>PITA01000893.1:99701-228488 GCA_004023965.1 Spilogale gracilis
GCAACTAGGCTGAAGACAAAGCTGTCCTTCATCTGTTACCCCTTCCATGGCCCCCAAGGTCCCCTGATCTTATCCCTGCCCCATTCTACAGGACCATCTGCTATTATGTCCCCTCTCCAGTCACTCAGCGGTGGAGGGGAATCTGGATATCTCCCGTGTTGATGGCACCACTTTCCATCCAGTCATCCAGATTATAACCCTCAGGGTCTTCCTTCTTCACCTCCTCTTCACCATGTACAGCATCCTCAGATCTTGTGAACTAATTCTACTTTCATCCTCCCCATCCCTCCGCCACTACCTTCACAGATCAGCTTGTCCCTTGCCCAGAATAATACAAAGGCTTACAGACAGGTGTGCCTCTAGCTACCCTCTCAAACTATCCTCCTGGATGAATTTTTCAAATTCATCATAGGTATCCCCTATGCTGGTAGGGGAGAAGTGTATCTGTATATTTTTATAAGTGGCTTCACTGCTTTCACTGAAATCTGGAAGGTTTGTGTCCAGAGAAAGTGGATAGACATTGTCTACCATACTGCCAGAAGGACTTTTCTGTACCACTGCTCTGTGTTCTGACCAAGATGACTCGGAGGGCAGGAATCGTATCCGAACCAGCCTGTTTCCCCATCACCTTACTTTGTATCTGGCACAGAGAAGGAAGTCCCATTAATGTTGAATCCAATTATTAGCCACAGACAAGTATGATTTCAACATCATGGGAGTGATGCCTTGCAGAATTCTCCCTCATGGGCTGGAAACCCAGAGGAAACTCTTGGCTCTCTCCTAGCAAGATAACAGCCTTTAACTCTGAAGGAAACATTCCATGTGCATCAGCTTTGCCAATGAAAGCATGCCAACCAAAGGTGCCTCCAGCCAGTGGATGGGACTCGGGGACACTGTGCCAGCTGCAACAGGTGATTCACCTCAGGCATGACCATGCATCTTGTCAGTGCCAAACCATCTGCCCTTGAATCCAGACCCCCTATTTGACTAGAGGGAGCCAGGTCCTGAAACTCCCACCAGCCCTAAAGATTTCTGCCAATCATTACTCCAATTCTGGGCTCCCCTACAGATGCCGAGCTGTATGCGTCTTGTTCAGAGATGTTTATAGCTCAAGTTCCAGAGACAACTTGGAGGGTTCTCAGGTTGTAATCTACTTAAGACAAAAATCCATGACGTCTCCTTGGAATCCTGCAGCTTCCCAGGGGACATTCCAACCTGAACTTCAGAATATTTTATTTTCTTGCATGTTTTAGGTCCAGGTGAGAAATTCTGGAGGTAAGTCAGAAGACAACAGAACATGCAAAAATGCAAATGTGTATTTGCAAAGTGAAAAAAACAAAGATCATGGAATCCCATTCCTCAGGTCAGTTCCAGCACCATAGGCCAAGCACAAAGAAATTTACATAGAAAACCAATGTTTGCCTCATCTACTGGTGTCTTCCCCCAGAGAGCAGGTAGACAGGGCCAATTTCTCAGCCTGCAGTACAGATACTACTTTTAATGGCCCAGGAATCCTGAGCTCAGCTGCCCCCATACCACAGGGGTGACTAGCTAGGCTCCCAGTTCAAGCCTTCTCAAGATCCAGAGATGTACGGGGCAAAATTTCCAGAAATCTAACTACATGAAAAACCAGACTGCCTTCACTGAGAGAATTCATCCTAAGGCAAGACTCAATAAGGTAGACCTAAATATAAGATTTCTATACCTGAGCAAAGAAGGTTTCTGAATGGACCTGTTCCTCCCCTGTCTAGTTCTATGGATTCATGCCTACAGTTTTTAAATTCTTTAATATGAGGTGGTAGCCAAAAAGACTAATGCTCAGTTTCACACTGTGATGGTCTTCGCACAGCAGTGCTGTGGCCCACAAGGTCATAGTTCCTGATGGAAGAGGGCAGCGGGAGTGACCATCAGTACGTTGCGGTGACCCGAGGCTGGTCACAGTTGGAAGTCATGCTTAAGCAGCATGCCAGGGCCCACAGTGAGGACACTCAGAGAGGGGGACAGCAGTTTCTAGAAGCCGAGACACAAAGTAGGAGCCAGACATGCTTATGAGCACATGCCAGACACACTGAGGAAACAAAAATATTTGGTGGGACCTCTCCAAGGGAGTCAAGACCCTATAAAATGATAGGGGAAGGAGGCAGTAAATTCAGATTATTGCTCTTAATGGGTTTTATTTGTATGCACAGATTGGGAAAGTGGTAGAATCTCAAGTTATAAGAGAAAGAAGCAGCACGGGTGATGGGCTGCTCCTTTTGAAGTCCCAGATCAGCCTCCCATGGCCTTATTTTCCTGACCCAAAGATGGGAATTGCCTTTCAAAAACCAGTGAGCTCAGGCCAACCAACTTCTCTATAAGTTCTTGCAAATGAGCCTTCAGCCTCTCCCTGGGAGACATAGGAGTCATTCAGAGAATTTAGTGGGTGGGCTGCTGGGGAGGAAGGATTTCAGTGACAGCCCCTGGTTGCTGGGTCCATCATAGGGCACCAGAGGGGTCTCCATGGGCCTGTGTGAGCTAGAACCCCAGTCCCACGGCACAGCAGCCCCCACTCTGAGCACTATTTACTGAGCCACCATTCTGGCTTTCTGGCTCTTCTTTGCCACACCCACCAAATCCTAGGAGATAAAGGCAGAACATGATTGCAGGACAACAAGAGCGTGGCTCACTCATCCAATCATCTAGCACTTGGCAAACACCCTCGTGTGTCCAACACTATGCCACACACTGAACACCTATTAGTGAACAAGACAGACACAGTCCCTGCCCTCATGGAGCTTACAGGCTAGTGGGGCGTCAGATATGAAACAAGCCAAAGGATTACAAAGCAGGAGCAATGAGGACTTCCAAGGAAAAGAACAGGCTTCCATGAGACAAGACTGTGGGTCACAGAAGCACTCTGCATAAATGCTTCTTACCCTGACATGGGAAGATAAGTAGGGTTGGTGTGGGCTAAAGAGTGGTCTGGATGAAGGCCCATAAGCCAGTGGAGCACCAAGGCCCAGAGTGAGGCATGGTGAGTAAACGGGAGAAAGCAGGAAGGAAGGTGAAGACGAGGCAAGTAGGGCTGCAGGAGGCCTTGGAGGCCACAAAAAGTATCAAAAAGGGAAGCCAAATGGGGGCTGTACACAGGTACACAGCCAAGTCCCATGATGTGCTTTAGTTTGATAAAGATCAGTCTGGTTGCCTGGAGATAGAGCTAGGAATGACATCAAAGAGATGGTAAATTGCAGAGAAGTTCAAGAGAGAGCTGGTGGTGTCTAGGCTAGGGTAGAGTCCGTAGCACAGAGATGGGGACATTTGAATAGGATTTGAAGACAGAATCACCAGAATCAGTGATGTGCAGTTAAGGGCGGTGCCTGGTTTCCAGCTGCAGCATCCAGGCAGCTGGAAGGACCATTTACAGAGGCTAACGAGGTGGGGCCGGTTCGAAAGAGAACATGAATTCTCTGCCATGGGACTTCCAAGAGCAGATGCTAACAAGGCAGTTGTGTTGGCTTTGATTTCAGAAAACAGAGATGAATTTGGGAGTTACTGGCACTTGGCTGGACATTGGGGCAGGGCCTGCAGCCTGGCCAGACCCAGAGGGCACCTGCCCTGTTCGCAGCACCTCAGCCTCACAGCGCCCCTGGAGGTAAGGAGGTGTCATTTTCTTTCACACCATTATTCCCAGTTTGAAGGCCTCCCTCCAAGTGCTAAAATGGGGAGCCAAGGGCCTGGAGAAGGCTCTGCCTCTGGATGGTAGCAGCTCGCCTCTCTGCCCTGGTCTCCCAAGGAGCCCCCTTAGTGACCACCTAACACTGGCCTTGTCACCAGCCTTCTCTGACCACCCTTTCCCCTCACGCCTTCCTTCCTTCCTACCCACACCCAATGAGAATGCTCCCCCCGCCCCAAGCAGCCACTGCCAGGGCAGGACGCGGGTCTGTCCAGCAGCCTCTCCGACCACTGCGCAGGCACGCACTACAGGTAAGTACCCACACCCACACCATACACACCATACACACACTAGACACGCAACACACACATCATGTACGCACAGCACACACACATACACTTCACACACACCACACACACACAACATACACAAACTACATACACTACACACAGTACCACAAACTCTCGCAATGCACGCCATATACACAAGCATACCACACACGCACATGTGTACACACACACCCCACACAAACTCCACACACTACACACAATACTACACACATACTCTCGCAATGCAGAGTGTACACAAACACATACACGCGTGCACACACACACTCCCTCAATCGGGCAGCACCGGGCTTCCCCTTCCTCTGGGCCCTCGGCACTGACTCTGCTGCTCAGAATGAACTGACACATGCAAAGCGCCTAGAGCAGTTCTGGCCGCTCGGGCCCTTCTGTCTCCCCGCCAAGGCCCTGCGCACCCCTGGTCTGTAACTGAGGCTGCCCGGAGAAACTCGGGCCTGCACGGCTTTGTGCAGAGAACACATGAACCGCCACACTGCAGATAACTGAGGGAACACCCGAGAGCGAGCCATCTGAGCTTGGTGCTGGCTTGTGGACGAGGCCCAGATGGTGCCCCTCGCCCTGCGTTCACGCTTCACATTTCAGATCAAGCACAGCCTCAAATGCTCAACAGTGTTTTATCAAAGCAAATGAGAGGCCGAGCGCCTAACGAAAAGCACAATGAAACATCTCCGGGATCAGATCAGGAGGAGGAGACTGATTCTCCTACCCTGGCTCTGGACAACCTTGAATGAATCATCCAAGTGCTTCAGGCCTCGGCTGCCCTGCTTGTAAAATGCTTCCCCAGCTCCTCAGAGGACGGGCATGAATCAACAGGGAAGCGTCCGCAGAGTGCTAGTGCTAGACATGGGGACCTCTCCCCCTCCCCGGTGGAGCCCTGGCATCTTCCTTAACCCCTGCAGGGTGACGACGCGGATGCCACCAACTGCACATACTTCTGCAGCTAATTCCAGGGATCTGTTTCCCCAGGGCCGTCAAGAGAGGGAAGGAAAGGAAATTACTTTTCCTCTTAGGACTCTGAGCCAGGCACAGAGCCAATATACTTTTATGTAATGTCAGAGTCAAAAATCCCCACATTCTTCACGACAGTGTCAAAACTGGAACGATCTTAACATACAAATCATGCTTACTTCCATTGTCCCTGGACATAACCATGGGTAGTGTTGTTCTGGGTTTTTTCTGGTTTTGTTTTATCTTTTTGTTGTTGTTTTTGCATGCCCAGAAACAACACTCACAGGTCTCCTGCTTTGCTGGGGCCCTCGCCACGACCCAGTCCCTAAGAGGCCCAAACATGGTCCCAGTTCGCCAAGCCACAGCAGGAGCTGACCATAGCCTCTGCATTTAAGGGTGCTGCCCCTGGTGACGTCTACGCCAAAGTGCTGAGACCACAACAGCCCCTGGACATGAGGCTGATTAAAGAGGGTTACATGAATTGCCGAATTAAGTCGTCCAAAATTGGATAAAGCGATTGTGAAATCTGTTTTGAGTCAACCTATACATGTCTCATTGCAGGAAAATGTCTCGGTAAGAGTTCATGGAGGGAAGAAAAAAAACCAGCAACTCATTGTTGGCTGACCTTCCTGGGCTCCTAATATTCAGTTCCCCAAAAGGCATCTTAGCCATGTAATTTCCAATATGGGAACAATTTGAGTTGCAATTAGGCAAATCTCAGAAGGTTCTGCCACTGATTTGTTCGTTCTCTCAATATTATTCTATAGGACACACTAAAATACTGTGCCAGGTTCATGCAGAGGGCAACTGGGAACAGTGTATGTGGGTTACAGAGGCTGAGTAAACACATCGCTGCTCAGTAATGGCATCGCTAGGCCACTGGAACTGGACACATGGCCCTCCCACCCTAACAGCATCTAGTAATGGCAGGGGCGGGGGGCAAGCGCACGGGTGGGAGGCAAAGCAGGGGCCATTAGCAGCTCAGAGATGTGCACTGTGGTGAGAGCAGGTAGAAGGCTCTGGGCAGTGAGTATGGAGGTGACCAGGGTAGCTACCAGCCACAATGCAGCCCCAGGGATTATAGGTGAAAGGAAAGCTAACAGATTACTGACAGTAACAGTAGATTTTGTTGTAGGCCACATCCTTCACTGAGTACCTCCTCTGTGCTGGGCCTGAGCTAGCCCTTGGGGACACTGAGCTGAAAAGAAAAACAGTTTCAACCTCAAGGAGCATGGTGGAAGGACGTACCAGCAAGCAAGCCCAGTTATTATTTAAGACAAAGAATTATAACAAAGAGATTATTTTCAAAAGTGCTATGAAAGCACAGAAAAGGAAGAGCCTAATTCCACCTATGGTGTGAGAATAAGCTTCGCAGAGAAGAGCATGATTGAGTGGGTCTTGAAGCATGGATAAGAGTTTGATAGGTAGGGAAGAAAGAAATGGCAGTCCTGGAGAAGCACTTCTCTCTTGATTGGGATGAGCTGGGACTCCTGAGCTCTGGGTGCCTCCTATGGGCTGTGTCATAGTCATCTTTGTCACCAAGCAAAACAATCAGGTCTTCGTGCTAAATTCATGTCTTCTTCCCATGCCCCTGGTCTCCAGGAAGAAGGAAAGGTCATTCCTGCCCTAAGGAGCACATATGGCTTACCCTAGACTCCTATTATAACCTGTTTGTTATCCTAAGGGGGCTGGTTTGCTCCCAGTGATAGCAGTGTCTGGATAGCCTCAAGGTTCTGAGCCCACTCACCTGCTTCCTGACAGAAGGAAGCTGACCGTGCAGCTCATGCCTAAGACCAGATCCTGCTAGAACTGAAACAGGCGTGGACAGAATCAGCCCTGCCTGGAAGGCCGTGGGGGCAAAGACAGTAGCAGGTTGATCTTTGTTTCCCCTTTCCCCCAGACCTGCTCAGGGCCCAGTTCTCAAGACTGTAAGGGAGTACATGAGGGAGTGTGTACGAGTGTGTGGGTGAGTGGTACTTAAGAGAACAGTACGTGCGTGCGAGGGTGTGTTAGTACGAGTGTGTGCGAGTACTTGAATGTGTGAGTATGTGTGAGTGTGTGAGTGAGTGGGAGCATAAGGGAAGGAGTGGTGCATGCATGAGTGTGTGGTGTAAGAGTATGCGAGTCCGGTGAGGGCTTGAGTGAGCAAGTGTGTGTATCAGGGAGTAAACACAAGCCCATTAGCCTGAGGCAGTGCCTGAGTATCTAAGGTAGAGCTTCAGTCTGAACCTCAGGGCCCAGTGAAGTGGCTGGTCCAGAAGCACAGCAGGTGGGAAAGGCAGGCCAACGGTCAGAGGAGCCAAGAGATGAGAGGTGAATTAGGACCAGCCCTGTGAGTGCGGTTTAGGGTCAACATGGAATCTGGACGTCAGGAAGGAGAGGGGGTTACAATGGGGCAAACAAGCTTCCCAGAGCAAGAAAACCTCAGGAACCATGTGGGGAGATCAAGGGGACAGAATGAAGCCTGCCAAAACTCCACATTACTTTGGACCAGTTCCCCCACAACACCTGTGTCCCCAGAAAAGCAGGTCCATCCAGCTCCCCATGACTCAGCGAGGCAGACCTGGACAAATCTCACAGCTGGGCCCCAGAAACAGGGCTCCGCCACACGCCTGAGCAAAGCAGAGTGCAAGGGCCACCAGCTGCTTCTGCTAACTGGGACTGTCCAACAGGCAGCTCAGGGAGAACAGTGGGAGAAGTGAGGACACATCAGAGCAGGCAGGCAGAGATCCTCCATTCACGGACAAACATTACTCATCCTACTGGATTTTTCTACCTGATTCACTAGAGGACCCCCAAAGTGGTCATTTCTGTTGTCTGAGCATCTGGCTTCCCAGCTGGGCAATAAGGACTACTGAATGTGACTGGAGGGCATGGCTGCTCTGTCCTTGTTACGGACACAAACCCCTTCACCTCCCCTCTCTGCACGCATGGGCTTCCCGGGAATGTCAGGGATTACCCACGTGGCCCGCTTTTACCCGGGGTGATGTCTACCCGGCGGTGATGCAGAAGAGGTGTCATCTGATCCACCAGGGAGCCACAGCCCCAACTCAGTGTGAAAAAGGAACCCAGTCTCACAACAGTGCCCCACTCTCCCCAGCTCACTCCATGACCCTAGTATCTGGAGAACATGGTGCCGCTCTGCTGTAAAACCTGAGTGGCCTGGGCTCAGCTACTTGCATGGGAGTGAATCGAATGCCCAGCCCAGTGAGGGCCTGTGTGACTAACTAGGACATGACAACTGAATGTCTCCCCACTGAGCCCCACCGGGCTGATGCAAGGTTTCCACATTCCCCATCCTGCCGTGTGTGCACCCTGCCTGAACCCTCAAGGGCAGGCCTGGATGGCCAAATGCAGCCAGCCCTGGCTAGCTCACTCAAAGCTGCTTTCCTGGGTAAAAGGATTGGGGCCTCAGAGAGCTCTCACCGCCCTCGTCAGCCTCACAACCAGCTCCAAGAGTTGTTTCTTCTCACTTAAACCCACCCAGGACCCAGGGGCCTCACTAGGCTCAGTTATCTGCAAGTGGGGTCAGAGCTGTGTGGAAACACAGACCCATCGTGTGCCCCGAGCCCACAACAGCTCCACGGGGACAGGGCCTAGTGACTCTAGACCCGATGGAGACCACCCTCAGTGACCTTGTCATGGGCTACAATGACTTGTCCCTGTCCTGTGAGGTTAGGCCCTCTTCAGCCACCTACCGGGGGCTGGTCATACAGCGTGTGCTTCACAAAGAACTGTCATCATCTTCAAGAAAGGCTGAATGGATTCGTGTGGGCATCAATTACAACAAGCAAAAATTCCAAGCACAAATTCCAATTTCTGTTCCTGATTTCACTGACACTCAGCCCACCAAAAGCAGTTTGGTCAAACATTTAATCATGAGATTCACACAGGAGAGGTTTCTAATGAGACACTTCATGTCAGTTTTCTAAAAAAAAATAAGCAGTGTTTCTAAGGGCAGGCTGGCCCTTGAGGGGGGGGAGAGAAACAAACAACAAGAGACTCTTAACAACAGAGAACAAACTGAGGGTTGATGGAGGGAGGTGGGGGGGAATGGGCTAGACGGGTGATGGGGATTAAGGAGGGCACTTGTGATGAGCACTGGGTGTTATATGTAAGTGATAAATTACTAAATTCTACTCCAGAAACCAATATTACAAAGTATGTTAACTAGAATTTAAATAAAAATTTGAAAAAGAGAAAAAAGGACACAGGGCCAGGAGCCATCCCATATCTCATATTTTTGCAGGACTGTTCAAATAGTTATGGCTTCCAAACAACCCTCCAACTTCTCAATTTAACTCGCCAAAGCTTCCAGTCCTCTGGCTTATATACTCTGAGGCTTATTATGCCATCCAGTTAAAATTAAAAATAAAAATAAGAGCAGACTAGCCCAGCACTCTAAATAATGGAATCCAGCTTAGGGCCTTCTAAAGAAAGCAGAATCCTCACAGTCCCATACAAAGGGATAGAAAGGGTAAGAAGCCACAGAAGCAGGGACACGGATGCCACAGAGCCCAAAGCAGGTGTTCTGTATTTTTTAATAAATTTGATTTGGAAATAACCTTAAATTTTCAGAGAGGTCACAAATGTGGGACAGAGAGCTCACCAGCTTTCCAGATGATTACCTTCTTCGGTTTCCACAGTACATGTGTCAAAACTAAAACCAGTATTCGTCGGTTACTATTAACTAAACTCCAACTTTCCTTCTGATTTCACTAGTTTTTCCAATGTCTTTTCCTCTATTCCAGGATCCGGTCCAGAACACTGCAGTGCACTTGAGCCTCATGTCTCCTTAGGCTGATCTGGTCTGTGATGGTGTCGCAGACTCTCCTTGCTTTTCATGACCTCTTCAGAAGACCTGGTCAGGTATTGTGTGGAGGGGCTTTCAGACATTGGGTTTGTCTGATGTCTTATGCCTAATTAGATTGTGTTGGTGGGTTTGAGAGAAAAATAAAACATGAAGCACCCCCTTCATCATGTGACATCAGGACACATTCCATCAATGTGGCTTACCCCTAGTGATAAGAACTTGACCACCAGGCAAAGTAGCACTTGCCAGTTTCTCCCCTATAAAGTAGAGCTGGATTTTTTTTTTAGCATCACCCCTTCCAAACCTTTGCAGAGGAAGCACCCACAGCAGCGTCTGTGTTCATCCAGCTCCCTGAGCCATGATGACTTGTCCAGAGGTGACAAGCATTTGTCAGAGCTCCCCCGTGACCTGGCTGGACCTCTGATGTAACTCAGGCTGAACCAAAGTGGCCCCACTCCACCAGGAATTGTATGCCAACCGGGGGTGGCCCCTGGCCCAAGAGAGCAGTATACTCCTTAGATCGATGATGCCCTCAAAGGAAGCCTGTAGTTGCCCACAGAGATCCCATTCCCAGTTGTAATGTGACTTTATGAACATTCACCTTCTCTATCCTCAGCAAGTACCTACTGATTGAACTCTGAAGACCCAGAGGAACTGAGTCTTCCTCTCTCACAATGTAACTCTCTTCTTAATTTCCTTCCTTTTTCTTCCTATTCCCTGTCATCCTCCCTTAAATTGCTAGTAGAAATCTGGCGTATAATTTTTAATTATCGACAGTGCTTGTTCTCTCTGCTCTCCTTCATTTACAAAACAGAAAGTTGGAACAGTCTCATTTCTCCCTCCAAAAAAAAAGAAAAAATGGCTTGGGTTGCTTCACACATGTGATTGTCAGACTGTGTTTTCCAGAACCAGCAGTGGGGTAGCATTTTCTAACAAGCGATCTGGCTGGAGGATCTGACACCAGGCTTGTCTGACCACCACCCACAATCAGAGCCACTGAGGGGAGGGGAGCACTAAAGATGCCCTCCTGCTGCTTCTGAGTTCATCACAGGAGCAAATGCCAAGTGTTGTTGGAAGAGCCCTCACCACCTCGTTCTACAGAGCACTGAAACACGATGAAGAGAGACCTACTCAAGGTCTCTTAGCACATGAGTGACCATGGGACGAGAACCCCGGACTTTGGACCCCTCCTCTAGTGACCTTTCCACTATGTCATGATTAATTAGATCATGGAGGGAATGGCTACCTCTTCCCACATGGCCACTTACAAGTAGGTTAGAGCATAAAAATCCCACACGGGCACTTTTCCTATACAAATAGTGCCGTGATCTGTTTCTGATTTAATCAGAATGCATCTGCAAGTTTAACCAAGCTAAACAGAACACAGGTCAAACTCAGCACCAGTTTGGACATCATACTCACAGCATCCATGGCTCCAGCTACCCTGCAAGGAACCTGGAGTCCCTAAGATAAACCTTACAGTTTGAGATTAGTGCTCTTCGGGATGACTGCTGTTAATATGGGAAGGCAAATAATTTGACCGCAGTTTTTATGGACTGAGAACAGTGAGGCTGGCAGCCCGCTGGCTTAGTTCACAGCAAGGAGCCCACCAAGGTGCTGGGGCCGGGAGCAAGACTGGCTTTATCTGTCGTCAGCAGAGAGGGTGGCCTTTCTCCAGGGCCATGGCATGTGCTCTAGGAGTTCCTGGGGCAGCTGAAGCAGAGAGGTTCTCAGTGAGTCTCCAGATGGCCAGGACATCTCTCTGTCTGTCCTATAAGCCTTTCTACTCCCTCCCACATTCACCCAAATATGATGAAAGAGCAGGACTCTAGGAGAGCCCCAGATAAAAGGAGGCAGGAGTCTATAAATGTTGTGTGGGCAGACTTATACCCCAAGATGTGGCAAATCTGGAAAAGAACAGGGAAGCAAAGGCTGAGATTCAGCCTTGAAATACCCCAAGCCAGGAGGATTTGCAGCCACCCCTGTGTGACACACTGTCCCTGCACATCTAGAAACCACAAAGATGGGGATGCCTGGTGGCTCAGTCAGTTAAGCGGCTGCCTTCACTCAGGTCATGATCCCAGGGTCCTGGGATCGAGTCCTGCATCCTCCTTGCTCAGTGGGGATCCTGCTTCTTCCTCTCCCTTTGCCCACTACTCCCCCTGCTTGTGCTCTCTCTCTCTTTCTCTGTCAAATAAATAAATATAATATTAAAAAAGAAAAAAGAAACTACAAAAATGTCCCTGTCGTTATGCAGTGGCTCTGAATACATTCCATTCACAACACTGGCTCAGTTCGGCTATCTTATCCTATCGAGAGGTTACCCAAAGGCACACATGGAAGAATGCCATTCAGATGCTGTCATGGTAGAAACTTCTCAATGTGAGTGGACTCAACTGACCAGGAAGGCCTGACCTTGGTGTCTGGGCGGGGACCCCCTGATGCTGAGTCTGGCAGGCCCCCTGTGTATTTGAATTCCAGGTCTCAACAGATGGCTAAGTTGCACAGCAATAGCACCTAGAGGCAGCCAATAAACTGTCCTCCCAAACCGTAGACTGTCACAGAAAATTCTAAAGACTTTATATTACCACTATAAATATATGCATTCCTTTGTATATCATCCTATAATCTCAGCCCAACCCACTTTTCTCAGCCTGTGTCCAACTTATTGGCCATCACTTACTCGGTGCTATAGCCACACTGGGCTTTCCTTCATTGTCGTCTGCCAGGAGTTTTCTCCCTCCTGAAACCATCCCCTTCTGCTGAGTACAGGGCCCTCACTCAACCCCCGAACCCATCAGAAGCTTCCTCCCGCAAGTCATCTTCATCTCCTGATCATGGAAAATCATCTTCTATGCAGAAATCCCAAAGAATTTCTTCTTATCTACCTTAAGGCTCTAATCCCGAATAAACATCAAACTGTATTCACATCACCAAGTTCCCTAATGAGGAGCTAAGCTTCTGCTTTCAGCCACATAGAAAGTAAGACAGAAAGATCTAGCCCTCAAGGCCGCAGGGATAAAGGCCCTTCGCCGCCTTCTAGTCACAGAGTTATAATTCAGCTTTATTTTTGGTCTTAATAAAAAGCATTTGTAATGTTGCTAATGTTCCTCTGGGCCTGTAAACATTTTACTCCACACACATCAGCTGCAAAATGTTGGAGCCCCACTCAACAAAAGAACAAGAAGGCCAGAGATGCTTCAAGCCAACAGCCAGGGGGTAGGAGCAGAGACCCCACTCTGAGCAAGCAACCCAGTGCCTGGGTGGGCACGTGTAATTCACAGGCAAAACCAAACTAGTTAAATGAGAGCGGAAGAGGGGATGTTTTTGTTCTTTTTAAAAAGGATCCCAATGTTACGTATAAAGCCTCGTGAAATATTTCACAGCTCAAATCAAGAAGTAGAAAGCATGGAGATATTTGGACCCTTCACTGCTACCATGGCCCAAAACAGTTCACACCTCCAGCATGCAAAGCCAACTAACCCGAGGTAAAATCTGGATGCCTTCCCCTCTCTTAGCTGCCTGGGGGAACAATTAAATTAAAACTATAATGGCTTTACATCAGAAGGAAGTAACCAAGTCACACATGAAAAGCTGAATCCTGATTCCATAGCCGTACATCTGTGTTCCGTGGTTAAGGACCAAAACACTAGTAGTTGTGCAAAGTAGGGAAGAAATGAGCAAATTCATGAATTTGGATTTCTGGTGCCCCAGCTATCTTTGGCCGATTTTAAGAATGCCTACTTCTTCTGACGATATTAGTATCTAAGAATCCGAGGATAGGTTTGGACTTCACACATTCTAACTCTACAAGAGGAACCCTTGATAGGTTAGAAGGTTTCACTGAAAGCTGAAAAATCATTAGCTTTGCAACAGACTTATACACAGAAGACATGGGAGTCATGAATATGCTAATGACGTCCCCTGCCCCCCCCCATGCCCTTGTGGTATTGAGGTCTCATCCCCAACATGTAGAGCAATTGTGCCAAATCCAAGCAGCTTTCAATCTGCAGCAGGAATCCCTGCTCTACATGAAACAAGCAGTATGAATCACAGATGTTATGGGGGGATTTCTGAATAAGAGAAGTCTCCCTGCAGAGTTTTGATGATCTGGTAGGTAGATAAATGTTCTCCCTAAAATGAAGCCATAACCTGATACTTACAAAGTTATGAGTACAACAGAGTTTTAAATATTTTCTAAACTAACACATTACAGAAGGACAAATCAGCTCACAGACATTTCTAGACCCATGGACCATCTAAATGGGTCTGAACTGTGATGGAATATAAGTTCCATGAGGGTAGGGATGTGGTTTTATACCCAGCTGTCTCCACTATACTTAAAAAGCGTGAGGGGCACATGGAAGGCATGTCAATAAATATCTATTGGATGAACTAGATGATTAATTAAACTACATTAATGAGGGCCCCCAGCTATTCTAGGAAATAGGGGACCCACCAAATACAGGGAACTCACTATACAGGAAGCCAGCAGCGGGAAGACTCATCTATTCCAGCGGACTAACCCTGCTGAAGGCCGCAACTGTGGACAGGCTGAATCCATCATACATCCACCAACTGATTCCACACTGCATTCCCAGCCTTGGGTCAGGACAGGAACCACAGACATGGTCAGAACACCCCTGAGAGAAGTGGCATCCTGACCCCACCTGTGACAATGATCTGTGGCACCCTGGATGGGTTTCCAGCCTACCCGAAGGCTGGGGGACTGACAGAAGCCCAGGCCCCGCCATCCAAGAGCTCAGCAACAGCCAAGGCCCGATGCAAGGAGATGCATCCCTCTGATTCCTGCTCTTCCTCGTGTCCATGTGTTTCACCCCAGGGACATGCAAAATCTGGAGGAAGCCATCTTGGAAAGCTGGCAGGGACTGGGTTTCAGAAGAGAAGGAAGCATCTGAAGAGCTACAAGAGACTTCAGGCAGAGTAGTTGTTACTATAAGCCTTTGGCCTTGGCCATGTCTGTACCTCTGGAAAGTGGGCCAAAGAAGGCTCTCCTTGACGGTCAGCTACCTGAGGGCTGGCCAGCTGCACCCGACAGTGGGCAGGGCAAGCTTAAGCCGCAGCCTCCTCACCCCCATTCCCCCCAAAGCCTCTTCTTCCTCACTGCCCCAACCACCTATTCCAGTGGGGGTGATGTTTCTAAAACACAAGTCCAACCATCTCACTTCCCTGGCTCCAGGGCCCACCCGGCCCACACTGTGCATGGAACTGACACAGTTTGCAGGTGGAAAATGGGATCGTTTGTGGCTTCAGGGAACTGCTCCATCTCTATGCGCTGAGGCCGACTTGACTCTCAGCCCCTGTCACCTGGAAACCCCTTCGAGCCTCTGCTCCCCTGGACATCATCCATCCAACCCACATTCAGCAGGGAAGGAATCTCAGGGATGAAAGGGCAGCAGAAATTAAGAGGCAAATTACTTACGATGGACACATAGGAACCAGAATTCTAGCCCGGGCTCTCTGTGAACACGCCCAAGTGGTCTTACATGGGTCCCACGTTTTTCTGACCTACGGTGTCATGGATCTCTGTCTTCAGTCAGTCACATGGAGTCTCTACTGCCATTACAAACCAGAGTGTTCTGTTCCAAGTGGGGGTGGGGGAAGGGTGGAGACCACCCACTCAGCTCTCTCTCTTCCTCTGAAGGTCCTAAGGAAAGGATCGGCCAGATTCCAAGCCCTGCTCTGCCTGCCTAAGTGCTGTGATCACATATGATCCAGGCACTCAGCTCCAAGGACGTTCTTTATCTTCCTAGCAGAGCAGGAAGCTGACAGGGTCTCTTCTGGCCGACAGAGCTAACCCGAACTGCCGTGAATGAAGGCATTCCCGCACTCACATCCTCCTGGAAAATGTCCTTCCTCCTGGAAGGACACACAAGGATAGGTGTCTTCTCTACCCAACAAGGTTGCCACCACCTCCAACCTGGGACAGCCATCCCATAAGCTCCCCTCCTATCCTGGCCAGACCCCAGGGTGGGCAACTTGCCCCTCTGACTGCCGAGGGGCCTCCAACAGGAGCAGCTGCTCCTGCACCTCTTACAGACCAGACCCCGGCTCAGGTGTCCACCCACAGAGGTGGGAGGACAAAATGAGGAAGACCTGTCCCGGTCCCCCTGGAGCTCCCAGGCTGATGAGGGAAGCAGACGAAAACCAAGGAGCCCAGTACCTCATGGCAAATACCATGTCAGGAGGGAACAGTGCGTTCTGAGGACAGGGAGAGGACCAGAACAATAAGGTGGAAGTAGGCACTCACGGCTGAAATCCACCCCTGGGGGTGCCACTCCTTCAATAGCCACAGCACCCTCTGCCTGAGACAGGCAGATCACACCTGCCCACTGTCCTGCAGCTGCAAGCCAGAAACCAAGATCCTTGCTAACCCACAAGGAACCCTGAGCCTAAAACCAACTAATTACAACATTTTGTGTCTTCCCCTAAAAATGAAAGAAACTAGGACAACAGAGAACAATGGACAGAAGAGATCTGGGTTTGGGTCCTGATTCCATACTAGCTGTGTGACCCCAGGCAAGTCACTTAACCTCTCTGATCCTTCCTTTCCTTATCTATTAGTAATAATCTCAAATGATTTTTTTAATTTGTAGATCATGGTGTGCTTTTACATGAACTATCTTAATTGTAATCTTCACAGGCCCCTATGAGATAGGAACTGTCTCCCCACTTTGCAGATAAGGGGTAACTGGATTAGAAAGATCAACATTTATTTGAGTAAGGGGCAGAGCCGGCACTGAAACCAGATCTCCCAAATAAGCCCCACACTTTAAGGTTTGCCCACCTCCCTGGCACACGTTTTGTCAAGGCTGACCTCTTTTCATCCATGGAGGCTTTCTTCCACTCATGATTCAAATGCCTGGTTTCCTGCATCCTGATTTTCTGCAGCATGGTACCCTGGGACAGCTGGAAGAACTCCAGCCCTAGGTACCTTCACTGTTCACCCTTCAAAGCCCCCAAAATAGAACATTCTCTTCTACAGCAGGCTCTGCCAGACTCTGCACCATCCCCAACAGATCCCCAGAGGTAAACAGTGGGAGAAGAAATTCTGGGTCAGCTGCAAAAGTTGGGGAGGGATATTGAAGGTTTCATCTAGAAGCAGATAATCTTTGCAGAAAAAGGCCAGTCCAGGAATGGCAAGGGAGGGCCATGACCACATCAGCAACTGCCTAAGATGCCACGCCTGGAGACACTAATGGTGGAAAGCATTCTTGATGTCCCTGAACGTGTGATGGGACAGCAGAGCTGCAGCTCCAAAGTGGGGGACCACACCTGACTCCATTGCCCACCAGGCCCACTGCCTGCCCAGCCTCAGCCTCACAGGCTGCACTGACTCACAGGGGGACTTGCGGGGCCAGCCTGGCCCAGCTCTTAGCACATCTGACTCACCGTCTCCTGCCTGAGCCACTGTACAAAATTCCTTCTCCCAGAAATAACATCCATCTTTTTTTATTTTTTTTTTAGTTGGCAGGGGAGCTTTTTCATGTTCTTGGGACTGTAAACTGAGCATCGAATTTTCCGCGACTTTTCCTAGTAAGTATGCCTTGTGGGAAAGTGAAAAACAAGCCCATTTTAGGGCCTAAACATTTTCAGAAGTCTTGAGCTGCTTCACTTTCTTCCAAGGTCATTCACCTGGGGAAGATTCAAAGTGAAAATGTGTCAGAGGGGCACCTGGGTGGCTCAGCTGGTTAAGCAACTGCCTTCGGCTCAGGTCATGATCCCAGAGATCCGGGATCGAGCCCCACATCGGGTTCCCTGCTCAGCGGGAAGCCTGCTTCTCCCTCTCTCACAACCCCTGCTTGTGTTCCCTCTCTAGCTGTGTTTCTCTCTGTCAAATAAATAAATAAAATCTTTAAAAAAACAAATGTGTCAGAGAGCCCATGGACCAAAGTAAGCACAAGGTCGGGTGTCCAGACCTGCTCAAATGAGTACTTAACAGACAACAGTTGCCATTCTCTACCATATATAGGAAATGTGTGCATGTCTTCAACCTTTACAAGAGACTTGCAAAGTCAGATATGATCCCATTGTGAAAACTGAGGTTCAAAGAGGTTAAGCAACTTGTCCAAAGTTATGCACTGGAATGAGGATTCAAGCTCAGTTCCCAGAGCTTACATCCCTTGACTAAACCACACAGCATCCCTACTTTCAGCCCCCATATGACCAGGTAGAGAGCAGCCCATCTTCCAACACACATACACCTGTAGGTCACAGGGCGTGCCAAGGCATCTCTTTAAGCAGCATCCCCTGGCCTCCTCCATCTCCTTGGCTAGGCTGTCTGATCCCACAATTCCTGCCCTTTCTAACTACTGAGGCCAAAGCCCCCTGACTTCACTCATGGGACAAAGGCCAAAAGTGAAAGCGGCACTGCCTCTGGTCAACCATCGCATCCTTCTGGGAAATTACTGACCTCTGCGAGCCTGGACAAGACTCCCTTCCTCAGACCCCTCCATGAACCCACCTGGGAATAAAAGCAAACTCTTGCACATAATGGCCCCTGCAGGGACCACAGATGGTCCCTAGGAGGATGCCAGCTCATCGGCAGATGGGCCGCCCAGTGTGCAGGAGGCCAGCTGGGAATGGCCCAGGGTGCAGCAGACCTACCCGCCGTCTTGCCCTGTGCCCTGGAAGCTGGCCTGGGGCTGCATAAATGGGATCCTTTGCCCTCCGGCTCCCAGGTGGTTTTGGTCAGTGAAAGATGCTATCCTAGAGCAGAGGGTGGGTGGTGAGGAAGATCGGGGTACTTATCATTAACCCCACCAATGTGCCACCAAGCTTTGGCCTCTTCTACCAGTGTCCCAGCTCCTGTGGGGAGCTACAACTCTAGCTGGAGCCCTCCCTACCCTTCACCTCAGGGTGCTCATCATCCCTTTCTGGAATCTTGTCCTTCTAAGACTTTGTAAATAGTCCCTTATTAAATTGTTCTCAATTACCTCCATCTACTTCCTGTCAGGACCCCAACTCACTCAGAGTCATTTTGTGCAGAGGGCTAACTTGAGCAGAAGGATGTACAGGATTGGTGAGGGCCACTTCTGTGGCATATTGTCCTCAGAGTCTGACCTCTACATGCTGTTTTTGCTGGGCCTGCTGCTCATTTACAGTACAACATGCAATCTGGACGCACCCACATTCCCATCAGCCATAGCCCCAGGCCCCTGGCAGTAAATGCTTTGAGAACTAAGGAGAGAGGCCTTGGCCTCAGAGGCTTCCCAGGATCCACACGTGTACACACTCACATTTAGGACACATGCCACGTAACATCATGACCCAAGGGGACATACAGTGCATGTAGCATGGTTTGGGATTTAAGCATAAAATTTTGGTTAAAATCCATGAGCTTCTCCAATAGAACCGACTTGCTTTTAGTTTGTACAGATTTATTCTTGGTGGGAGAGACCACGATGACTGAGACCCACTTCCTGGCCTCAAAACGCCCACAGGAAACAGACTTCAGTGTGTTAGGAGCTGTAAGAACACAATGGGTCACTCTAACACTGTCTAGAGGAATCAGGGAAAGTGTCACAGAGGAGGAGGCATCCAGATGGTTTCTGAAGGGTGGAAAGGAGCTCACCACATAAGATAAGTGAGGGCCTGCAGGCAGCAGGAATAGCACGCATGAAGGTATGAAGGCACGGAAGAGTCTATATACTGTGCTCCAGGAACCGTAACCACAGCACCATGACTTAAGCTCGGAATGTGTATGGGAACTGATAGTCATCAGACTGGAGCGTGATGCCAGGGCCTTGCAACCATGTTTACGGTTCAAAAGGAAGTACAACAGCACCCATAAACCAAAGTATAAATGAGTGTGACAGCAAACACTCATGTGTAGAGCTCTGTTAAAAGGCAAAATGGACTCCTTACCACAAAGGACTCCATGGTCAGCTTATTTCTAGGTTCAAACATATACTCCTTAAAAATGAGGCCTAAAAAGTAAAAAAATGTAGGTCACATTATTTGAAGTTCTTGAAAGAACCTGTTGAATATACACAGTCCATGAACTGGTACATATCTGTGCCAGCTGGTCAGAAAGAGCCCTTAAAAATGGAGATACAGACAGACAAATGGATGGATGGATGGAAGGAAGGAAGGGGGGAGGTGAGGGGAGGGAAGAGAGAAAGTGAATGATTTCACAGACAAATGACAGAGATGGAGAAAAGCAAACATGCAAACAATGAATCATGGAACACTACACCAAAAACTAATGATGTACTGTATGGTGGCATTCATTACCCTCCACCATCAAGCTTCCTTCTAACCCAGTGAGTGAGTTCTGCCTACTGTCACAAAAAAGCCGGGGGGGCTTAGAATGGCCAGCTGAAGTGGAAGCTGAGTTCAATGCTTCCAGAGCCTTGAGAACACACCATGATGACCTCTACACCATCCCACAGATAACTGGGGAGAGGACCCGTGTGCCTATCCTTGCCTCTTGTTGGCCCCATTCGCTGGACAATGTGGGGATCACATGTGGGGATCCTGTGAGAGCACTATGCCCTAGGGAGTATCACAGATTATAAATTCCAAGAAACATTACAAACAATTTAAGGAAACTCTTGCAATTTTGTGAGCCACAAATGGCTCCAAGGAAAGTCTGGTTCAGCTTTCAGACCTGGCAATACCTTCCTTCATGGCAGAGGACAGTGGCCATGAAAAGACCAGTTTTTCCTTCGCCATTTTCCCAAAGGAATGGGCCCTGAGCTGGGAAGTTTATACTTTCCCCACCTGTGGTTTTATTTTCAAGCCAAGTCAAGAAACTGAAATACAGCTTTGGTTCAGATGATTCTCAAGGAGGAAAACAGCAATTTTGCCTTCAAAAGGACAGATCCTGGAGCCAGGAAATAAGAGTTATGTTTCCGGCTACACTAAGGAAAAGTTGGGCTGCAGGATTCCAGGGACCAAGCTCCCATGGAGTCCAGGGGCAGCTGGGGATAGGCTCAGGCCCTGGGGATGGTACAAACCTGTCACCTAAGGAAGACAACAGTGCATTGGGAGGCAGAGCGGAGGCTGAAAGGAGAGCGGTACCCACAAGGAAAAGTCAGCTGAACCAGGACACAGCTGTCTGCTGGTGCCTCCAAGAGCCGAGAGAAGGGGGGCAAATACCAAGAAGCAGTCTACACCAAGAAGTAGTACAGAGATGCGGTCATGGCCAGTGGGAAAGGGTGACCATGTGAGGAAGAAGGAAGGCTGCCCTCGAATCCTGAGGTCTCCAGTCACGTCCCTGCTTCACCAAAGTTGTGGCTTTAGGCAAAACATTCTGCCAAGTTGGACCTCCCTTTGCCTATCCAGAAAGTGGACACAGTCACACCTGATCTGCTTCTGTCACAGGCTCCCATGAAGAAATGTGAAACTGCCTTCAGGCTTCAGCAAAATCATACAGAACATGTTCTGGGCCAGGAAAACTACCTCTAGGGGATCCTGTTAGCATTGACACTCCTTCCCTCTCCTCTGGGATAGCAAGCCAGACCCCTCTCCTCCTGTCACGTAAGTCCAGCTGCAAGGAAGTCCAGCTTCCCCTATGTCCCCCAGGCCAGCCCTGACTCTGAGCCTCCAGATATCAGCTGACCCAGTGGCCGAGGCCCTGGTAATCGTATACGGCTTCAACACACCCCAACACTCAGCCACGACCAAGACATGACAACGTTCAACACCAACCCAGTCCAATTACTCATGGCTGCACCTTCCTAGGCGCGATGCTACACAGAAAGACATTTCACAGATTTTAATACACACGGGAATCCCAGGAAAATCTACAAGATGCCAAATGGTTTATTTTTCTAGGATGAACACAATGACAAGGAATCAGCCATATATATTGTTGAATACAACAAGCCAAATATTTTCTGTAATTTCTGCAATAATATGAGGAAGGCTGAAAAAAATAAAATAAAAAAATAAAGGCCGCCAGTGTCAGGCTGGTCATTGTAGGCTGTAGCTTCCAAAAATAACAGCCGCCCCTATGAATTACCAACAACACTGTTTGCAAGACAGTTGCTTGATACAAGAACTGGAACATATTAACAGGAGCTTCCTGAGAAGAAGGGGCTTAGAGAGGACAGACTGACCTAAGACAGAGGGACGCCAGGGAGGGTGTAAACTCTCAGCCACCAGCCCCTGCGGTGTGCCCTCTCCGTGGCTCTTGCCAAGCCCAAAAGGTCACGGAAGATGCTGCCCCAAAGCCACACTGGTTTAGAGCAGTTAAGCACAGGCTGGGGGGCGAGGGGGAGTTTGAGCTGGGAGGAAGGCATCTGGCTTCAGCCACACAGGTCCCTCAGCACTTTGAAGCAACCCATTAACTGGATTTATCTTTCTGGACCTGGGAACCTGATGAAGTAACACAGGAGGGGCAAAGTTGAAACCAAAATCTAAGAGACAAGGAGGAGAAAGGGAAGTTCAGTGGGAAGGGAAGCCAAGGAAGGATCCAGACAGGGTCTGTCTTCACACAGATGTGTGGTCAGGGAAGTCCCCTCATCCCTATCCCGTCCCAGGTCTGGCGGCAAGGGCTCATCTTCTGCAGCCTCCACTCTCAGGTCTCACAGGGACAAGCAACTGGCCAGTGAAGTAGGTGAGGTCAATATGGAGGGAGGAAAGAAAGTGCCCCAGCCTGGGAATCCAGGGAGTAGAGGTCTGATCTCACTTCTCCCACTAATTGTCTCTATGATCTTAGATCAGACCATCCCTGCCCTGAGCCAAGGTCCTCAGTTCATGGGGCTGTTGCAGAGAGGAAGGAGAAGTGAGAGAATTAATGCAATGCAGTAGAAGCTGGTGTCTGGGGGCTGGACCTCTCCACCCCCAAACCCTGCACCAAAGGAGGTCCTGTCGGTGGTAGGAAGAAAGCCCTCGCGGGGCCTAGCCAAAAGGTCACTCCCACTTGGCAGGCCCAGGATGCTTCCAGGGGCCCACCAAAGCAGTCTACAGCATTTAAGAAGCCAAGAAGCACAAACTGTGCCCCTCCCAGACCCCCAGCAAAGAAGTGATGACCCTGGGCCCTCCCCTAGGAAATGGAGCACAGACTGACAGCTACTTGAGCAGAACGATGGACCATGCTTGCCGAGAGCCTCAGAGAACAGAGCCTGAGCCACTGGTGGCTGCTTCCTGGGATCATACATGTGCTGAGTAGAATGAAGGCCCCCAATGCCTGCCTCCCTATCCCCTCACTGAGGAGCTGGTCCATCCAGCTTTGTTCTCATGCTCATACACAACTCCCTCCCTAGACCTTATGTAGCAAAAAGGGGTCTAAAAAAGAGAAGAATCTTGGGGGAACGAGGGAGTAGTTTAGTCAGACTGGGTCCTGCATTCAAGTGTGCTCCTGTTGGGGGGAGGTTGAGGGGGAAGCTGATGGGGAAGTTGAGGCAAAGATACCCAAGACTGGCTCAAGATGAAAAGGGCTGCACAGGCCAGACACCTTGAGGGGTCCTCTGGCTGCTGTGGTCCAGAGGGTGAGAGAGGAGAAGGGCCAGCAGGGCAGGCTGCCAGCAGGAAGCCAGTCAGGAAACCCCTTGCTGACCCCAGCCCACTCCCTACCCCGCCACGTGGGCTGTGCAGAGGTGGCATGTGCCCCGGGGACAGGTGACAAACGTTGGTCTATCCTGGGTCTCCCACTTTCTCTGCCCTCTCCCCCCACCCATAGCACCTCTCCTACCATCTCCACTTCCACCTGAGGCCATGGCCACTGTGGTCTTCCCACAGGGTCCAATCGAGAATGGGAACAGCCCCTGGGACACACTTGGCTGCGCTTGGCCTTTTCTCTGTTAAAGTTCATTAGTCTTCTGAGCACCTCCTGGGTGCCAGGACCCTGCCAGCCCTCGGGGGACTCCCGGCCTATGGGTGGCTGCCCAGGAGCCTGGGGAGGAAACGAGGAGTGCCGCCCGGCCCACGCCCCACCAGCAGAAGGCAGCTGGCCCAGGGGAGCCAGGGATTTGAGGGAACCATGAGACAAACACCAAATGTTTTACCACTGGAAATAAAGTTGGAAATGTCCCTGGAACCCACTTTATCCAGAATTTCCAGGGGAGTTTGGTGTGAGTGAGTCACCACGGACACAATGGCTGGTTTCAAGCGCCAGGCCAGCTGAGCTCGTGGATGGGGCGAAGACCATCCAAAACACTCAGGCCATGCATGCCCTGAAGTCGAAAGGGCTGCCTCTCTCCTTTCCAAACCCACCCACCACGGGCGGCCTCGCAGAGGCTGGATGAGGACAGGAGGAAACCCAAAAACAAAGCGGGCAATAAATCTCTGCCTGCCCATGACAGCGCTCTGGCTCACCCTGTGTTCTTTCCCTCTCTGAAGGAAAAAAAGATACATAACAAATAACAATCCCCAAGATCAGAAGAGTCATTAGGGAAGTTTGTGCTACTTCCTACCCTCTTTCTCAGAGACAAAATGTAGGCTTTCCAGGAGAGCCTCCAGCCAGTGCTGTAGGAGAGCCCGGCGGAGTTCGCACAGACCCCGTCTCCTTCACAAGTTAAGAGGCAGACATCATTCTGTTCATCATTCACTAACACTAGGGCTGAAATCATCCTGTTCTCTTCCCCACACACACACCTGCCACTGGGAAAAAAAACCCAGATCCCACATTGGAGCAGGTGGCTTGGCTTCTAAGAACAATTTCCTTTAATAGCCCAAGAAACCATTCCAGAAAGTGAGAATGGCATTCACAGTAAGTTACCACTAAACATCAACCGTGTGCCACCACTGAAGCCTGCAACCTGCCCTCCAGAAAAAATTCCCACTTAAAGAAGAGAAAACCGAGGCCCTGAGAGACTGAGTTTCCAGTGGCATCAGCTGGGAGACAGCAAGTGACTGTCATTTCTCTGACTGCCTCCCAACCCTACTGATCTCACTAAATACCTGACCCCTAACAGGAGTGAGCTCTCAAAGGACACGGAGCGTGAAAATGACTTGTGTATCCAGGCAGACACCCAAAATAGCATGTGGGTGCAAAAACCTGAAGTGATGCTAATTCAGGCCCAGTGGCCTTGGTAAAAGTAAGAGTTATGGTAAGATTATATTATACTATTATTACCATGCAGTCTTCCCTAGTGCTTCTAGATATCCCAATGAAGAGAGAATCCAAAACTTGATAACTGAGGCTTTAACTCAAGTGTGAGGGAAAGGAAGAAAGAACGCTTTATTCCTAGCGCTGACTTTCCAGGCAGCAAATGAAAATCCCTCAGCCCCTGCAGGACCAGGTCACAGATCTAGCCCAGGCCCAGACTCCTGCCCCTGCCTCCAGGTTCCTCCAACCCTCCAACTGTCAGGTGGCTCAGACATCCACCCACCCCCAGGGAGACCCGCAGCCCCCCCTCCCCGCAAAGCCAGGCCCCACTGAAGTTGCCGCTTTCCTGCCCAAGGAAGATGCTGGGCTTGGAGTCCCAGGGACACTGAGTGCACCCGCCACAGGCCTCCCTCCGAGACAGAGGATGTGCAGAGGGGTCAAAAGTCAGCAGCATAGGGGTCTGAGCTCTTGCTGTGTAACTCTGGGCCTCAGTTCCTTCCTCTCTAAACTGGGAACAGTATTAGTCCCCACCAAGAGGTCACTGTGAAGATCACAACATATAAATGCTACAGAACATTTGACTTGGCATCTAGCCCATCGCTGAAGCTCAGAAAGTACTATCTATTAATATGAGAATGGTTAAGTCCAAGGACTCAGCAGATCAGCGGGACAACCCCTGTGACACCCCCACCCCCCCGCCGTGGCCTCAGCACCCTGTGCAGGTCCTGAAATCATTCATCAAGCCACGTCTCTGTGCGCAGGGCCTGTGGCAAAAATATAGCTGAAAGCCTATGGCCCACCCCCACCTCCTATCCCCAGCTCTGTCTCGACCCCACATCTCAGCCTCCTCCCCTCTAGCAGGAGCTGAGCTGCCCACCCAGGCCCTGGGGAGAGAGGCCTGAGTCCTCAGGCTCCTGATGCTGGCACTAGGCTGCCTGATACTACTACAGAGTCTCCCCTACCAAACCTCCAGAAAATCCTATCCAGGCAAATTTCCAGATGGATCTCCAGCAATCCCAGACCCACAAAGGAACAAATGTGCAAAGCAATTCCCAGCCCTTTCCTTCCTGTGCCAACCAGAGAAAATCCTACACCCTGCCCTGGTCCCATCTCCTGTAGGAAGGCTTTCTCAGGTTTTCAACGCACAGGGGGTCCCTCCTGGTACCGAACCCCATCAATGCTAACAGGCCAACTTGTCGCAGTCCCACACCACCTAGGGCAATGACTGGTCTGCCCCTTCTCAGGACAGAAACATGGCCCTGCTTGGCACAGATGACACAACTGGACACGCAGGGAACATAAGCAAATAAACATCTGCCACAGGGAGGCATAGGGTGTCCTCCCTCATTTCCTCAGGCTCTGAGTCTGTGGGCCAACCAGCTACAGGACACTGGACAGAGTGGGGAACAGTCAAGCCCTTCTAACTTCTCCATTCCTTATTGTCCTCCCTAAAGGACAGCTGGCCCTGCTTCTGCTATGTGGACCATCCACTTCATAGAGGCCTACAGCCAAGGAAGAGCAGAGCTGGAAAGATGCTTAGCCCAACCTCATCACTTCCCAGGTAGAACAGAGGTCCCACGTGGTGAGGGCCTCACCCAATTTACTCCAGGTGCTGAGAGGAAACTTACCCTCGCAACCCCTGAGCCTGGGGCTCTATCCTGCCCCTCTGCCAAGTACCAGGGCAGCACCAAGAACATTCACGGTGGCTTTGGTCAACACTCAGCCCTGCCAGCTGAAGCATTAGCCTGTGCCGAGCTGGAGGAGGCCAGGCCTCGGGCTGACTGTTGCCACCTGGCCGGCCCCGGCTGGAGAACAAACCACCCTCCATAGCCAATGACCGCCCCCTCCTGGGGCACAGTCCCATGCGACCAAGGGATTAGCTCAGTCTGCTCAGAAGGCCCTGGAAAAACATTAGTACCTACTTCCAGTGCTCAGGGAACAGTGACGTGGAAAAGAAATCCCTCCAAAACTTACGGAAATATCAGAACTACAGATTTAGAAAGCCTTAGAACAGAGAAAGCAGAAAGTCATTTTCAGACCTACCATCCTCACCTGGGTAGAGGGACCTCGGGATAAGGAAATAAGGAGGTGGGTGACATGCCTACTGCCTTCTTCTTCTAATCAAAAGGCCCTTGACCTGCTTTGTACCATTCTAAAATACCACCCTTTTCTAGGCCTACACCTGCCCCCAAGTGCCCCAGCCTTGCTACACACAACCCCATGCACATGCTGCCCCACTCAGAGAGTCCGCTGCTCACACACTCATAAATCTACCAGTCACTGAGCTCCCAGGAGGGCAACATCCCAGGTCTCAAACAAAACCTGATGGGTAAAGGAGGACAATCCAAGCAGGTGGACCAGCCTGGTCACAGGCAAGGAGGCAGGAACCTGCTGGGCCCACTCAGGGAACATGGTAAGGCCCAATGTAAGAGGGTGTAGGGCAGGAGAGAAATGAAAACACTAGCTTGAGGTCAGATCACCCGAAGCACCTAATACCAGGCTGAGAATCGCCCACTCTGACCCTGGCAAAGCATGGGTTTTGGTTAGAATCCAAGATACATGCGGAGAAGGTAAACTGTCTCAGAGCATCCTCTGGAGTCCTGGTGAGGCTGCACAGCCTTTCTAGGCCTCCATGGCAAACACCCCCTCAGTTTCTACACCCCAGCTCAAGGGTCCCCGGCTCCCTGAAGTTCTTCCCACTGCCCCGCCCCTTCCTGGACTCACAGGACTCACAGAGTCTACTACAGTACCTGTGACATTCATGGTGCTTGATGGTTGGTATTTCTCTCTTCCCCCACAACTCAAGTCTTTCAAGTCCAAATACCATGTCTTATTTATCTCTGTATTCCTAGAGGCCAGCAAAATATCCAGCATGACCTTCTTACTCAAAAGACAGAGGGATGAATGGATGGATAGATGAATGAATGGATGGATGGATGGACGGATGGACAGATGGCTGGAAAGATGGCTGAATAGGGAGATGGATGGATGGATGATGTACTCTGACTTGGACAGTAGCTCTCCATAGAAAAGACCTCCATTTCATTGCAGTCACAGACTTCACGAACATATCCTAAAAGAACTACTTGCTCAAATTCTAAAATGGATAAAAGTATTTGACCCAATTATCTTGGTTTTCCCAGGTCCCCTTCCCTCTGTCCAACCATCCCCTTGGTGCCCAAAACCCTTGGCAGACTCCTCAGTAGAGCTGAGCTGGGGCATGAGGCCCAGCCTCCCAAAGACATCATGGGAGAGGAAGAGCCACGACTGGATCCTGGCATGAGAACATCCCTTCAGTAATTACATGGTTCCAGACAGACATAAATAGACAGATTAGCCTTTCTGCATTTTTCTCATAAAAATAACAACAGTTCCTAAGCACACTGGCATGAGTGTGGACATTAAGCATTGCAACCTGCTGTTCTTGGCAGTCAAGGGCTGGCCTTCCTTGCTGTTCCCCCACCACCACCTCCTCCTCAGGGCTCTTGGAGGGCTCCTCATGCCTGGCTCTGTCTATCCCTATCGCCCCAAAACAGGTTGGCAGCCAAGCCCTGAGACTGGCTAAGGACTTGTATGAGCATCATGTCCATGGTTTGCTGTTCTCTTGGCTGGATCTTTATCTGCTCTTAGTCATTATGTAACTAGAAATCCTGTACACACGGTGATGATTATATGCCCCACTCTATACTACAGGAAAGAGGAAGAATGTTTCCTCCATCTGTGCTCTAACCCAGAGGAAGAGCAGACTCAAATGTGAACCCCTTGCTTTATACACAAGAAAATATAGGGCCGCCTGCATGGCTCAGTTGGTTAAACAACCGCCTTCAGCTCAGGTCATGATCCTGGAGTCCCAGGACTGAGCCCTGCATCAGGCTCCCTGCTCAGCAGGAAGCCTCTCTCACTCCCCCTGCTTGTGTTCCCTCTTTGGCTGTGTTTCTCTCTGTCAAATAAATAAAATCTTTAAAAAAAGAAAAAAGAAAGAAAATATAAATCTCTTTCCTCCCTCTCCTTTCCCTCTCTTCCTCCTTCTCCTTTCTATCTCCTTCCCTCCACCCTTCCCTCTCCCTCCTACCCTCTCACACTCATACTTCCCCCATTATTTTTCACTTGTCCTCAGGTGCCCATGCCGAACCTGTCATGCCTGCAGGCCAAGAACCAAAGCACCTACTACCCTGGATTCTCTCTGCCTCCCTTTCTCTTCCACACCTGACCTTGCTCCTCCCCAGGCTCAGGGCTCAAGAATAAGAAGCAGGATACTGGAGCCTGAAGTACTGATTACCAGCCCTTCCTCTCTTAAACCCATGAATTCTCCAACCTGAAAATAGGCCCCTCACCCTTCCAGCAGGTACTGATCCAGTCAAGCCTCTGACCATAAGTCAAGGGTCTGCAACGGACCGCAGATGGTCTTGGCTCCTCTCTGGAAGACAAAAGATGACCAGCACTGCCTACAGGCCAGAGGGCTTCATCTTCTCTTCCATGGGATACTATCATTGTTCTTGGTCTCCTCCAGAAAGATCCAGAACAAGGTGTGAGTCTGATCAAGCTACACACCACACACCCAATCAACTATGCAAGGCATCTCTCATGAGAGCAAGACCACCGAATGAAGAGAAGATCTGGAGTCACAGGCCTCAGGTTCAAGCCCCGGCTCCCCCACTTACCAGCTACAAGATGTGGGCAAACACAAACACAGTCTGTAATACAGTGTTTTGATCACTGCCAAATGCGGGTGAAAATTAGTATCTCAGTATAATTTGCATTTACTCTTGTTTTTAATGGGTGTGAGAATCGTTTCATATCTTTGTGACCATTTTATAAACATATCACATATCACCCACTAGCCTCCGAGCACCTCAAAGGCGGAATCATTCTGATTCATCTTCAGAGCCTAGTGCCCTGCCCAAAGCTAGCAAAGATCACTCCGTGAGTGTTTATGGAATGAAAGAGTGAATGACCCTTGCAGGGGCTAGAAACCGACAGCCTAGTGATCGATCTGAGCTCCTCTCTTGACTGGGTCTCCCTTCTCTCAAAGCACCTTGTCAATAGGCATTTGGACACACAAAGCACAGTTTTGAGGCAGGTCTGCTTGTTCTCTTCCTGAGGAGATGAGGCTTGTGTAAACCTATTAAAGATTACAGAGCACCAACCTCGTGTAATACCAAGCTTGTACTATGAGCCTTGAAAAACTCCTGTGGGTCATTCTGCTGATTCTCTCTCAGTGAGTCACCAACAAGGGAAGACACTTCAGGTGTCCTGACTCAAAGCCCCCCTAAGTCTGGGTCCTCTTGCTTCTCACTCTAGTCCAGGGTCTGAGGGTAAAAACTGACTTTTTCCCTCACATAAGGCCTGAAAACCCTGCAAGCTATACCGATCTGCCTCCCAACCACACCCTTGCAGTCAGACCTGGCCCAAGCAGTGAGACATTCACCGAGGGGCTCCCACGGCTCCTAGCACTGCCAAGTCACTGACTGGCTTCCCCGGATACTGTGAATCATGCCAGGAGGGCCCACAGCGAGCTGAGTCTCCCCATGTCCCAAGTCTCAGACAGACTCCGGGAGGGCAGCCTGAGCTGAAATACGCAGTGATGTGGCCATCAGCCAGAGACATCCAGAGCCCAGCCCGCTCCATTTCAGGGTGAGGACAGACCTGGCATTCACAGTAGGGGGAGGCCAGATTTCCCCCATCCAAGACCAGATCTCTTTGCCAGGAGGCCTAGAAACCTGTAGGCTTCAGGGTTGATTAGCAGGTGTGGGATGTGGGACCAAGGAATCACAAGGCCAGGAAGGAGAGAAGGAAAGGGAGCTGGTTACAGAAGAGCCTAAGAGGGAAAGGACATTACCGCGACATCCAGATTCCTGGACTCTGAGGACGGAAGGGGAAAGCACTGCCCATCACTGATGCAGAGGAAGGAATGCAGGTCTGTAGTCACATCTGCCTCTTACCAGCTGGTGGGCTCTTGGATGCCCTTGGACATCCTGATCCATGTCACAGTGGAAGACGGACAGTCCTCTGGCAACTAAATGGTGCCTGGATTTCTGCCTCCAGGCTCAGGGATCTAATTCTCCTCCGAGAACTGGAACTTTGGCTGATAAGGTGCTCCCTCTCACTTCCCACTCCCACATACCCCAACAGCACATACGAGCCTGGGGCCAGACACACACTTTCTCCAACAACAGCTCTTCAACTGACCAAGTAGAAAAAGGGTTTGGAAGGGAAAACATGCCTTTTCATTGCTGGTAGGTTAACAAGAGCGGAAATCCCAGGACTCAGAACTCTAAACCACTTCTGAAATGAGCCAGGTACTTTCTTCAATCCTGTTCTGCTGTGGATTTTCTCTGCATCTGAGAACAAGGTCTATGCACTTTTTCTTGTGCCAACCCCACAGCCAAGAAAAGAACTAAACACCAGCTGGGTGCTTGGTGAAGCCCGGGATGGAAGAGCAGACACAGAGAAGCAGATGGATGGAGACAGTGATTGTCTCTGTGCAAGGAGGCCTGGCCTCTTCCCAACCTGCCTTGCACTGGACTGGACTCTTCTTTCCCATTCTCCATCACCCAGCCTTCACTTTGCAGGGAAATCTATCAGGATACCCAGAGCCCCACATACTTCCCTGATGAGCTGCAGCTCACTCCTTCACCATTAATCTCCAGGAGGTTGGCTCCCCCAAATCCCTCCGTTTCCAGTTTTATCTGAAACAAAAATAGACTCTTGCAAACATTCCAGTCTTTGGGTCGTTGGTTCATAGGTTTCGTCCAGCCCTGGCCAAGGTTCCTACCTCTGAGCTCACTCAGAACACCATGGCTGCCTGCGCACAGCCAGCTAGTTGATATTGTGGCCTGATTCAACACAGCACATTGCTCCTTTGGGCCTTTCCTTAATACAAAGCTATTCAGAGACACTGATGCCCACCAGCCAGGCACCCAAAGCAGCAGCCAAGGTGCAGACCAAGGAGGCCAATCATGTAATGGGGCATGACTTAGTCATCACCCAGGAGAGCTGCCACCCCTTCTGGGGGCTCCAAGGACACATTACTTATATAGGTTTTTCTGCATTTAACTCATTCTATTCTGAGGGTGTTTATTTATACACCTTGCCCTGTCATCATAGAGAAGCAGAAGCCAGGTCTGATTCCACATTAGGAACCTGATAGAAAATATCACCAACATCCCTCCTATGCAACCTTTATTAAAAGAGCCTTCAAGACAAGAAAAATATTTCTTAAAGGAATGACTGAAAGCTATGCACTCATGCTGTAGATTCTGTAAAGCTCATGTTGAATTAGGCCTGGTGGTCAAGAGCTATGGATCTAGGCTTCTCTGTTTGACCATCACCTTTCATACCAACTCCCACTAAGATTTCCTGATATACATGTTGCCATTATGCCATCTGCCTACATTCAGAGCTGAGATAAGAAAGAGCCATTGTGAAACACTCTGATTTGTCTATGGGAGGAAATCTGTCCAGTATTTGACACAGTGTCCCATTTTTGTCTAAAGTGTTCCCTAAGCATCTTGCAGGCACTGGAATATAAATGTAATATCTTATATACATAACATCTTATACTCTGTTATCTTACAAACCCTGTTACCGGTCAGATTTCTCTATTCACCTTGGCAGCTAAGAATGTATTATAAAGTAAATGCTAGCCCACCACTAGGAAATTCATAGGAATGCATCTGCAGGACTAACCTAACCTTGGACTTCATTTTCTTTTCATTCCTCTATTTACCATGGGACCCAATCACCTGTCTTTTTATTTTATTCAGCTATTTAACTGTCCCCAAGTTCTTTTGGAACTGGGATCTTAATTAATTAATAGATCAAGTTATTAATTTATTATAGCCTTATCAATGTAAAGTCAGTTAAGTTTTGCTACGAAAACAAATAATCCCAATATCTCAGTGGCTTAACACCACAAAGATCCGTGTGTGGCTGTGTGTGTGTATTTCTCACACAGAAATGCTGGGAGCTGTGCTCCAAGCTATCATCATCCAAGCTTGTACCCGACAGAAGCTCCTATTTGACACAGACTTCCATGATCACTGCAGCAGGAGAGAGAGGTTAAGTCGTAGACTGGCCCTTAAAAACATCGCATATCACTTCTGCTCACATTTCATTGGCCAAAGTAAGCCACACAATCATGACTAATTACAAAAAGAACAAGAAAGTACCAAACTACCATTAGTCTGAAAGGTGGAAAACTGGAAGATCTGTGAACCTTGCTAACAACGAAAAAAACAGCAAGGGCCACCATATAATGCACCATCTAAACTGGACACTTCCGAGAGTGAGGAGAGGAATGAAAAGTACTAAAAATTATGTAATTTTTAAAAATGTTTATATATTGACTAACATCTTGATTTTATTTTATTGATGGACCTAAAACCATTCTCTTTAAAACCAAATTTCATAAGTAAAATTCCTTCTAAAATCATAATATATACATAATGACATACATCAATTAAAAAAATCTTTAGGGGTGCCTGGGTGGCTCAGTTGTTAAGCATCTGCCTTCAGCTCAGGTCATGATCCCAGAGTCCTGGGATCGAGTCCCACATTGGGCTCCCTGCTCAATGGGAAGCCTGCTTCTCCCTCTCTCACTCCCCCTAGTTGTGTTCCCTCTCTAGCTGTGTTTCTCTCTGCCAAATAAATGAATCTTTTTTAAAAAATCTTTATGTTGATAATCTAAACATTAAAAAAATAGTGGAAGCAAAATAGTTTATTCCTGGTGCATATTCACATATTTTAATCAGTTTCTTCGACATATCATTCTTTAATATTGTATCATTGAATTTTCCTGAAGAATGTAATTTTTTCAATATGATCTTATCATTTTAGATTTTTCTACTAAATTGCCTCCAGTTTTCCTCAGAGTTGCAAGTTACAATTAATAAATTTGAAATTGCTGACTCTCAATTGACCCTTCTTTGTAGACTGTAATTTTTCAATTTAGAAAACATTCTGCCTCCTGATCCTGAGATGTCTGGTAAGCTTAGAGAAAATTTGGCTAAATGAAGAATACTGTCAATTTCAATTATTTTTTATACTGAAATGAGTAAATATTTCACTTCAAATATTTTCACAGATGCTTTCCTTTACCTCAGAGTAGCTTTCCTTGAAAAAGCACGTCAAATAAGTTGTCTCTATTTACGGTTCTTTTGAATGGTTTACCGGTTTTAGATGCTGCAAAGCACAGGCCTACTTCACTTCACTTTTCATTTGCAGGTTGGAATATAAATTCACTTCATTATCATATGAACACCATCACCAGACTCTTCCCATAAAGCAAGACATCCCAGACACTCCAAAAGAATGTGAATACTAAATATTTCATACCATATAAACTCTCATTATTTCACTTTTTCACTCCTCCCTTGCTTTGATAGAGATAAAGCTTGAAGGTTTTGTTTTCAATCACTGCAATCCACTAAAAGATTCAAAAGCTGATGTAGTAAGGTGAGCCATTCATTTCATTTTGATTAAATATTTCCAGCTGGTTTTGAACAAATGAACCAAAACTTACATAATTTGTTTCTACAAAATCTCAACAATATTTTAGGACTCTGAAACTGATGGGCAAAATAGTTCTTTAAAAGTTTGAAGATTTGGGCACCTGGGTGGCTCAGTTGGTTAAGCGACTGCCTTCGGCTCAGGTCATGATCCTGGAGACTCGGGATCCAGTCCCACGTCGGGCTCCCTGCTCGGCGGGAAGCCTGCTTCTCCCTCTCTCACTCCCCCTGCTTGTGTTCCCTCTCTGGCTGTGTTTCTCTGTGTCAAATAAATAAAATCTTAAAAAGAAAAAAAAAAAAGTTCGAAGATTTGTAAAAAACTGATTAATGAGAGACAGCAAGATGAGAAGTATATACTTCCATGCTAAAGTATTATTTTGTACTCAGAATCAATTTTGACATAAAATTTTTGTTTGCTTTCCCTTAATATATATAAAATTACTTTATTTTTTTACAACTCTAGCTTCTAATTAAATTGAGAGAACAGGTTATTAATTATATGTACACCCAAACAACTCCAAGTACATTCCTAATCTATAAACATCTTAATTTAGTAAGATTATTATTTGTTCTACAACACTGTGTTCCACCAAAATTTGTACTTTTATTATCACTGCAAAAAAAAATTCAATGTTCAACTTCTCAACAATTTATAATTGCATTCATTTCTGCTATTTCATCTTTGACAGAATTAATTTCTAAAAGCTTACTTGGATTCCATGAATTGGGTGAAAAATTGAACCAGTGTCAAAATTAATTTACTGGATATTCTATTTGAAGCATCTTATGACACTGATATAATGCTGGCTTCACACAATCCTTCTGCTAATGGAGCCAACACACCCACTGCTATCACTTCATTTTCCATCCATGGCCAGGAAAACTTGGAATTAAAAATGAGTGAAATTAACTTAGTAGAACAGACATTTGGTCTAAATGAGTCATAAAATGATATATAAACACACCTTTTGTAGCTATTAATCGTAATTATGTTTGGGCACAAATTTAACTACAAAGCTTTTGAGAGACTGATGCTTCTTCATCAAACATGTTTGTGTCTTTGCGTTTCCATGTGGTCAACAGTATTACTACACCCTGGTATTAGCAAACACTTTTTCCAAGCTACACATTAATCATTAACTTCCTTGAAGGACCAAAAAAAAAAAAAAAAAAAAAAAAGCACTTTAGATTTTTAACTCATTATTATAAAGAGTATGTGACTAAAAAAAAATTTTAAGCATTACTAAAAACCAAATAGCTAGCGTTTGAAACCAATGATATAAGACAAAACCATTCTTGAAAGAGTATCCAGACTTTTTTTATTCGCTCTACAGCCGAACTTCTCAGCCTCTATTTCCTACAGATGTTTCACATATATCCAACACATAATTTCCCTGTTTCCAGTGACCCCACTCATTTGTGGCCTGGCAGACTTTGTGTATTTCATAACCTAAGGTGCTTGCCATGGCACAGCTGGTTGGATTATCAAATGAATTCCCCCAATCACCACCCAAGACCAGAAGTCCAATAACACCTTCTTATATCAGGAAGCAAGAGCATCCCGCACGCTGTCCTTAGCAGGTCAGTGTTACTTATATTCTGCCTGGAAAGGGAACTGGGTAAATAGAAGTATACCATAGCAAGGGGCCTATCTTTTATATAAGGTGGTATATTACTAACTCTAACTATAAAGTGAAAAGCTCAAAATACGTATTGTATTTCCTAGAGCAACTACTAAAATAATAATGCAAAATGTTCATTTGAGAAATCAAAATGAAGTAACAAAAACTATTCAATTAATCCAAAAGAAGGAAAGGGCGAAGAAGAATGGAACTTAAAACAGAGATGAGAGGAGTGCCTGGGTGGCTCAACTGAGTGTCTGACTCTTGATTTTGGCTCAGGGTCGTGAGATCAGGCCCTGCATTGGGCTCCGTGCTGGGCATGGAGCCTGCTTAAGATTCCCTCTCTCCCTCTCCCTCTGCCCCTCCCCTGCTCCCTCTCAAAAAAAATAAAAAATAAAAAGAATCGGATATGACAAATACAAAACAAATGGCAAAATAACATACCTGAATCCAACTATATCAATAATTACATTAAAAACCAACATACTGAGCACTACAATTAAAAGGTCAAGTACGTCAGAATGAATCCAAAAAAGTAAGTCTCAATTATACATTATCTATAGGATATACACTTGAAATGTGGAGAAAAAAGGAGGTAGAAAGTGGGAGGGAAGAAAAAAAGAAACCATGCACACTTACCTCTAAAAAGCTGAAATGTCTACCCACACCAGATAAAATCGATTTCAACACAATGAGTATTAGCAGAGATAAGGAGGGACATTTTACAATGATAAAAAGTTCAGTTTCACACAGTAAGCCTAGATGTGCCTGCAGCTGATAAAACTATAAACCGAATTTGAAAAAAGTAAAGGGAAAAATAGACAAAAAAATAACGGGAGCTGGAGGTCTTATTAGCCCCCTTCCAGTGACTGACAGGCGATTCAACAGAAAGCCAGGACTGGTACGGCAGAGCTGACTGACTCTCAGACAGCTGGGCAGGACGGATGTGTACGGAACACGGCCCTCCGTGGCCACAGCCTGCACACCTGCACACTCTCTTCAAATGCACACTGACTATCCACCACTGGTTGGGCCATAACAGGTCTAAATAAATTCAAAATATTAAAATATTATGGAGTATGTTCTCTGACCACAACAAAATTAAACTGGAAAACAGTAATAATACAGAAGACAGAAAAGCCCCAAGTATTTGGCAATTAAATACATCAGCTTCAGAGAACTCACAAGGGAAATTAGAAAACATTTTGAACTGAATGAAAATGAGTACACAATGTCTCAAAATCTGTAAGATGCAACGCAAGAGCACTTAGAGGATGTTTTATAGCTTCACACGCTTATATTAGAAAGGAAACAAGGTGAAGAAACAATGATAATAGCATTTCACCTTAAGCTAAAAAAAAGAACAAATGGAACCCAAAGTAATAGGAGGAAAATAATAATAAAAAGAATGTAAATTAAACAGAAATTAGAAAAGGAATGCCGAAAATTTTATCTTTGAGAAGACTAATAAAAGTGATGTGCCCCTCAGAGGAATGCTGGGGAGAAAGGAGAGAAAATACACATTACCAGTCTCAGAAATGCAGGAGGAAAACTGCTATAGGTCCCCTAGTCATCAAAAGGACAATAAAATATTACGCACATTAGCACATGAATAAATTTGACAACTTTAGATAAAATGTACAAATTCCTTAAAAAACACAGCTTGTCAAAATGAGACAAGGTGAAATAGAAATTCTGAGTAGCCCTGTATCTGCCGAAGATACGGAGTTTGTTATGAGAACCATTTTCAGAACGAAAAATTCCCAAGTTTAGATGATTTCACTGATGAAGTCTATCAAGTACTTAAAGAAGAAATATTATTAATCATATGTAAGTCTTTCAGAAAACAGAGAAAGGTACACCTACCAGCTCATTTTGTGAGTTCAGCATACTCTGATATGCCAAAGCCAGGGAAAAAAAAAAAAAATACAAGAAAACCTCTCCATGAACACAAATGCAAAAATCCGTAACAAAATACTAACAAGCAGAATCCATCAATATATAAAAAAGATAATTCATCTGGGCACCAGGGTGGCTCAGTGGGTTAAAGCCTCTGCCTTCGGCTCAGGTCATGATCTCAGGGTCCTGGGATCGAGGCCCACACTGGGCGCTCTGCTCAGCGGGGAGCCTGCTTCCTCCTCTCTCTCTCTCTGCCTGCCTCTCTGCCTACTTGTGATCTCTCTCTCTCTCTGTCAAATAAATAAATAAATAAAATCCTTTAAAAAAAAAAAAAGATAATTCATCATGAACAAGTGGGTTTATACTAGGAGTCCAAAATTGACCTGGCATTCAAAAATCAAAGAAATTCACCATATCAACAGAATAAAAGAGAAAAACTACATGACTTATCTCCAAAAATGGAGGAAAAGCATTCGTCAAAATTCAAAACCTATCCAGGATTAAAACAAAAATGATCAGCAAATGAGGAATGGAAAGAAATTTCTTCAATTTGATAAAGGGCAGTTACACACAAAAACAAAAACAAACATGCAGCATTATACTTAATGAGGAAACACTATTCCCTGAGTCTGGTATCAAACACATGGTGATGAAACCATTCTCCCCAAAATCTGTAATAAGGATGTCCACTTCAACACTTCTAGTTAACATAATACTAGAGAAAAGTCATAAAGACTGGCAAAAGAGAAGTAAAAGTCTCACTTTTCACAGATGACATGATTGTTTATCAAAATTTAAAGAATCAACAAAAAACTACTAGAGGAAATAAATGAGTTTAACATCCCAGAGGATATAAGACACTTCCATGTACTAGCATCAAACAACTAGAAGATGAAGTTAAGAAACTTTCATTTATTATTATGTCAAAAAAATATAAATCATTTAGGAACAAACTAAACAACACTATGGCAAAACTTCTCAATAAAAATGTTAAAATACTGCATTGCTGAAAAAAACTTTTGAATACCTAAATAAATATTTTTTTTAAATATATGATGTGCTGGGTATGTACTTTCTCAATCTATTCAACAAATGTTTTTTTAAGATTTTATTTATTTGACAGAGAGAAACACAGCCAGACAGGGAACATAAGCAGGGGGAGTGACAGAGGGAGAAGCAGACCTCCTGCGGAGCAGGGAGCCTGATGTGGGACTTGATCCCGGGTCTCCAGGATCATGACCTGAGCCGAAGGCAGTCGCTCAACCAACTGAGCCACCCAGGCGCCGTCAATCTATTCAACAAATTTTAATGAGTGCCTATTACATTCCAGGCACTGCAGATAAAACAATTGAAGTCTCAGCCTTATGAAGTTATATTCTAGTCAAGGGAAGCAGACAATTTAAAAAAAGTTATCCTAACATATCAGGTGCTGATAAGTTTTACGAATAAGAAAGCCACGCTAAAAAAATAAAATAAAATAAAAATAATACAAAAAAAAGAAAGAAAGAAACCCTGAGAAGTCTGTCTTACAAGATAGCAAAGACCTTTTTGATAAGAAAAGATGTGAACAGAGACCCAATAACAGTGAGAGAGTGAGCCACTGGATAAGTTAGAGATGAGAATGCCAGGCAATGAGAACAGCAGGTACAAAGGTCCTGAGGCATGAGTGTGCCAGTTTGAGAAAAGTAGAATGGAAAATGTAGCTGAAGTGTAAATGACTGAGGAAGAAGAGTAAATGATGGCAGAGAGGTCAGATCTCAGGGGCCTGAATCATGCAAGGACTGGGGATTTTACTGAGTACATCATGTAAAGCCAACAGGAGAATTTTGAGCAGAACACTGCCACAACTGGCATGTTTTACAAAGATCTCTCTGCTACTATGTGGAGAATATGTGTAGATGACAAGAGTGGAAATGGGGAACAAAGAGGCTTCTCAATACTCCAGAGAGAGATGCCAGTGGTTGGACTAGAATGGTCACCCAGGTGATGGAGAAGAGTATTACATGGGTTCTGAACACTCACCAGAGATGCAACACACTGGATTTGTTGGAGAAGACATGGGGTTTGAGAAAAATAGAGAAGTCAGGGGTTTTGGCCGAGCAACCAGAAGAATGAAGTCATCATTTATAAGAATATAGAAAATGTGGGTTTGGAAGAGATATTAAAAGGTAGACTTTGGACTTGTCTCTTTTGTGATGCCAATTAGCTAATCAAGTGGCGATATGCTAGACAGCTGCATATGTAAGTCCAGAATGCAAAGGCAGAGGTCAGCACTCAAGATAAAAAACCTGAGGGGCCATCAGCCTACAGATAGGGTAAACATTATTTTAGCTTTCAAACTGGGCTCTTTGAGATTGAAAGACAGTGCTAATTATGCCAACTGATAAGGCAAACAACAGAACTATACTGGGCAAACCAGAGCAGAGGGTCATCCTGCCCACAGAAAGTATTAAAGCCCATGAGACTGGGTGAGATCCCCAAGGCAACCAGTGGATAGAGGAGAGAAGCAATCCAGTGTCTGGACGTCAGAAGACTAGAAACCAGCAAAGGTACTGCCAGGCAATGGGCAGAAGGGCTGAGAGTCTGTTACCCAGACAGCAAATAAAGAAAAGTTGTTTACATAAGAGGCAGTGACCAGCTGCCTCCAATGCTACTGAGACACAGGGTAGGAAGGTAAGTGAAAAGTGAACAAGAATGCGAGATAAACCTCTCAACCCCAGAAAAGAAAGTGCTCAAAGACAATATAAATTTCAGTCTTGTTCTTGGTCAGGGTTTAAATGTTTGAGATTCCACATAATCAGTTTTCACTTTAAGGAGAAATAATTCAGTTCCTTCCTTTAAAAATAAAGTGTACAAAATGGATTGTGTTTTATAGTTTGTTAAGAAAAAGATACTAGAAAACAGCAAAAAAATAATGATAGAAAACATAGCACTAAAGATGAGCCAGGCACTGTGTTTTATAGGTGGAGAAGCTGAGGTACAGCTGGGTGAAATCCCCTACCCAAGGCCCCGAGATTACTAACAAGTACAGCTGGCACCTCATCCTAGGCAGGCCAGCTCCAGAGGCTGTGCCCTTAGCCCTGCACCTGTAACACGGGGTTATATACACATAAGAGGAGACTTTTCAGCAACTGATCATAAGTTCTCATCTTGCATTTCCAGGGGCACCTGGGTGGTGCAGTTGGTTAAGGGTTGGACAGTAAACTGATTATATCAGTTATTATACCAGACCCAGAGACTTCTAAATAGCCCACATATACTGTAACCCTTCCTCCAGGATCAGTGGTCTAAACTCTGGGGAGAATCACACATTGATTCAATGCCTCTGGTGACAGTGTGCCTCCTGCTTCCATACTTTTCCCCTTCCCAGCTTCTTCCCCTTGACTCCAAAGCCCTCCTTGAGGCATGATGGAAGCCATGTACATGACCATTCCCTTCCAAGGCTCCTGTTTCATAAAGGTGTCATATGTTTCAAAGCTTAGTTTTAGCATTGGAACTTGGCCCTCTGCCCTCATGCATTTGTCTGAGTGATCCTGAAGCACCACAAAGCACCCAGCAGAAATTTGGCCTGTGTTTAGCAAAGCCAGTGAAGTTCCTCACTGGTAAATAGTGGGGATGTTTTGTCCTATCCCCAAAAGAGGAAAAAAGACAGGAAGACAGAGAGGCAGATGGATCGGCAAAGGGCAAGCCCATGGGAGGCTCTGCCAACTCAAGGTCGTGCCCCAATTCATCATGACTGTGGTCAAATGGACACTGTCATCTGTGAACAGGCCCAGCCTTCTCCCAACAAAGCCCAAGCACTGTCAAACCTCAGAGGCCTCCAAGTATGCTGTGGCAAGAGTCTGCTCAGAGATGACTTCACCAGCCTAGGGTAAAGCCAAGAACCAAAATACTTTGTCTTCTGCTGTTTATTTTTAAATCATGATTATGTGTTCCCTCTTCTTTCAGGGACATCAAACATGTAGGAACATTGTGCAGGGACTTCTGGGGGGCCTGGCCATTGGCAAGAGCACAGAGGAGATGTCGGGCAGGTGCTGGGAACAGTGTATCCATGGCAGATGTTCAAAGGGCTGACCACACTTGGCTAGACTTGCTGTCCAATAAGTATGTCTAGGCCCAAGGCTGTGGTCATCTGGGAATAGTCACGGGGCACATGGCTCTCCATCCCCAAGAACAGCACTTCCCCTGCTACATCCTCCAGAGGAAACTGCTTATCTTCAGGTTCAAGAGGTAGAGTTCACATCTTCCTTGATCTCAGGCTCTTCCAGAGAAATACTTCTTCAGTCTGTTTTTTATAAAACCTGGCTTTTTGGAGGTTCATATCTTCAGGCAATCTATTCACTACCACTCCCTATCTCGCTCATTCATCAAAAACTTCAGTGCCAGGCAAATGATAATCTCCAAAGTCTGTAAGTGACCTCAACATCAACCAGATGACCTGGCCAGCACCCACAGGCTTAAGGGAGACTCCAAGTATGAGAAATGAATGTTGGAGAGACAACAACAAAAGAGTCTACTACAGATTGTCTTCCTATATGATGCCAGGGCTGGTTCTGCAATGGGTATGGCAGAAGGAAGAGTGGGCCCTTAACATGCCTGAGAAATGCTTTTCTAGATGTTGTAAACCTTCTGGAGTCAAAGACACATAAAAATGTACTGGATCCTGGCTTTCTCCTGAATCACAAGTAACTGCTTTCCCAGCTTTCCTTAGTTTTCTCCCAAATTGGTGAACCATTTTGAACCAGTTACAGAAGCTGCTGAAATGGTTTGGGGAAGTGCCTGTTCCAGTCTTTGCATAAAACACATGGTGAATTCATTTACACCGTTGGTGCAAGCCTCTGCTGAATTCGATCTGCCATCTTCTAATGTGTCCAAAACTTAAGAACACTCATTTTATTAACCCACTTCAGTTTTCGTCTACCATCAGCAATGGCTTTTGGCATTCTTCAGTGGTCATTATTTTTCACCCAGAAACCAAACTGTAATCACCTCATAAAGGGCATCTGACACCTTACACCTAATACTTAACAGTGTCCACAATGAGGAAAGGGGACATGAGCTGCCCTGAGATACTCTGAGCAAACCTATGGGGTGCTAACCATTTACAGTAGAGACATCTGTGGGGCTTGCTACCCGTCATCTATTTATCCTTCTGCTGATAACCATATCCTCTCAGCAACTTTCAGATGCTGGGTTTTGGTGGGCTTCACTCCATAATCAGGACTAAAGCCTATAACTTCAGCATAAGTCAACTAGATCATCATATCACATTAATCTGGGAACAGATATAGGACCCAGTCCAAACCAGTGAGAGGAAATGAGAGGTTGAGTCAAGTTTCTAGGAAAGAGACTGCTGCTATTTCTTGCTGACCTTGAATCTGAGGAACTGTAAGTTTGGGAGCTAAGGCAGCCATTTAGTACCCTGAGAGAGGGATTCCACTTCCAGATGGAGTCAGTCCAAAGGAAGCAGAGTTGAAAGAGATAGAGCGGGAGAGAGAAAGAGAAAAAAAGCAAGACACACACACACACACACAGAATCCTGGTGACGTTGACTGAGTAAGGTCCTGCCTGAAGCCAAGCCTGAAACCAGCCCAACTCTGTTCTTTTCAGAGAAGTGAGCTGGTAAGTTCTCATTTTGCTTAAGGTAGTTTTGGATGAGATTTCTGTTCCTAGAAAGTAAAAGAGCCCAAATTGATACAGCCCAAATGGTAGTTCAGTCCTGTCTCGGGCCTCACAGGCCATGACAGATACCTAGCCACATCAACAACAGAATGGTGACTCTTAGCTTCTAACTCAACCGCTACCTGCATCTACCATTCCCAGGTCTCCTTCAGTTACTACTCCCAGTTATTCCCCCCTGGGCATCTCATACGTGTTCAGGAATAGTTCTGGTCATGTTCTTTTATAACTCACTCTTATCAAATGACTATGGCCAGAAGGGTGGGAGAAATCCACTGGTCCTGTTACAATCATCGGCAGAGGTGGGAGGAGGGGAAGTATGCTGGCAGCCTCCACTCAGGGAGGTCAGTCCCTGCCATAGGAATAAAGAACCATTACCAGAAGAATAGGGAAATAAGAGCTGGGAAGAAAAAACAATGGGCCCCACCATGGGCAAGGAGGGACATTACCATCAACTGATGAGGAAATGAAGATATGGGGAATGGAAGAGACATGCCCACAGTCACTGGGAGAGGAAGTTAGAGTTCAAACTCAAGCCCCAGGGTCCAGGGTGCTTCCTTGCTTACCTACTTCCTTTGCTGCAGAGCTGGGCATAATTTAGAAAGAGCCAGGGAAGTTTACAAACTCGCATGCCAGTTCTTTCTAATCCACTGTTGAGTTAAAACAAGTTCCTAAACAGTGGGACAAAGGTATGATCTGTCTAACAACCTAATAACCCACCAAACATGAGCACCAGGCTCCCAGGCTACCCATGATGTCAACTGTCATAGAATAGAGTCCTGGAACACCACAGTCTTCCTCCCCTTGGAAACTTCCTCCCCTTGGAAATCACATTTAACCCATTTTATGGAGTTAAATGTGATCCTTTTCCAGGCTTGATCTAATTACTTCCTGACTCCCTCCCCCACCTCAGCCATCCCCATGACACTAAGATCGTGCAATGAATGCCCTCACATCTCGAGCAAATTCTCTTGGCCTTTGAGACTTCCTCTCTCCCAACATCCCAGAATTCCCTCTCCCATTTCTAAGGCTGAATGGTTTTCCTCTCCCTTCTTTCTCTAAGGCTTTTCCTTTTCAAAGCAAACTCCAACGTAACCTTCAAGTCTCAGGCTCCTCAGTGTTAAGAAGTCTAAATTGAAAGCAGGAGACCTAAGGGTAGGAGCCAATCCTGGGTCTGCTTCCCTTGACAATGTTGGCCAGTTCCTCCTCTCTGGGGCTTTAGTTCCCTTCCCAATGCCATGGCACACAAATTCTAGTATTCCTACATCATCTGACCCACTATAAGCACAAAAGATGCCTTCTCTTCCCCCCTCCCATTACCCCTCATGACACCAAATTCTCCAGCATTCACAGCAGGGATGTGTTCTGCTCTCAGGCTAGACCTGAATGATGGGAAGCAATGTTCTTGGCCCCGGAGACATGAGAGTCCCTGGTGTTTCAGTTTTAAAAATAAACCATATGACTCTCAGATTTGAGGGTTGAAGAGCAAAGAGAAAGGGGATATAAGAGAAGCTTCAAGGCTGATTGCCAAAAATGTTTCCCACCCACCAATTTCTTTAACAAGGAGCATCTCAAGGGGGAGCCGACCACATGGTCTTGATTTATTGCAACTTCACTCATCAGGCTGGTATCCTTTCAGGCATACTGGATGGCCAACAGGCAAGAGCCTTTTCAAGCCCCTTCCCTCCAACCCGGGGCTGGCTGATGGCCAGGAGAGAGGTCTGAAGAGATCTGTGCAGCCTCCCAGGAAGCTGCTCCTGCTGGGTGACCTTCCCCCACTGAGCCAGAAAGTTTTGCAGAGGATCACACATGACAGAGATGTGGTGACAAATGTCACATGGAATCCAGGCCCAAATAGAAGCCTTGGGACTGGGCCCAAGTGTGATGGATATGTGTCTCGACAGGTATGGATAATGACATGGACAGCACCACACACATCAGCCCCGATGGATGTTACCCCCCAATACAATGACTCCCATACACGTACATGGGCACATCCATGAGCTCAGCCTCTGCCTACAGCTGGGACACCTCTGATTTCCCAACTACCTGTGAATGGGATATCGAACCTGCTCATGGACTCACTACACACACACTCCTGAGAAATCCATCTCACCAAAAGTCATTTTAGATATGCCAAAAGTTAACATCCCTCTTCCCACTGGAAAATCCAAGTGTAGAGTTAAAGCAAGTCCCCACAAGGACATCTGCCTTCCAGACAGGGTCTGTATTCACTGAGCCCAGGTGTGCGATGGAGTTCTGCAACTGGCACCTAAGCCCCGGATACACGTCAGCAACAACAAACATGTGCCTGCTAAACAAAACCCCCCAGACATACAGAGGAGTCCGTATTCCCTGTGAACTCCAGCAAGCTCTCTCTAGGGAGCTACTGGAGGTCAGGGAAGAACTTCAGGAAGTAAAAGGAGGGGCTGGGGCCAAAAGGCTCCTGTGGGTTCCTCTCTCAACTGGTGACTTTTTGCTAAGCATGTCCTAAAGCCAGCAAAGGCATAAATCCAGCCAGGGTCTAGCACCAAGATCCATATTCCCACCAGAGGATCCTCACAAGAAGGTCCTTTACTGGGGCCCTGTTTCCTGACTTCTGAGCTATATGTTGTTTCTCAGACAGGAGTGCCTGCACCCCAGATGTCCAGCCTTCATACACTTCCACCTACACGCAGCAAATAATCCACTCATGATCCCCGTGCTGGGGCTCTTCTGGCTGCTGAAAGGCTCCTGGAACTCAGTGTACAGCCAACACTGCCAGCCAGGAGATCCACTGTGGGCACAGAAGATGAGCCAGCTGGGGCATGCTCCAGCTTAGGGAGAGGGTCACGAAGCCAACAGGGATGCTGAGGACCATTTTATGATTGGGAAACACACTAATGGTGACAGAGGAAAGAGGCAAACCCAGAAACTTCCTGTTCTCCAGACCACAAAGTTCTAGAACATGCTACTGTCCACTGAGAAAGGGGCTGATGCTTCCCAAAACACCTGCAGGCTATACTCACTTTCAGGAAACTCCAGGGCAAAATTCAGAGCCAGATGATGGCTCTCTAAGAGGGTGTTAGTCCAATTCCTTATTTTCTAAATAGGAAACTGAGGCCCAGAGAGAAGGCAGGTCTGTCCTAAGCAGCACAGAGCTGGACATTGAAGCCATGTTAGCATAGCAACTGAGAACCCAGGCTTTGGAGACAAGTGGTCTTAAGTTCAATCTAAATTCCACTGTGGCCAAGGGTCAACACCAATTTCTCTAGTGAAATAAGACCACTGGCCCATGACATTAGGTGAGAGTTAAGTGGGACACTACATAAAAGAATCCAGCATAATGCACCACAGACTCTCTGGGCAGAGACAAGTTCACACGACCCGAAATCAGTCGCGGTTTCTGGGGCGTAGGAGAAAAACGACAAGCGGGGGCCTCAGGTGCCAATTGGACCAGCGGCTGTGGGTGTGCCCCGTTGTGACAGGCGGCCAAGAGGAAAGATAGAGAGAAAGGCTGTGGGCCACCCCCATCCAGAGGTTGCTAATTATGGGCTCTCTCTGGGAAGGAAGTCTGGGCACAGGCATCTTGCTATGACCTGACTTCCTGAAAAGCTGCAAAAAGCTGCAAAAGAACAAACCCTCCAGAGAACTAAAACCTGAAAACCTGGTTGCCATGGAGCCCAGCCCCTAGGAAGGGGGGGGCCTCACCCAGGTAGAAGGGACTGAAAACCAACACAGCAGACCCCACCCCCAGAAGGCAAGCCAGAAGAATAAAAGAACAACACCAAAACTGTAAAACCCCAACATCGGGGGAAAGGCAATATATTAAGTTCCTGGTACTACCCCAAAAGCTGTACACTTTATAGATAAAGCTTTTCACTTTATTTTCTTTTTTAACTCTTTTCTATTTTTACTTTTAAAGTTTCCACTTTGAACTTAAAAATTCATTCTCACTGTTTTTGTTCTTTTACTATTTAACCCTCTTATTATTACAATGTGATACTTAATACAATACTCCATATTAACTTTTTACCTTGAAATTTTTTCACACATACCTGTGTTTTCTGTGGTTGTTGTTGTTGTTGCTTCTCTTGTTTGTTTGCTTTTTCTGTTTTTTCCCCTTTCGTCTCTTCTTTCCTTTATTCTTTTTTCTTTTAAATATACATATAGTTATAAGCTTCAAGGCAATCCTGCATTCCCTATTCAATACTACCCCTATATACAAACCAGTTCTAATCTCCCTATATCTTTAGAAAGTGTACCCCTCTAACAATAATAACAAGAAAAACCCAGGAAGATCTGAAATACTTTCCTTGCCCACAAGGAGGGTTTGCACTCGCCTTCCTGCCCTAGTCTAAGTATTCCTGTGTAATTGCTTTTGCCTTTGTAATATATAAATACTGATCTTGGGGGTCATTCGGGTTGGAATTAGCTTTTTGATCTCTTCAATTTTCTTTTACTTTTCATGGTATTTTTCTTTACCCTGTTGTAGTTTTGTACCATATAAATCCTACCACTGGGCCCCACTGTGGCCGGGTTGTTTTTTTTTTTTTTTCTTGCTTCTTTTCTCTTCTTCTCTCTCTTTTTTCTTTCTTCTTCCTTTTCAGTGGTGACTTCTGATTGCTCTGAAACCTGCCAGCGAACAATTCACCTGGATAGTGGTTGATATATTCAGCTATACACCCCCTCAAACACTCCTCGCCAAAATGACTCGGAAGAGAAATATCCAACAGAAGAAAAACTCAGAGACTGCAACCTCTGTCACAGAATTACTGGAAATGAACATAAACAATATGACAGAAATGGAATTCAGGGCAGCAATCGTCCAAGCAATGGCTAACTTGGAAAAGAACATTAGTCTCAAGAGAAGCCTTAATGACAGAAGTGAAAGCCGAAGTTAGAAAAGCTATTCATGAGATGCAATCTAATTGAAATCACTAACAGCTAGAATAAGTGAAGCTGAAGATCATATTAGCGATTTAGAAGACAGATGGATTAAGAAGGAGGAGCAAGAGAAGTCTTGGAACAAACAGCCAAAATCCCATGAAAATAGAATTAGGGAAATAAATGATGCCATGAAACACTCCAATATCAGAATTATTGGAATCCCCAAAGGACTTGAGAGAGAGAGAAGCCTAAAAGATATAGTTGAACAAATCACGGATGAAAATTTCCTTAATCTGGGGAATGAAACAAATGTTCGTGTCCTAGAGACAGAGAGGATACCCCCTCAAGATCAACGAGGCCAGAAAAACCTCCAGGCACATAACTGTGAAATTCATGAATCACAAAACCAAAGAATATGTCTTAAGGGCAGCTAGAGGGAAGCGATCCCTTACGTATAGAGGGAGGACCATAAGAATAACGTCAGACCTATCCACAGAAACCTGGCAAGCCAGAAAGGGCTGGCAAAACATATTCAGGACATTACATGAAAAAATATGCAACCAAGGATAATGTACCCAGCAAGGTTGGCTTTCAGAATGGAAGGAGAGATAAAGAGCTTCCAGGACTGCCAAGGTCACAAAGATTATGCAACCACCAAGCCAGCACTACAAGAAATATTAAGAGGGGTTCTATAAAAGAGAAACGAACCCAAGAGTGACACAGAACAGGAATTTACAGAGGTAATCTATAAAAATATGAACTTCACAGGCAACATGATGTCAATAAAAATGTATCTATCAATAATCCCTCTCAATGTGAATGGCCTAATGCTCCAATAAAAAGGCACAGGGTTGCAGACTGGATAAAATGACAGGACCTGTCCATATGCAGTTTAGAAGAGACACATTTTGAATCTAAATACAGTTCCAGACTGAAAGTAAGGGGATGGAGGATCATCTTTCATGCCAATGGACCTCAAAAGAAAGCGGGGTAGCGATTCTCATATCAGACAAACTGGATTTTAATCTAAAGACTATAGTCAGAGACACTACATCATTCTCAAAGGGTCTATACACCAAGAAGATCTAACAATTGTAAATATTTATGCCCCCAACATGGAAGCAGCCAACTACATAAGCCAACTGTTAAGCAAAATAAAGAGTCATATTGATATGAACACATTAATTGTAGGAGATCTTAACACACCACTGTCAGCAATGGACAGACTATCTAAACAGAAAATCAACAAAGAAACAAGAGCCTTGAATGACACATTGGACCAGATGGATCTCATAGATATATTCAGAACATTCCACCCTAAAACAGCAAAATATTCATTCATCTTGAGTGTACATGGAACTTTCTCCAGAATAGACCACATACTAGGTCACAAATCAGGAATCAACCAATACCAGAAGACTGAGAATATTCCCTGCATATTCTCTGACCACAATGCCGTGAAACTGGAACTCAACCAAAACAAAAAGTTCAGAAGAAAGTCAAACACTTGGAAGCTAAAGATTATCCTGCTCAAGAATCTGTGGATCAACCAGGAAATCAAAGAAGAACTGAAACATTTCATGGAAACCAATGAGAATGAGATACATCAATCCAAAACCTATGGGATACAGCAAAGGCAGTCCTAAGGGGGAAATACATAGCCATCCAAGTCTCACTCAAAAAAATTGAAAAATCTCAAATACACCAACTCTCATTACACCTTAAAGAACTGGAAAATCAACAACAAATTAAACCAACCCCCCACACAAGACAGGAAATAATTAAGATTAGAGCAGAGATCAATGAATCAGAAACTAGAGATACAGTAGAACACATCAACAAAACTAGAAGCTGGTTCTTTGAAAGAATTAATAAGATCGATAAACCATTGGCCAAACTAATCCAAAAGAAAAGGGAGAAGACCCAAATTAATAAAATTATGAATGAAAGGGAAGAGATCACGACTAACACCAAGGAAATAGAAACAATCATCAGAAATTACTATCAACGAGGGGCTCCTGTGTGGCTCAGTTGGTTAAGCGACTGCCTTCGGCTCAGGTCATGATCCCGGAGACCCGGGATCGAGCCCCACATCGGGCTCCCTGCTCGGCGGGAAGCCTGCTTCTCCCTCTCACTCCCTCTGCTTGTGTTCCCTCTCTGGCTGTGTTTCTCTCTGTCAAATAAATAAAATCTTTAAAAAAAAAAAAAGAAATTACTATCAACGAATATATGCCAATAAGTTTTACAACCTAGAAGATATGGATACATTCCTGGAAACCTATAAACTTCCAAGACTGAAACAGGAAGAAATTGACAATCTGAATAGACCTATATCTAGTAACGGGATTGAAGCAGTGATCAAAAAGCTCCCAAAAAACAAGAGCCCAGGACCAGATAGATTCCCTGGGGGATTCTGCCAAACATTCAAAGAAGAAATAACACCTATTCTCCTGAAGCTGTTTCACAAAATAGAAACAGAAGGAAAACTTCCAGACTCTTTCTATGAAGCCAGCATCACTCTAATCCCCAAACAAGACAAAGACCCCATCAAAACAGAGAACTTAGACCAATATTTCTGATGAATATGGATGCCAAGATTCTTAACAAGATCCTTGCTAAAAGGATCCAACAATACATTAAAAAGATTATCCACCATGACCAGGTAGGATTTATCCCAGGGATGCAAGGGTGTTTCAACACTCGTAAATCAATCAACATGATAGAACAAATCAATAAGAGAAGAGAGAAGAACCACATGGTACTCTCAATTGATGCAGAAAAAGCATCTGACAAAATACAACATCCATTCCTGAATAAAACTCTTCAAAGTACAGGGGTAGAGGGAACATTCCTCAACCTCATAAAATCTACTTACGAAAAACCCACAGTGAATATCATTCTCAATGGGGAAAATCTGACAGCCTTCCCTCTGAGATCAGGGATGAGACAAGGATGCCCACTTTCACCACTACTGTTCAACATAGTGTTAGAAGTACTACCAACAGCAATCAGATAACAAAAAGAAATAAAGGGTATTCAACTTGGCAAAGAAGTCAAACTCTCTCTCTTTGCAGATGACATGATACTCTATGGGGAAAACCCAAAAGACTCTACCCCCAAACTACTAGAACTCATACAACAATTCGGCAATGTGGCAGGATACAAAATCAATGCAGAGAAATCAGTTGCTCCTATACACTAACAATGAAAATATAGAAAGGGAAATCAGAGAATCTATTCCGTTTACTATAGCACCAAAAACCATAAGATACTTAGGAATAAACCTAAGCAAAGAAGTCAAGAATCTGTACTCAAGAACTACAGAACACTCATGAAAGAAATTGAAGAAGACACAAAAAGATGGAAGAGTATTTCATGCTCATAGATCAGAAGAATAAACATTGTTAAAATGTCTATACTGCCCAGAGCAATCTATACTTTCAATGCCATTCCGATCAATATTCCACCAACATTCTTCAAAGCGTTGGAACAAACAATCCTAAAATTTATATGGAACCAAAAAAGACGCTGAATCGCTAAGGAATTGTTGAAGAAGAAAAACAAAGCTGGGGGCATCTCGTTACCTGTCTTCAGGCTTTATTACAAAGCTGTGATCACCAAGACAGCATGGTACTAGCACAAAAACAGAGAATAGACCAATGGAAGAGAGTAGAGAGTCCAGATATGGACCCACAAATCTATGGTCAAATCATCTTTGACAAAGCAAGAAAAAATATCCAGTGGAAAAAAGACAGTCTCTTCAATAAATCATGCTGAGAAAATTGGACAGCTACATATAGAAGAATGAAACTAGACCATTCTCTTACACCACACAAAAAGGCAAACTCGAAATGGATGAAAGACCTCAACGTGAGGCAGGAATCCATCAAAATCCTGGAAGAGAACATAGGCAGTAACCTCCTTGACATTGGCCATAGCAACTTCTTTCAAGACACATCTCCAAAGGCAAAGGAGTCAAAAGCAAAAATGAACTTCTGGGACTTCATCAAAATAAAAAGCTTCTGTACAGCAAAGGAAACAGTCAACAAAACAAAGATGCAACCCATGGAATGGAAGAAGATATTTGCAAATGACACTACAGACAAAGGGCTGATGTCCAAGATCTATAAAGAACTCCTCAAACTCAACATCCAAAAAGAAGATGAACACATCAAAAAATGGGCAAGAGACATGAAGAGGCACTTCTCCATAGAAGATATACTAATGGATAACAGACACATGAAAAAATGTTCATCGTTACTAGCTATCAGGGAAATTCAAATCAAAACCACACTGAGATACTGCCTTACACCAGTCAGAATGGCCAAAATTAACAAGACAGGAAACAACAAGTGTTGGAGAGGCTGTGTAGAAAGGGGACCCTCTTAACACTATTGGTGGGAATGCAAGTTGGTGCAGCCACTTTGGAAAACAGTGTGGAGATTTCTTTAAAAATTAAAAATAGAACTACCCTATGACCCTGCAATTGCACTACTGGGCATTCACCCCAAAGATACAGATGTAGTGAAAGGAAGGGCCATATGTACCCCAATGTTCATAGCAGCAATGGCCACAATCACCAAACTGTGGAAAGAGCCAAGGTGCCCATCAACAGATGAATGGATAAAGAAGATGTGGTCCATATATACAATGGAATACTATGCCTCCATCAGAAAGGATGAATATCCAACTTTTGTAGCAACATGGACTGGATTGGAAGAGATTATGCTGAGTGAAATAAGCCAAGTAGAAAAAGTCAAGTATCACATGGTTTCACTCACTTGTGGTGCATAACGGGTAACATAGAAGACAGTAGGAGAAGGAAAGTAAAATGGGAAGCAGGGTAATTCGGGGAGAGAAATGAAACATGAGAGACTTTGGACACAGAAACAAACTGAGGACTTGGAGGGAGGGGGTGAGGGATGGGAGAGCCTGGTGGTGGGTACTGAGGACACCTATTGCATGGAGTACTGGGTGTGGGGCATAAACAATGAATCTTGGAGCACTGAAAAAGTAAAATAAATTTAAAGTCAAAAAAAAAAAAAAAAGAATCCAGCATACCACAGGAACTAAATACTGAGCTCTGCCCCTTCCTGCTCCTACCTGCTCTTCCACCAATCTAAGCAAAGCTTTAGTTGCTTCCCAACATCGGACTAGGTAATGCTTTTGAAGATAGGGCCCAAACCGAAAGGCTACCCCAGTGGATGAGAGCATGTCAGCCCCTTCCAATGCCAGGAGTAGGTAAAGTCCAAGATTCCCAGGGCTCCTGGAAAAGATGCTCCCTCTGGTGGAGCCCAAAGCCTGTTGCACCCCTCCCCTGGGGCACCAATCCTGTTACAATAGCAATATCAGGAGGGGAGACCCCTCCTTCTTTGGGGGCCTTGATAGCCCCTCCCCGAGAAGAGGAGGACATCATCCTGATTCATAGCATCACACAGCACCATATGTGGCTGAGGATCTGGGCAGGGTCTTTGCTGCCTACAGATTCTGAAGGGCTTTCCCAGGTCAGAGGGAGCACAATGTGGGTTTCAGGGCCCTAGAAAGCAGAGCCAGGACCGAAGGATAGCTACAGGTTACTAGCAAGCTATAGGGGTGTCATACCTGCCATACCTATACCCTTTTTCAGGTTACAAGATGCATCTGTATCTATATTCCCAGTGCAGAGTGTAATGGACCATCTTGAAGGGTGGTGTCTACAAGACGGAACCAAGTACTAGATGGCCACCTGCCATAGATTGATTGCACTAGGGAGGAAGGAGAGGGCTGGAGGGTCTTTCCAGACCCAGGTGTCTTCAAGGTCATTAGGGGATTCTTGTCCAGCTCCATCAAGTTTCAAGGCACTGATAGCCCCAAACATCACAGAGCAAGAAGCTCTTTGTCAGAAAAGAAACCTCCTAGGCCAGGTACACCAACAACCTAGTTGCAACTCCTCACCCAAGAAAAGCCACGCTAAAATACCAGGCCTCCCTCCCAACCCAGAAATTGAAAACTCACTTACAAGGTGAGCCTAGCAAAGCAAGATCTGCTGCACTGACCCAGTGAAGGAACTAGGCCACCCAACAGGGGGCTCCCTGTGATTGGCGCCTGCAATGAAGCATTCCAGGCTGAGCCTCCCAGGACATACACATCTCTGTCCGCTCAGTCTCCACACCATTAATAAGTGGAGATTTCCCTAGGCTAGTCCTCACCAAGCTAATTGTGCAGGAGTGAGGCAGCTTTCCTGGGACAAAGAAAGTCACTTTGTCCAGGCACTTGCTGTAGCCAAAGTGGGCCATCTTTCTTCTCTGGATTCTAAGACCTCCATGCCAGGGGTGGTGAGGGGAGAAGGCAGACTAGGGAGCCATTCGGGTACAAGCCCCATGCGGTGTACTGAGCCTTGAGCCTCTGCCACAGGACTATCGCCCACTGACTCAGTACCACCAGCGGCCAAGGCTTGTGAATGACTGCAATCCAGACATTTTCTTTCATATGCCTTCCTATTTTGTCCCTCTTTCATTTACTCCATAACTATTTATTAATCATCTACTATGAACTAAGCAGACAGTCCTTACCCAACTAGAATTTGAAGAGAATAATTATGCCCTCCCAAATCCCTAGCTGCTAGTACTCCCCATTTCACCTCCCCCCTTCAGCTTCTCCTGCCATGGTGTGGGTTGAAGGTCTCTCCAGAAAAGATGGAAAACCTTGACAACATACCCCCCTCAAGTGTTCCATCCTGAGAGCTTCAAGACCTGGGGCCTTTCCAGTCACAGGAGGCTCTGGCAGTGCCCTTAGGTCAGCAGAGGGATGACCAGGAGAGGTGAGCCTCCCAAGAACCAGAACAAACCTGCCTGGTCAGCAAGGGAAGGCCCAGGTAATGGAGGCCATCCAGTGGTCAACACATAGTCTTCAAACCACAGAAGAGAAAGAGAAAACTATTTTTGAGTTTTCTCTACCTTAATTCTTGGGTCTTATGGGTGCTCTGTAGCCATTTTGGTTTTATTTTATTTTATCCAGGTAGGGAGGAGGTAAGAATCCAAATGTCAGCTATCACTGTGTCCTTACAGATGACCCCCCCTGGTGGTTTTCAAATGATGCCAGATGGAGACTGCAGGGTACAGAGTCCTTTACGAGATGTGAGGGAAGCAGACTGCAGGGGCAAAGTAGGATCAGGGCCACGAGCAGCACTCTCCCTGCCCCACCTTCCCAAAAGAGCAATTCATAGGCTATCTATTCTATATATGGAGCTTTTGGTTTGAAGAATGACTCCCGCAGATTGTTAAAAAAGATTTTTTTCTTTTTTTGGATACCTCCTGCTTTTTTGAAAGACAAAATAAAACCAGGGCCCAGAGAGAGAAGAGAATTGGCAAAGGTCACAGAATGGGCTGTAGAAATCCCCTGAATGATGGGCCAGAGTTCCAATTCACCCAAGCTTTAGGACCACTTTAGGGTAAAAGTGCCGCACCAAGAGATTGCAAGTGACGTAAGGGGCAATTACTCCCCAGTTGTGAACCAGAAGAAATGCAAACAGATGGAGCTCTTTTTTTCAGATGGAAAGCACAATCCGGACTCGGTCAGGGTGCCCGGGACCTGGCAGGTGCCCGTGCTAGATTGTTCCCAGGAGAGACTGATGGTGCCCATGTCCTCAAGCCCAGTTTCAGGGCCCACTTCAAGGTCCTGTAAGTGCTTCACTTTCCAGGGCCCATCCGTGGATGTGAGCATACAGTTGCTCCTAGGGGGAGTTACCTGGCTCAGGTATGGAAGCCTGTCAAGGCCCCAAGGAGAAGGCCCCACACAGGACCCCCAGGGGGCTGAGTCAGTGTTCAGAGACATGGTGTCAGCGTCTAGCTAATGCTCAAATAGATCATGAATAATTTGCTGGAAGCAGCTGAAGGCCATACACATTCTACAGCCATTAGATGTGGACTGTACATTGTTCTTAAACTTATTTCATTTTCTCTTTTGCCAAAAAAGAAAAAGAAAAAAAGACAAATGTTTTGGCCCATGAGAACAATCCTGCTTCCTCTACTCTACAGCTTTGCGTTTCTCTAGGCTTTTATTGGTATTTTGTCTGCGATGGGCTTTGGCCACATAAATGTGAATGAAATGAGGTAACTCATAATTAAATCTTCTGGCTACACTGTGGCTGGTGGCTAATAGCCCTGAGTGTTGGTGGAACTGATGGAGACAGGCAGGCAGGCAGATCCCCCCAACCAAGTGGCCATGGGGCTGACAGCCCGCATGTTCCACAGATCAGGGGCTTTGGACCAGGGCTCTGGGGTGAGGAGGCTTGGGGAAGAGGAGGACAGGGTCCACCTTAGCCATAGCTGCAGGACTAGCTTCATGAGTGCCAGCACACCCAGCATGGAGACGCAGTCCCCTGAGCCACAGTGGGGCCCCTGTCCCAAGGGTAGCACAGAGGGGAATCGACTACCTGAGGACCTCCCATCTCCAGGTGGACCATAGGGTCCTGGGCAAGGACAAAAGGCAGAGAGGAGACTGAAGCCCACTTCTCTGTAGCCTGTTCTTATCCATCCCTGTAGCAGTGAAGGAAGAAAGAAGAGGAGGAAAAGGACAGGAGCGATGGGGACAGAATGACGAAATTAGACATCCCAGCAGCCAAGGGGCCAAGGACTGAGCCAAATTTGATTTAGAAAAATAAATGTGACATTTCTTAAACCCAGATGGCATGAATCAATTCATACTGATTGCACGTGTTTTTAAGGTTATCAGAATTAACGTTTGCCAACAGTCTGCACCCACAGATACTAAACACTCACTTTGTGTCAGCTCCTTTGCTGTGACTTTACTCAACCCCAGAGGATCCCCTAGCAGGCAGAGAAGGCCTGGCTCACTGACATTCCAGACCCCATGATAGGAGATAGGCAGTGTCTTTCTGCCACAAGGTATATTTGGAGTTTGGCTGAGGGTTTTATACTCTGTAAGTCATCAGCAAACACTAGAAATTTTCTCAGGTAAAGACAAACACAATTCTCCCTTGGGGCACCTGGGTGGCTCAGTCGTTAAGTGTCTGCCTTCAGCTCAGGTCATTATCCCAGGGTCCTAGGATGGAGTCCCGCATATTGGGCTCCCTGCTCAGTGGGAGGCCTGCTTCTCCCTCTCCCATTCCCCCTGTTTGTGTTCTCTCTCTCACTGTCTCTCACTCTCTGTCAAATAAATAAATAAAATCTTCAAAAAAAAAAAAAAGAAAACTAAACACAATTCTCTCTAGATAAAGAAATGTGGGCATGGTAATTCTCTTTCCTTCCATTTTTTCACCTATTGGACAAAAGTTTCTGGGGCCACTTTACTAGACATATCTGGTACTCATCAATATCCATTTCTTCTCTTCTTCCTAGAAGTAGAAGATGCCATGTTCCAGCCCCCTTGCAGTTAGATGGAGCCCCAGAACTAATCCTGGCCAACTGGACTATGAGCATGTCACTTTCAAGCTGAAGCATAAAAGAGTTGGGGAATCCTCCTTCATCCCACTCTCCTGCCAGAGCAATCAAGAGATTCTGTAGTCCCAGCCAGTAGGAGTACAAGGGACAGAGCCTCCATCAGCTCCAGGCCTTGGGTGACTACATGGAACAGAATCCCCACCCCCAATCTGTGATGAACAGAAAGCACAAGTAAGAAATAAAACATTATATTAAACCACTGGATTTCCAGGTTATTTTGTACCTAACCTAGCCTATTCTAACTACTATAATGGTGAACCCCATAAAACCTGTCCCCAAAACAGGAGTTTTGGGGAAAGGGGTAAGAAATTAGCAGAATGCAGGGACCCTATGAAGAACAAAGGGAGAAAAGCCATAGTAAGCAGGGCCTGTGAGCTGCCAAAAAGAGCTCTGCCAAGTTCAGAGTCTCTGGAGATCAACCCTACCCGGTCTCATCCCAGTCGGCATGTGCCTCCACCACCCAGAAGTGCCCTCTGCTCTGCCCCTACCCCAGTCCTCCCTAGTCATCCATCTGAGCTGCATGAGGGGTAGTGCAGACCGGCTGGGGGTAGGGACAGGACCAGCTACATAATTCCCGGGGCCCAGGGCAGACTAAAAATGTGAGTCCTCTTGTTCAAAACTTATAAAGAGCTTCAACATGGATGTCTGTCTTCCACGGATGTTCAGGCATGAGCCTGCAACGTGGAGATCAGTAAGACAGAGGCAGAGGCAGGAGGCAGGCATCACACACTCCTCTACAGAATCAAGGCCTAAAATGCCCCCAGGAGAAACAACAGTTCTTCGAAAAGCTCAGTGAAAGGGACTCCCTTGAGGCCACTCAGCCTGTGAGGAACACAAGCGCACTCCATAGGCCAGGCCTCCCCACTTGCCTCACATGAGATGGGACACTGATGAAGCTGAAGCCATGAGCCCCCAGCACCCAGCTGCTGGCACCATCAACAGAATGTGTGAGGGCGGAGTCATTCTTGCACACCCAAACCCAGGAAGGAGCCCGTGGTGCTGATTGCTCTGGCAACCCTGGGCCACACCAGGCAGTCTTGGGGAAGGTGCCAGAACATCCCAGCAGCATCAAGCCCAATGTGGGAGTGGGGGGGGGGGGGGTTCCAGGCTAGGAAGGCAACCTCAGACACTCCAGCCAGGCATGAGAACCACATTCCCACAAACTCAGGGTCTCTAGAAGACTGGCACCTAGGCAGGGAGAGTCAACAGTCTCTCCAACCCTCAGCTCCCCTTCCCCTTGGTCCAAAGAGGCAACATGAAGTAGGAGAAAGAGATCTGGTCTCAGCCCTGCTACTGACCTAATCCTCAGAAAGGTCTCGAGCCTGTTCTCCCACAGTAAAATCAAAGTTGGGTCTTATGATCTCAAAGGTATAGCTGGCTCCAAAATCGTGATTCTTCCTGAGAGGACTCTTACTCCAGTGGGACAAGCCATGTCAACCATGGGGGACTAAACTCCAAGTCCTCCTGAAAACAAATGGAGAAACAGGGCTGCAGGACTTTACCTCCTTCCTGGATTTGCTGGAGGCAACCTGTTTGTGCAGTCCAGGAGCCCCTCTGCCCAGCCACAGGTCGTGTGGAGTGATTTCACACTGTGGGGGCCCCTCTGGGCCAAGGCTTTGCCATGGAAGCTGCCAGAAGCTGCTGTCCAGCTGGCAACATGTAGGATCTCAGACAAAGGCCATGTGTAAAATCACCCATAAAATCACTCTCTTGCTCCCCACCCAGCTCTAATGGATCCCACAGAATAATTTATGAAGCCCAAGTGTAGAAGTCTTCATGCACCATCCAGGCCATAAAGCACAGGGTCTCCTGATTGTTCCCCAACCGCCCCACAGACCCCGGGCTGGAACAGAGGAGTTCCCTCCAAGCACGTGTTTCTAGGCTCCAACACAGCGGAGCTGTTTCAGTTCTATAAAGGCCTTCCTGGGAACGCCTGGGTGTCACAGTCTCAGAATAAGGACTTAGGCAGAAGAAACTCAGGGTTCAAGAAGCCAGTTATTACCATCTCCGACCCCAGGATATGAAGCAGAGACTGACATACTCACATAGCATTTCAGAAATGTTTCCAAATATCTACTTTACGCCTATACAGGTGTTTTTTTATTTTAGAAAAATTTTAGAATTTTAGTAAAACCAAACAGCACACAAAGTCATACAAAAAGTCCCTCCCATATAACATTAAGAGGATTGTCTCACGATTAGTGGCTGGTCCCCCTTCTACAGACAAAGCAACTGCAGTAAGAGAGGTCAAATGGCTCGCCCAAGTTCACCCAGCTCATCTGCAGTGGAGCCAGGTGCTCTGACCACCCAAGGTGAGTGGCCGTCTGGGTGGCAGTTGTCTACACTTTGCATCTTAGTGCTAGGATGCCCAACATCCTGTCTATTCCTGAGCCCCACACTGATACATGGCCCGCCCTAAAGGAAGATGGGGAAGGGGGTGGTTGCTGGTCCCTCTTGCACACACGAGGGGCCTGGTGTGCTGTACCGCAGCCACCAACAGAGCCCTCTGCTCCCAACTGTGCAGCCCTGGCTACTCACGGAGCTAGCTTCCTCTTGTTCTAGGGCATGACTCTGGCTGAGCTCCCCCAGCAAAGCTAGCCCAGTGAAGCCCTACTCGAAACTCTCTCATCCATCCCTAACCTAAGCTCTGAAATTGCAGAGCCCAGGCCTAGACATCCTAACTGGTCTGCTGAACATCAGCCTTTCTGCCCACTCTGAGAGTGTCTGAGCTAGGGCTAGCAGGAAAGGAGGAGGGAGAAAGGGTAGAGTCCAGTGCCTGAGGGATGGGGCCCTAACCACCACAGCAGACTCAAGGGGAGAACATAACACATACTGGTCACTTAAATGGAGGATAAAAAAAATGAATACCTCATTTGGGGACAAGTTAACTTGCAGCACCATCAGGCCCTGGGGGAAAGGTCCAGGAGACCACGATAAAGGCAGTCCAGAGACCACCAGGGCCAGACCACCTGCTGGAGGTACACCGGCCACCCCAGCCATGGCAAGATGACAGCATCCTGGGGGCTCGCATTCTAAGCAAAAACCTGTGCCATCTGTGCTCAGCCCAACCAGACCTGTGTGACCCAAGACAAGCACCCCCAAAGCACCAAGAATTGTAGGGTCCTGAATTACAGGGCAGCCCAGAAGAGAACATTTTAAGGCCTTGAACAAAATCATGGAGGAGAGACAGGGTGCCTACGATCATAAAATCCTACCTTCTCAACAACCTTTATGACAAGCAGCCATCCTCACTTGTCTTAGACACTTCTTCCAACCCATTCCCACCCCTAGAAGTCAGCTCATTCCTTGGTAGAAATTTGTATTTACGTGTTTGCAACATCTGTTTCCTCCACAACATGCAAGGAAACATGACCTCCAAATGCATATCCATGGACATTAATTCATACATTCACTCCTTTTTATTTTATTGAGCACCTACAAGGTGCTATGCATTGGAATGGAAAAGAACATAAAAGGGACAAAAAGCCCTATTTCACAGACCCTATATTTAGTACTGCTTATAATAATAATAAATAAAGTGCACAGGATGTCAAACAGAGATAAAGAGAAATAAAGGAGGAAGAGAGAGTACTCAGGGTACATTTTTAAATAGAGTGGTCAGGGAAGACCTTATTAAGTAGAGACCTAAAGAGAGGAGACGGCAATACGTGCAAAGGCCCCGAGGTAGCAAAAGCTGAGGCACAGGGAGTATGGGCTTGAGGATGGGCACAATTCTATGGGGCCCAGCTATAACTCCCTTCTTTGCTCTCCACTCAGTAAGGATGTGGAAATGAGAAGGACATTTTAAAGATGAACCTTGAATCTGCACTAATTTTTCATTGAATGTACATCAGTATTTCCTTATTAGCCACAGATTGTGCTGATAATACACCTTACGACGACAATGACTCCCCACGGCAGGGCCACACAGTGCTGAGAGCACCCCCCTCCGGACAAACTCAACAAGCCCAGCCTTCTCTTTGGAGGAGAGATGGGAGCGCTCTCATCCCTCACTGTCCTCCTCCAAGAAGGAGGACAAGAAGGAGGTCCTCCTCCTCTGGACCTGCTCCAGTCTGTCTAGGTCAATCAATCAGTCTCCATTCTTTTCAAAATCACGATGCGCAGCTCACAACAGGAAAGCTGGAGAGAAGGCATGCTGCATATCCGTTCACACACCACTCAGGTTGCCCTAACCCAGACGCATGACCTCCATGTTGGGGAGTCAGCGCACAAGCCCACCCTCCCCCTTTGTAACCCACATCACCTCCAATACCAGAAACATGGATCACACAGATCTTTTCCCTTTTTTTAAGATGTTCCCAAGAAAATCTGTATTTAATTTATGGGCAATTTATAATGGAAATCGACCATATAAAATGTATACAAATGTGTAGGGCTGTATATAGGGCTTGGAAGGAGACAGTTGCGCTTAGCGATAATTAACATGAAGGGTCTCTTCCCTGCTGCCAGGTAGACATTTGGATTGCCCGGACTCTCATTAAACTTAAACCAGAAAGGGCTCCGGGGCCGAGGGCCAGACATTCCTCAAGTCTATGGAGGACGTCAGGACATGGAGCCGACGACAATACATTTCACCAGCATTGCCAAAGCCTTGTTTAAGTTTAGAAGATGCCTGTATTGCGTTACTCGGACAGAGTGCGCCAGCCCGTGCGCCACAATCCATTTTCCAGAGAAACAAAACCACTTCCAACCAAACCAACCCCAAACCAACATGAAGCCACAGTGTTTGCAGAGTGGGCAATGGATCCACAGGACACCTCTCTGTCCCCAGCCCTAGCCCGCCGCCTCCAAAGGCACGGCGGCTGCTACTCCCAGCACAGGGCTGCCCTGCTCAAGTCGAAGAAGAGTTACAGAGAACCTTGCAGCTGCCAAAAGCTATTTCCAGGGGACTTTGATCCACTGATGCTGTAATCTCTGAAGGGAAACATACTTCATTTAGAAGGTATTCTTTGGTGTCATTCCCAAGGAGAAGGCATACTTGTTTTTGGAATAACAGAGCACTTACTCTCTCCTCTCTTGTTCTTGTTCTCACTCTCCCTCACTCCGGCCACGAGGACTCCAATTGCGATGGTGCACAAACAACCTCGCTGAACACAGTGAGAGATCATAGAACACACTGTCAGCCAGAAAAGCATGTTTTCAACAATGCCCAATTAGAAGCCAAAATCCTAGGTGGCCGCAATACCATAGCCTAAGGGCCAAAACTCAGGCTCAGTCATTCCCCCACTGACCTCCCCCAGGCTCCACCAAGGATTCTTTGTCTCTGGCCCCGTTCAGGGTGAGACCCCACTGTGGAAGAGGTGGGCCCCCCTAAAACACATACAGGTCCCTCGAATCCCCCAAATGCCATGGCAAAGGGTGGTACATTTAAATAAGTTTTTCCTGGCATATTCTGACATGGCTTAGATCAATTACCTCATTTTTCAACAATGAAAAGATTAAACAGTTGTTAAGGGCTATAAAATGATTTAATATGCTATTAAGCAGAGATGTAAACTATCAAAGTTTAAGTTTCCAGGGAAAGACTTAAATATCAATTATATTCGCATCCAATTTGTATGGAGCTCCCCACCACCACAAAGCGCCCCCTCCCAGAAACCCACATCAGGGGCAGCTCCCCAGTGCCTGGGGACACATGGCCCCTCCAAAGGGGGCTGTGAAAATCTAGTTCCTGTGCGCTGGTTTCATGAGAATTTGTCACGGCCAGGGAAACCGGGCTCAGATTGTTCACAACACTTTTTTCCTTGGAACAAAGAACAAAATCAAAATTTGGAGAAATTTTAGGGACATGGATTTGTGCTCAATGATGGGAAAGGACCATTAAGTACCTTATGTGAAACTAGAGTAGCACTCTAACTTCTGAACCCTCACTGGTTTTCACTCACTCGCTGCTGGCAACATTTCCAAGTGTAATTATATTTTTTTCAAATTACCTTGTAAGGCAAAAGGAAAAAATAAAAATTCCTTGCTTCCTCTGTCTCCTCTCCTAGCACTAACTTTTCAAAAATATGGGTTTTCACTTTACTTCCCCATATGATGCAGCTGAAAACCTGCCGCCCCTAATACTGACATCTCCCAGATTTGCACAGAGCCCGGTTTCCATAACCAAACGGAGTAAAGCCTACATCCCGCCTCAGCTCACCTCCTGGCCCCTGGATAGGTTCCGACACTGTAGGCCCCATCAGGAGGATAACTCCCTAAACCATTTTATCAATTCCAACTGCAAGAGGGAAGTTAAGGCAGACCCCGCTGCAAGGGCAGTGCTGGGTCAGTTTTCATCGAACACAGATGTGCGCCCACCTCCCTGTGTTCTCCCTGTTCACTCAAACTAGAGAAAATCCTATAAGAATGGCACAGATGAGCAGGCTCCACAAGGGTGCCATGTGCCTAGACTAGGAACCCCGAAGCCTCCACTCCCTCTTTCAGATCCTGGGAAGTCTTCAAAGATGAAGAAGAAGGAATCAGGGATGGGAAGCAATGTGATCCTGCTCCTGACAAAAGTGCAGGAGAATAGGGCTAAAAGAACACACAGGAAAACATTTTGCAGAGTGAATACAGCCCGCCCCTCAGACTACTGCCGCCCAGTGTCCAGGGAACTAGAAAGCCCATATCAGGGCGAGACTTGATTGCAATTATTTTAAAAGTGCACATTCCATGCTTTTCAAGGAGAAACCAGACTCTTCAAATTAATAATAAATCAAAGCAGCCCAAACATGGACTGATGTCTTCAGAAACAACACTCGAGTTTCTCATGCTACTTAATCGTACTGTATATTTTACCACTTACAAGGGGAGCGTGCCTGGCTGGGCGGCCTCCGCAGCACGTCTCACAGCAGGACCCTTGCCACATAATTAAGTGGCTTTCAGAGAGAGGCTCACTGTTACTCTTGAGACGAATGAAGCAAGTTTCACTGTGAGGATGGCCCTTTTTTTCCTTCTCCAAGAAGAAAGCCGTGCCTGTGCACAAGGCAAGTACTGAGACGCTGCAGCTGCATCTGGAAGGGAGAGGTCTGCCGCACCCGCTCAGGTACGAGGACTGAACTCACAGTCCAGGTGTCAAAGCAATGACCCCTGAGGTGCCAAATGGGAGGACCCAAGGCTGGTGAGAAGCAGCCCGGTGACTTCCAAGTTTCTTCTTCTTCCTCCTTCCTGCACCGGTCTGCTGCAGAGGAAGGGACTCAAGGTTCAATTCCTTCCTAACTGTCTGGTTTTCCAACTGTGTTCCCGGACAGCTTGTGATTGGCAGGGAGAGGAGTCTCAGACAGAGCTTGAACCCCTTCCTTATCTATCCCAGCCGGCCAGGTAGGCCGGGCCCCTGGCTCCAAAGCATGGGCATGTATCTGGCTGAAGTAGGATGGTCCTGGAAGGAACCGCAGTGTATCAATCAACCTCACCCAGAGCACATCTGCCAGAGGCCACAGCGGATTCTTGCCATTAAAAGGTGTCCTCTCCAGTCCTGAAGGGTTAAATTCCTTGTGCTATTTCCACCCCTCACAAGGATGCAAGGGGAGCAATGGTGAGTGGGGACAGCTACAAGCACTGATAGAAAGCCATCTTCCAGAACAACGGGCTCCATCCTCCCCGAAAGGTACCCTGCACACCTCGGAGATACGGCTGAGGCTCCACTGAGGGCGGCAGACTAGGAGTTCTGTAAAGCGAAAGCAAACACTAAGTGAAAATGATCCAAATTATGATCTTTAATACTTCAGCCAGCTTCTGCCATTTGAAAACCTTCTTCTAGGGTCCAAAAAGGGGGCAGGAGTGGGGTGTCACAGATCCTGGCAGAGGCAGATGCACTGGGGACTCTGCATCTGGGAGGGGCCCTGGCCAGATGCCTCCAGCTCCCAGTGCCACCTGTCCAGAGCACACCTTCCAGAAGAGCACCCGCGATCCCTGCCACAGACTCAGAAGGGAAGCTGGCACCTGCCTCACGTTGCAGAGGCCCGGATATCCTGAGAAGCGGTTGTAGGAGTCGTTTGTAGAAGTAACTTTAGGTTTCTGTCCTCACACAGGGCATCCAGCAAGGCTGAGCACGGTACTAAAGTGAACAGAGCCAATGCATATTGTTCATATGGGGGCACCATATTAACCGTTGGGAGGAACGGATGTGCTGTTCAAACCCACGCTATAAAAGCTGCCCTGCACAGTGGGTCTCAGGCCGGGAGCAGAAGTGATGGCAGCACTCACCCAGCCAGCTGTGGCTGTGCACACGGAGCAGCGTCCTGAAAATCGCGGCGCCTTCGGAATCCCCAGGCAGGCCTGGGAGCCCTCCTGCATTCTTTATACACACATACATCGCAACACCCCCAGGCGAACTCGGAGGTCAGCGTTACACACCCATGTTCCAGATGGGGAGACTGAGGTGACGGCTCCCGTGACCAGGAAGCCCGCTTCCCTGCCCCCCCCCCAGCCATTTTCTCTTCCCAGCAGAGCACGGGTGCTGGTACGCACGCGCACATGCGCACGCACGCAGATGGGCGCATGCGCCTCTCTCCGTGAGTGACGAACGTTCGGCTCGGCTTGGGGAGAAGCTGCCCTCCCTCCATTTTTCCGGAGGGCGGGGGGGAGGAGGGTGTGAGGTGAGGGGCCGGATTTGCCGTCCGAATAGTATAAATAACGGGTCACCACACTCGGATCGTCTCGTTCCAATGTGACCGCAATCCGTGACCCTTCGTTACTCCCCAAGCCAGTCCTGTCATATAATATGCGAACTATGCATAAACAATGTAGGTTATGGTGGGTTTTCTAAAACTAGGAGAATTTCAGCCATAACACTCACGTTTTGTTTCTGGAAATTAAAGCCTGGGAACAGGGAAAATAAAGTCCATCGATTTATGAATTATATTTCTGCACATATTTCAATTCCCAAGGCGTGTGGGGAAACAGAAACGCGATCCCGTTCCTGATGGTGTTGCCCCTGAGGGCCTGATGCTCCTCGGCTTCCCACTTCGTACCGGGAAGCCAGGCCCTCCAAATATGGTCCCTGCGAAAACCTGGGTGACCTAATACCTCAGGGAACCGCAAGAACACACCCAGGCAGGAGGGAATCGCTAATTGGGGCACCCCCTGCCCAATGGCTTCCAGATGCCGAAAAGACGTGGCCAGGGCTTCAGCAAGGACCCAGTCTCTCAGTTGGCCAGGTCTGCCTCTCGCAACAAACCACGCCTGGCCACGCTGCGTGGGGACTGCTTTGTGTGTCTTCCTGTCCCTCAGCTGTGACCTTCTGCAGGCTGAGGGCAAGCCGCCCTAACACCCAGCGAGCTGGAGGATCACCACTGTTTGCTGAGTGGTGACAGAGAAGTCAGGGGCAAAGGAGTGCGTTCCAGTGTACAGGCTGGGCTGAGAGAAATCGGGGGAAGTTTCACCAACTGGCTAGGAGTGAGGCGGGACATGATAGCAGGATTTCAGCAGGGCCCCAGAGCACAAGGTGGACGGAACCCATGGCAAAGCTAAGCAGCCAGGGGCTGGCCTGTGCAGAGACAAGAGCAGGGAATGGATGTGATGAGCACGTTGGGAAGAAGGAAATCCAGAGGTGATGCAGCAGTTAGGATAAATAGACCCATGGTGATGTTCCCCGTGCCGGAAGTGCTTCAGAAGGGCCTGGAGAGGCAGCCTGCTGCTGAGATGGTCCACACTTGAGGGATTCCTTTTCAGCACCGCTCCCCTCCCCCTTCTGCCAGGACAAACCCCTCTGTCCTTCAAGGCCCTGCTCAAACTCCACCTCGTCCAGGAAGCTTTCCTTAATTCCCGCAGAGTGGACTCCAGCCACCCATTGAGGGCCGTGACAAAGTGAGCAAGCATCTCAGGGGTTCACAGCATCACCACAGTGGGCCATTTTGTATGTCATGAGCTTCCCCCATAGTGTGACTTACCCCAGGCAGGTGCATCAGCACTGCAAGAATGGCCTGCCAACCCTGAGGGAGAATGGCATGTGAGGGGACCATTCAGCCAGCCCAGCCCCTACCCATTTCTCTACCCACTGGAGACTCTGCTCACCTTCCCAGCCCCTGGCCCAGGGACCAGAGCTTCTAGTCCCTTTTTCAAGACTCCTGGAGAAAGAGGCCACCCCACCTTCTGCCCTCCTCCCAGAATCCCTTGGCTCCCACCCCTTGTCAGTCCTCTCCAGGTGAAGACCATAGGTCACCCCTCATTAAAGCCAGGCAGGGTGGCGTGCTGCTGCTATCATTGTGCCCAGTTAACCCCACACCTAGGAGGCCAACTAGGCCTGGCTGCCAGCACCATCCATTCCCAGGAACAACCCGTCTGGTCAGAGCAACTAAAATAGCCCTAGCACTGTGAGAAAACTCATTTTTAGAAGAATAAAGCAGAGCTGTAGGAAGTGGGGAGAAGAGGTATTGAGGGCTGGGCAGAGCTCACATCTTGGTCCTTGCCACTGCAGAAGAAGGTAGGAAGACTGGCTCTTGCCTCTATGGCTAGGCTTAGGAGTGGATCTGCACAGAGAGTCTCACCTATGAAGAAGCCAGAACAGTCCTGGGCCTCTGGGACACCAGCACACACACACACAGGCTCCAGAGTTCTGCCCTCAGCATAAGGAAACCATATGGCATGTTTAATGGATCACTAATAGGCAAACACATGACAAAAGTATTCTTCACTCAACAAGTATCCTCCACAGTAATTAACAAACTCCTCTCAAACACATAATTGCCTGTGGGAGAGCTAAAGGAGGCTTCTCCCTAGAATCACATTATATAGGTATTAGTCACTCACACTTTAGTATAAATCAGCTTAACCAGATTGCTTTCCTGCTGCTTTCTGGTAGAATACAACTTCCTACAAGAATGGATTCTGCAGAGGACTGATACAGGGTAGGTCGTTTTGGAGAAAGGGGCATAATATGAAGCTGGGAAGAATGAGGGAGAGAAAGAGGATTTGTTCAGTCAGAAGGCCAAATAAGGAGACAAAAGAAAGGAAACTCTGATCACATCAGAGAGCCAGAGGGGAAGAACTAAGGATCCAAAACAGCCTCTCACACATGGGCACCGGGTTAGTGTGCTAGGGCTGTCCTAACGAAGTTCCACAGATGGCTTAAACAACAGAAGATTATTGTCTCACAGACCTGGATGCCAGAAGTCCAGGATCGAAGTGTTGGCAGGGTTGCTTCCTTCCGAGGACTGTGGGGCCCATCTGTCCCAGGCACCTCCCCTAGCTTGTGCTGCTGCATTGGCAACTTAGGGCATCATTGGCAAATGTCCATGTAGAAGCATCACCCCGACTTCTGCCTTCACCTTGACGTCGCATTCTCCCTGTGGGCTTGTCTGTGTCCAAATATTCTCCTTTTTTAAGGACCCATCATATTGGATTATGGCCCACCCTAGTCCAGTATGACCTCATCTTAATTTATTACACCTGCAATAGCCATATTTCCAGATAAGGTCCCTTTTAAGGTGTTGGGAGTTGGGACTTCAACACATGAATGGGGGTGGGGTGGGAGGTGGGGGAAATAGAGTTAACCTGTAACAGGCACTCTTTCTTGGAAGGAACTGGGACAGAAGACAGCTGAGTGACCCTAAGCAAGACATTCCCCAGTCTGACCCTCATTTATTCATCTGTGGCCTGGAGAACGTGGGTGAGAGTCCCTTTCCACCTGATCCCCATGTGCAGGGAGGGCCCATGAGGACAGGCCTGCATTCTGTGGGTGCCCCAGGGCCAGTGGAAGGGTCTCAGCAGGACCTCCCCTCACTAGATCCTGCAGGACCTTCCATTCTGCTCAGATAAGAACATGAGCCAAGTCACCAACACTCACCTAGGGAGCTGGGACAGTATGCGGTGTGCCAAGAGTTCCCCGACACCTATGAGTAAACCTCAGCCAACTGTGAGGTTGAGACCTGCACAGAGAGCAAGCATTCTACTGAACAAGACCAATAAATTCCTGATTTTGCCCACAAACAGCTTGCGCTTTCAGGGAGCAATCGCGCTCCTGTGATCACCGAAGGAAGACCAAAGCCAGGGAAGGGACACACCCCACCCCCCCAGCCCCGCACTACCTGGGGCCAGCACCCAAGTGAGCCCTCCTCAAGTAGCCTTAGACTGAGGGAAGGCAGGCCCACTTGTGGGGCGAGGGCGACACCGAGTGGCCATATAGGAAATGGCATGCTGAGGCCTGGGTTGAGGGTAGGAGCGACCGTGAGCAGGAGAGAAGATGCCTCATGGCCTCTGGCCCTGGGCATGTAAGCAGCTGTGTCAGATCGAAGCCCCATACTCTCTGGGCTCCAAGCTGAGACTCCTGCCCCTACCTCAGCTGAGGCACCCCAGCCCTGAAGAGGGGGAGGTGATGGAGTTACAGAAAACCACTTCTGGGGCATTTGAGGCTCAGAGGCTCTCTGAGTCACTATGAGCAACCTGCTGCAAGACCCAAAGCTTCATGTCAGAGCCGACGGAAGCAGGTGCAACTAAATATAATATTATTTCATGTTGACCCAATATATTCAAATATGTTATCATTTTGACACATAGTCAAATAAAAATTATTCATGAGACTGTTTTACATTCTTTCATTGGTACTGTTTTTGAAATCTGATGTGTGTGTGTGTGTGTGTGTGTGTGTGTGTATATATATATAAAAACACAACATAGCTCAATGTGAACATGAAAATTTTCATCAAAAATACTTTTTCTGAATTTAGGTTTCATAAACTTTGCAGTTGTAAAAGTAGATTCACACACTTTAAATGTGAATTTGTTGTTCGAAACATCCTTTACATTTTTTCAACAACTATACTATTTTTTTACATTAATTCAAATAAAGTTTAAAATTCCAACCCTGGGACACCTGGGCGGCTCAGTCAGCTAAGCATCTGCCTTTGGCTCAGGTCATGATCTTGGGGTCCTGGGATCAATCGTCAGGTTCCCTGCTCAGCCAGGAGTCCACTTCTCCCTCTCCCTCTGCCCCTTCCTCTCCCTTCCTCCCACCTCTCTCAAATAAATAAATAAAATATTTTTTTAAAAAAAAAATTCAATTCCCCAGCAGTGTTAGTAGATCCCAGCTGGCCCAGGAACATGAGCTTCCTCTGGGGCAGAACCTAGAAGGGCTGCCAGACCTGTTACCTGATTCACTGCAGTGATTCTTCCCTGGACTTCCATGAAGTTCATGGCCCCCAACACACACAGTCCTGAAGAGGATGAATGGAAGGAAGCCCCTAGGCCTTAGGTCCCTATAGGTAAAAATGGCCTGACCACTCCGTCTCTGTCTCCAGCTCCCCCTAGGCACCCCCTGTACAAAGCCAAATGCGGGGAGCCAAGGGCTGCTCTGCAGATCAGCCTCACCGCTGGGTCTGTCCTGCACCCCAGGGGCCATGAGCTGCGGGGTCGCAAACAGCAGCAGTCGACATGGGGCCCATACCTGTCCTCAGGCCTCCAGCTGCAAGCTCACCTGGAGCTGACAGCAGCCCCGCTCCCCACCCCACCCCTGCAGGTGCCCCCCTCACCTCGCACCTGGATGCCCTGGCTGGCCCCGCCCATGTTACCATGCTCTCCTTCCATCCATCTGCGCACCCACCTGGCCAGAAGAAAGTCCTGGTCTGCTCGCCAGGATCAGCCGCGAGCGTTGCCCTATGTGATCCTAATACCAGGGACGCTGAGGGCTGCCACATTGTCCCAGGCTGGAAGGTCACCCTAGTTCTTCTGTTTCAGACCCCTATGGGGGACTGCTATCCCCTGGATGCCCAGCTCTCCTCCCACTGTGGCCATGAGCTGTCTGAACACATCTGGGGGAACCCCATGTTCCTGGCCTCTGTGCTGGAGCCCTCATTCAACTGCCCCAAGAAACAGGGGCCCAAGTCCCAAACCCAAACAACAGCCAAGACAAGTCCCACATCTCAACTCAGAAGAACACCCAGGCCTGGCCGCTGGGGCAGAGGACATCTGGGGAATCCAGCCTGGTCTGCTTCCGCCCTGACAGGGCTGACTTCGTGAGCAGAACACCGCTGTAGGATGCACCCAGGAAAGCCAAGTCCCACGTACAGTGGCCGTGACTTACACAGCTGGTGGCATGCTGTAGGAGTTCAGGTGACGCGGTCCATGGGAGGCTCAGGGTCGCTGATGTTCTGGGAGACAGCGATCGAGGTGCATTGATGTGGCCACAACAGAAGTGTGGTGGGAAGCCAGATCGGGAGCCCCACTGCGGCCTGGATGTGGAATTTGGGCATTTGAGGGCAGAGAGAGCTGCTGGCCCTCCTTAAACAGAGCAGGGGAAATTAGAAATTAGATCTTATTTTTAAGTAATCTCTATGACCAACATGCGAATGTAACTCATGACCCGAGATCAAGAGTTACATGTTCTACCCATGAAGCCAGGCAGGTACCCCAGAAGCTAGATCTTTAAATCCTGAGCTGTTCTTCTCTACCTGCTCAGTTCTGTCTCACTGCACACCTCCACCCATCTATCTACTAACAAGAGACTGGGACCTCGGTCCCACGAGACGTGTGGGACTTCATGGGACTTCTCTACTCAACTCTTGCCCAGTCTTCCCTGGGATTTATGTGGGTTCTTGTCCTTCTCATAGGTTGATAGATGACTTTCCCTCAGCGTGAACACAGATGCTGGGCTTGTGGGACCTGCTGAAGAGACCACCAGTGACTGTGCCATGTCCGGTTCCTATTTTATGTGGGTCCTGGGAGTGATTCTCTGAGTCGAGCACGGGAAGCATGAGGAACACCAGCCAGGATGCTGTGTCTCCAGGGACTGAAATGACTTCACTCATTCTAGGATTTTCCCATGGAACAGAGTCCATTGGTATTTAGGTCTTACAGCCATGAACTTCCCATTCCTGGAAGCAACAGTTGATTAGGTTAGAAGAACACAAGAAAGTATTTAAGGGGAAGGATCACAGGCCTAGAGGTAGGTAGGCGGTGTGCAGTCTCTCCCCACTGGGGGGCTCCCTGCCGTTGCCTTGGGCACAAACATAGTGTCAAATCTCCTGCCCCAACCAGGCCCTCCTCCCTTAGGATGTCTCCGAAGAATCTAGGTCCCCACAGAAAAAGGCCTTCACATGCATGAACTGCCATGTTTGTTGGCCAGATTACCTGCTCTGGGAGATATAACGGGGCCAGTGCGGGCCCCCGTGCTGGAGGGCGCAGGGAATGTGAGTGAGCCAGAGGCCCTGCCAAAGAGGTGACCCAAGGGAGAGGCTCAGAGGCGCTGGACTGTGGACAAGGGAGGCTCACAAAGTACAGACATAGGGAAGCTCTCTGAGCCTTGCAGGGTGGGTGCGGTCTGGGCAGAGATCAAAGAGCCCCCCCTTCTAGCTGATGCACAGCTACCAGCCAGAGAACCCTCGTTGGTGACAGGTGTCCACGAAGGGCTATGTGCCCATGGCCTCTGAAGCTCAGGATCCGGAGCCGTGGGCGTCGCGTCACTGGCTGGCTGCTCCCAGTGGGAGGACCAGGGACTGGCCTGGCAACCCTTGTCCAGCCTGGCTCAATCAGCTGACCTCTTTCTCGCACGATGTATAGACGGGCCCACTCCAGAGGGTAGGTTCGAAACCCAGCTGTAAACCGTCTCCCAGCCTTCAGCGTCCGCAGAGCTCTTGGGGATCCTGGGGAGGGGAGCCATGCCCGTACCACCGCACCCGCCTGGGAGCACGCCCACCTCTGCCAGTCTTGCCTCCAGGTAGGAGACTCCCGCTCAGGCGAGAAGGCTGACGTGCCAGTCCTCTCCTCTGAGCTCTGCTGTGGGTAGTGAGACCCGCCACGTGCGGTGTGCGGCTGCTGTCGCGGGCTGCAGGATCCACGTGTGGCCCTGAGCCCACTATTCCCCGGGGGGCTCCCACGTGGACACGATCTTCAGGCTGTAGAGCGCTCTACTTCATTGGCTTAGTAAAACGTCTAGCAGTTGCCTTGAGTTTGAAAGGACGACCCCACCTCTTTAGGAAGAACCCATCCGGGCCTCTTGATGTGAGTAGCGGGTGCCCATTTCCCGCCTTGCCTTCAGCTTTTAGCTCTGAAATTCATTACACAGTCAACATCACTCCTGTGGGCCAGGCCCCAGAGACCGCTCACAAACCGCAGCCGATGGGGTGAGAGCCCCCCGCAGGGAGGAAGGTGGTCCCGGGGCGCAGCACAGCTAAGCTGAGTCAGTGGCAAGGGTGCCCAGGCCAGGGTGTTCCTACGACTCCCCAGCCCAGGAATGAGCCGAGAGTAACCTGGCTGAGGTTCCGTGGGCCCTCGGAGAGCAAGGGAGGGGATGGTTCTGGAAAAGGCTCTGTTGTTGGCTTTTGAGAGCTCTGAGTGCAGGGAAACCTAGCCTCTCCCAACCCCCATTTCTCTCCTACCAGCTACCCTGAGTGTGGGCAGTATGTTGAGCACAAAGATGCTCTCTGGAAATTGACCCTTTCTCCCCTGACCTCACGGTTCTGCAAGACAAGCAGAAGTTGTGGTAGCTCTGGACAGAGAGGGCCTTCACCACCCAGCTGGCATGGGGCCAGAGCCCTCGACCCCCGGCCCCATTTCAGAGCCCAGGGCTGAGTGTGGCCCTCTCCCAGTTGTGACTTGAGAGGCCCTGCCATCGGCCCCTTACCACCTCCAGCTCTCTGACAGATTCCCCACAAGATAAATCCTGCTTAAGACCAAACCCTGTCACTTAAGGGCCTTCTCACTAGTGTTCACAGGAGATGCAAAAAGACCAAAGAGCATGATGACAAATGAATACTTAGCACTTCAGCCTCGGGGGACCAGGGCATGATCATGAGCAAGGAGAACCTGACCCCAACCAGAATCCAACCTACCCATTCTGCACTCCACCGAACTACCCCGCCCCTGCCACCTGAGAATCTGGCCATGGCCATCCTGGCGACCAGCTCGTTCTGCTCTCAGGAGCTCTACATGGGACACCAGAGCCTGAGCCCTGGGCCAGGACCCCCTGGTGAAGTTCTTCTAAGAAATAACTCCAGCTCTTAAGAGTACAACTCGTTTCCCCAGGGGTGCTATGAGGTGAGTCCTGAAAGCAGTTGAGCCAGTGGGCCATGGAGGGCAAGGAGAAGGTGTGCAGCAGGGTCTGGGGCCATCAGTCAAAAAGGATGTGTTGGCAGGTCAGCCACAAGACAGGCAAGAATCTGAAGCTAGTCTCCAAGCAGGGAGGTGCAGACTTGAGCCATCTCTAGCTGGGTGCTCTCATGGAGGGGACGTCCTGTGTCTCTAAGACAAGCCTAGGACAGGGTTCATGAGGAATGGCTGTGCTTTAGTGCGTGGCATGCCAGTCTAACCCCTAGAACTAGAAGAAGTGGCTTCCAAGTCCTAGGCACCCTCAGGCAAGCAGGCAGCTCTTGGAGGTCCTGGGCCTGATGAGTGTAAGATGCCAGATCTATTTCTGCTGGGCCTCACCTTCTGGTGAGGAAGCTGAACCTCATTGTCTGGGGGCCCCAGGATCTTTTCCTCCAGAGGATGGAGGCCCAGTGTGAGGTGGCTCTGAGGAAAGCAAATACACTAGAAATCAGAGAAACCTTCTCCTTGAAGCGTGTCGATCCCTCTTCAGACTTTATCAGCGAGTAGAGAGGCCTCTGGCTCTCCACTCAGGCAAACTCCTGCTTGGTGTTTCAGGAGGCTTCTAGGCTTCTGACTCCCTTGCGTCCTGTCAGATCTGAGATCTCCATTCTGCCATGTTCCATCTTCCAACTCTGTCTTCAGGCCCACTGCCGGCCCTCCTTCAAAACCCCAGCATCTCCTTCCATCCCGAACGAGGAAGACCTTGGGCATCTGCCTTGGTGGATTTCAGTTCCAGACTCACTGATCTCTCTACCCCCTGGAAAAGATGAACAGGCTGTCACAGCTCAAACTCACTTCCTATCGCTTCCATACCTTCTCCGTGAAACTTACCCCCATCTCTTCCTAGGTGAGTTCTCAGGCTTCAGAGTCCATTTCAAACTCTGCCACTTCTACAGAATGTTTCTCTTCCTTTCCCCACCCCCAACTCCTTGTCCTTTGAACTCTAATATTCACGGAGTCACAGTCACATGCTACCTTGGTTGGTTATTTGTCCTTCTTAATTGTTTATCCTTATTTTCCCTTCCATATGAATTTCCGTGAAGGCAGGACCATGATCTTTGCCTCTGGTAGCATTCAGCCTTGGCATTCAACTCCTAAAATGTGTGTGAAATGAGCCAGGTGCCATATTTGTCACCACCTACTTGAGGGCCTTCGGATACGACGTAAATCAGTATGCCTGGGGTCACCTGTGACAAGACCTCAGGTAGGGAGACAATCCTATCACAGAGCAGCACAGAGGCTCAGTGGAGATCCAGTCCACAAAATCCCAGATGAAGTGGGGGACAGGCCTTGGTCATGGGAATGATAGTGGCATTCTAGTGTGCTTCTCCGACAGGAGCGTGGCCATCTCCACTACGATGGCCACTGACCCTTCCACTGGCATGCAAGGCCCACTGAAGGACTGCACCTGCAAACCAAGAGAGGCCAGCGGAAGCAAGCATTCTTTCCAGTTTAACATCACTGCTGTTGTACTCTGTGAGGGTAAGGCAAGGGCCACCTGCTCTCACCAGTTCTTAAAACAGCTTCAGGGGCGCCTGGGTGGCTCAGTTGGTTAAGTGACTGCCTTCAGCTCAGGTCATGATCCTGGAGACCCGGGATCGAGTCCCACATCGGGCTCCCTGCTTGGTGGGAAGCCTGCTTCTCCCTCTCTCACTCCCCCTGCTTGTGTTCCCTCTCTGGCTGTGTTTCTCGCTGTCAAATAAATAAAATCTTAAAAAACAAAAACAAAACAAAAAACAAACAAACAAAAAACAGCTTCAGCGGCATTCCTTCTCAGTCCTACATTCTCAATATACTCTAAAATCTTAGGTTATTTACTTTGAAAGTGACTATGTTGTATATGAAAATGAAGTCATCTATGAGAAGGAAGCCCTTGCTGTGAAGGGATGGCCCACAATCATGAAAGACCCGGACTGGCTAGAGGTAAGATGGCCACCCTCTGAAAGAAGGTTAGTTGTGTCCCTGAGCTTAGCCCCATCATTCTCTCCCTCCCCCTGACTTCTAAAGGGAATCTCACCTCATTAGGGAAGGGAACACTGAAGAAGAGTCTGTGGAAGGAACTCAGCATGTCAGAATGCTTTAGATCCCATCGTTGGTTTTCTTTTTCCTTTGGAGCTACGGTTTTATCTTATTTACTCATCAGATACTTGTTCATATTAGAGGTATAAGGTAAACTGGAATAATATTGAAGGACCCTCTCCTTTAGAAGATTAAGTGATATTGCTAAAAAGAAATTATCACATGACTACGTCGTGATCCATCAGGAATATAACCCACCAACCAATGGAAAAGATCAGTTGAGTAAATCTCTATAGTAGGCTCTCTGCGCTGGGCGCAAACCCCAACTCTGTCATCTCTGTCATTCACAAGTCGAGGACTTGGTGAAGTCTCTAACCTTATCTGGTCCTCAGGTCCCCTTGTCCATGAAGCAGAGTTACCTTGAGTCCTCTTTTGTTCTGTGATTCCACAAACCAAAGAAGCTGCTCTTGATTCCACTCTTATCCTAGACTAATGCTATTCTTCTGGTACTCAATTAAAGAAACACTAACCTGAGTAGGCAGGCATGAGGACAGGCCAAGCTGTTTTGTCACCAGGACACGGCTTAGTGGTGTTGCAGTCCCAGATCAGAAATCAATAAACAGCTAGAAGACTTAGGGAGAACTTTCTTTGAGCCTTTCTGCCTGGTTGCCCTAGGCTTGACACTCTCATTCAGTAGGACCCAGGAGGGGTCTACAGAGATCCAGACATGAGTAGCCAAAGGTAAGATTTCTGGAGGAAAGAAGGCAGAAAAAGAAAGTTCTCCAGGAATATACCAAATGCTTCCCTTCCTACGATGAATCCTTTGCCAAGTTCCATGGTGGGAAAAGGACATGAGTCAGCCGTCGGAGTGGGTATTCTTTGAGGCAGAGCTGATGAGCCTTGTGGATGCTGTGGCCGAATTACTCCTAGGCAAGGGCTGAGTGTCAGCATCACCAAAATTTGACAGCAGCCTCCAGAGGACCATCATTGTAAAGCACAAGTACACTCAGCTAAAAGCTGAGGGGGCAGAACCAGAAACGCAATCCTACTGGATATTAAAGCCAAAGATTGGGTAAAGGCACCTTCCGTATCAGAGCAAGACCCCTCAAGTGGGGGAGCCAATCTCCCAAGGGGTCTCAGGGTCACCTGAGCCTACCAAATGACTAATCCATTCATTCTGCGCAGCTTCTCAGTCAAGATCTTCCCCTGACTTCCCAACAGTTGCCTCCATCCCTGTGCAGAACTTGAGTGTACAAAGGGGCCAGTACGGACCGAAGGCAGATGCTGATGGACACAAAGTTTCTCCGGAGTTCCTCCCACCTTGTTTGTCTCTAAATTCTTCCAGGCAGCTGCAGAGAGTAACCTATTAGAGGTAGACTGTGACCCTGTCTCCCGGAGTGAAAGAGTCCTGTACCCCTCCTTGATCAGGAGGCTGGTGGTGGCATTCATGGCATCTGAACCCAAAGAAGGGTGCTGTGGGAGAACCACAAAGGTCCAGCAAGAATCTAGACTCCCAGTTATATGGGCAGTTTGGTAACACTGAGAAAAGTCCCTGGGGAGCCCCAGACCCTGAGTACTTTCTAGGTTTCCTGGAAGAGATCTGGCTCACCCGTACTGCCTGGTGATTTAGCATCAGCGTCCAGAGGTCAATTCCAACAGGAGGTAAGTAACTAGTAACTGGGATTAAGTGTGGTGGGACGCACCCTGGCACAAGTTGGACCTCTAAAAGATCTCCTGCTTATCCAGTTACTACATTTATCCAGTGTGAACTGCACCAGGTCTTTCCCCTTTCCTAACCTTATCACCTCCTTTTGCAGAATGGAGACTTGAACCTCATCAAGATTACCGAAGGCTCTAGAACTGTCGGTAACGCATCCCATCGGTGGACTTCCTGTTAGGGAGTCTCCACCATTCCCACCTCTGTTCTTGCATGTGTCTACACTGTCTGGCCCAAGTCTGGCTATACCTGAATCTACGTGGTGTTGTCCCTGCTGGGGTGCTCTCCTAAGGAGAGAAGAGGGGAGAGCAAAGCTCTCCTGCATTGCACAATGGTGACACCCAGAAGTTCTGCCCACAAACGTCTCCGCCTCTCCCCTCCAGCCTCCCAGATGAGTCCAACCTTCTGAGAGCTGCCTCGAGTCCCAACCAGACTTTGAACTACGCTTTCTGCGGAGCTGTCTGAACAGTATACTGCTTCAGGGCTGCATCTGGCCAGGCCCGTTTTGTTCTGTTAGCCCAAGGAACTCTTGCTTGAAGGGGCCTCGCATGCAGATCTGGGTGAGTTCTAAAGGATCTTTGGCAAAAACCAGCTGGCTCTCACCTATCACGCTTGTCTAGTGTCTGGCTACGCTAATTTGCAGGCATTTAATGGGATATTTAACAAGTCTGGTTACCCTTCTAGAAGGAAGTCCTGGAAGAGAGTCCATAGGAGCCCCAAATCCCAAGTCTCCCTGCCTCGGTGACATCTCCAGCCCACATCCACCTTGAACTCGGGCCAGGAAAATAGACTTGACCATCTGGCCTGGGTTCAGGGACAATGGGGGGACAATGACGGCAATATGCCTGCTAGGCAGATGGTCAAGATCTATGATGGGAAACTTTAGACAGCATGTCATTTGAGACCCCTGTGAACCCTGAGACCCTTTCGTTCTTCCTCTTCATGGAGCAGCACCCAAAGGTCCTGACAGTGGTCCTGGCTGGCTCCCTGCTTCCTTGTCTCAGCAGGGACCACTGGGCTGAAACTATCCAAGATAGCCTGTAAGTCACTCCAAAATGACAACCGATTCCAAGTATGATGAAGACATTTAACCAAACACGCAGGCCCACTGCCCCGAGGGTGATGTGCTATTGCAGGGATCTTGCCCCCTTCCTTAAACGGGGGGATCTCTCAGTGCTCCACAGCAGGGGCCCTCCAAGTTCGTTGCCTTAGCATTTGTTTTATAAAATGAGATGAAGGACCAGAGCCATCTGCTTTCCTGTGGGCAAGGAAGAAAGGTGGGGACAAAGGACTTACTCACCGCGGCCTGGAGGCTGTTAGTGGGAGAGAGAACCGCCCGGGAAAAAGAGCGCCCCCAGCCGTCCCACCGCCGCCATGAGTGTTCGCCAGGGCGCCCACCTGACCATCATCACCACCCCCTCCCCACCGGCTCAGGGTCACTATTTAACTCGGTTCTGGAAATTCAGAGTACGTGCTCTCGCTCTGGGATTATCCTCGGCATGGCTCTTGCTTCCTGCACCCGTGATCTGAGGCCTGAGATGTGGGCCTGTTGTTGCTGGGGCCCTTCCTGGCCAGGTCCTGAAGCCGTCTCTGAGGAGGGTGTTAAGAGCGTTTCCCTGGGGCCCAGTTCCGGAGCTTGTCTCAATTCCAAAGGATGCTGTCATGGGCTGAGCCCTCAACTGGGCCCCCACTCTGCTTCTTGGCCCATGTAACTGTCTCAAGAGGGCAATGTTTCTCACTATAAAAATGGGTGGTCCATCTTGTTAACCCAGCTGAGCATCATAGTGTAAGGGTGGGGGGGGGGCAGCTCTTGACCTGGGCCATAAAGAGCCCACCTCAGAAGTCCCCGGTGGGGAGGGGGTGGGGGGCTGTGACCCCTGCTGGGCAAGAAGGGCTTTAAGTTGCTCGTTTCTTCCCACCGAGGACATCAGGCTGGCAGGTCATTATCAAGGGTTTAGAAACACCAAGAGCATTGAAAAGGAGGAACACAGTTGAGGTGCTAGCATTGGTTTATATAAAGGAGATTCTTCCAGGGGCCCTAGGAAGACAGGATTTGCATGTAATCACTAACAAACAATGAATCGTGGAACACTATATCAAAAACAAATGATGTACTGTATGGTGACCAACATAATAAAAACGTTTTTTTAACAAAATAATTTTAAAAATAAAAGGTGAAAAGGTCAGTAGTGGGTCTAAATGGACTGGCAGAAAAGATCAAAGAACAGGGAGTAGTTCTGAGGAGAGTGAGAAAGACTTCAGCCAGGAAGTAGCTATCCAGAGCTTTCTTGAAAGGGGAAGGGGTCTCTAAGCCTGAGGAGCACAAGGCACAGCCCGCTCTGCCTGTGGCGAACGACCCAAGGCAGCCACACGGTCTGGAGGGAGAGGAGAGCTCTGCTCCCTGGCTCCTGAGCCCTCCTCCCATGGGGGTGGGGAGGTCCTACTAGCAGGGCCCTCCTACTACCCCTCCATCCCCCCGAACCTCACACAGCCCCCCACCCTGGCCCCAACACTCCCGGCAACACCCCTGAGCAGTGCCTAGCTGTGCCAACCCCCCTCACTCTCCCGGGAGGAGCCCACTAGCCGCCTCTGCTTCTCTCGTCCCCTCCCCACCGTGAGTCTCACCTGAGACCACAGCCCTAGTTCTAAGGCTCTGTTGTTGGAAAAGCATCCCGCTCTCTCTAAGCCAAATCCTCCAACCCAGTCCTTCTTCCAAAGAAGCCCAAATCCCCTCTAACTGTGCCTGTGTGTCTGGTTCGAACCCCAGTGCTATTTACTGGGCCCCTCGAGACACCGGGGATGCTGGGCCGGTGGGCAGCCCACTCCCACACCTTTCCCCTCCCCAAGCTCGCTCAGGCAGCTTGTTCTTGGACCCCATGAAACTTATATCCTTTTTTAATTAATGCATTCATTTTAATTTAAACTCCATTTAATTGACATGTAGTATATTACTAGTTTCAGAGGTAGAATTTAGTGATTCCTCGGTTGCACACAGCACCCCGTGCTCATTTCATCATGTGCCCCCCTTCACGCCCACCACCCTGTGGCCCCAGGCCCGTGTCCCCCTCCCCTCCGCAACCCTCCATTTGAGAAACTTGTATCCTTAAAATAAAGTTTTGACTTGAGTTGAACCTGAGTAAGCTTTGATCCTTGTACCTAAATCTGTCCCAATGTGGAAAGAGCAGGGGTTGCTGTGCCCGTGACTGAGTCACTTCTCTTCCTGTTTGTCAGCCTCCCAGTCTGGGCTGAAGAACAGCCAGACAGCTCTCTCCAGCTGGTGACAAAATGAGGTGGGATGGCAGCTGGCAGGCAGCTGCAGCCTGGGGCTGCGGACTCCATCCCACCTCGGCCAGAGAACCAGGGAGCCAGCCGCCTGCCCTGGCAGCAGCGCCAGTCAGCTGAGCCAAGCAGGCCTGCCTCAGGCCCTCGGGGAGCCAGTGGGGCTCCCATCAAGACGGCCAGTCCTGTAGGGGTCAGAAAGAGGGAGGAGCTAGTGTTGCCCCAGACTGAGAAGGTCCCAAGGATGCTAGACTTCTAGTCTCAAAACCGAGAATGTCCTGGGCAAGCCAGACAGTCTGGTCACCCCAGAGGCAGCTTAGGTACCAGGAAAAGAAGAATCTGGAACTTTCTATGAACTTTGTCTCCATCCTAATTAAAGGCTAACTGAAGCTTAAGTGAAGTCAGGCCTCTTCTCTTTTGGTAAAATAAAAATTCTGTCAATGTGGCAGGGACATCCTGAGACCTACGTGAGAACCCATGGAAGATGACGGGCCCTTGTCTCACTGGAAGTTTCTCTAACTAGTCCTTGACCCTCATCCCAGTAGACTTCCTCCTCTTGTACCTCTAGTTTCATGTGAACTTACCGTTCCCCTTCTCATGCTCGCAGGTAAAATTAGCACCCGCATTTACATAGATGAAAACTGGGTCTGCCGTCCCAAGGTTCTTCCTACCAGCTTCCTGTCCTGCAGCCCCACATCTGCCCGTGCCTTGGGGCACCCTCTCTACTTAGGGGAGTGATTTGGGTGTCTGTGCATCTAACACTTCTCGGTATCAGGTTTCTGCCCCCTCACGCAGTTCATCACAGGCCTGGGGCCACGGGGTTCCCATTCTGGAAGATGGTCCCAGGCAAAGAAAGTGATCTGGAGGCAGGTCTAGATTTGGCATCAAGATGAGTGAAAACGGTATAAACCATGGTGCTTCGCTAACTAGAAGCCACTTGTGACTCGTAAACCGAGAGCTCAGAAGGACTCGAGGTCTGTTGTTAACCGTCTGCATGACCTTGGCCTGTGTTTGCCTCCCAAGGAGGGGGCAGGGGAAGGAAAAGGCAGAGCACAGAGGATTTTTAGGACAGTGAAAACACTCCGTATGATATCATGATGAACATATGTCCTCAGGCATTAGCCCAAGCCCACAGAATGTGCACCACAAAGAGTGAGCCCTAAGGTAAGCTATGAACTTTGGGTGATGAGGATGTTATGTAGGTTCATCCTTGGTTTAAAAAAAAAAAAGAGCACTATCATGGGGAGTGTTGTCACTTACGAGGGGAGCTATGCAAGCAGGGCAGGGGGTAGGAGGTGTATGTTCATCTCTGTACCTTCCTCCTAATTTTGTCATAGACCTAGAACTCTATAAAATAAAGTCTTTTCAATAAGCAAATGATAAATAAATAAAAATCAAGGAGATGATTTCTCAAGTTCTTTCCAGTTCAAGTGTCATATGACTCTGATTAAAATTATATGCCCATTAAGCAATTCAAAAGGAATTATGTCTAGAAATGTGAGCGCTAGCAGACAGAGGAGGAAGAGCACTTGAGGCGAGGGCAGGCTGCTCCCCAGCCCAGGACCGCTGGCTGGGGTGGTAATTGATGAGGACGGAGTATGGCAGTGCTTTCTGAGAGTCTGTGAGTAGGAAGCCCAAGGAGGCTATACATTAGTCATGTCTGAAGATCCTTCTCACGGGTACTCCAAGCCAGCAGAGCTAGCCACTGCTACTTGCCCAGAACAAGGACCTATTGATCCAGAAAAAAAGGAACAGTGAGCCAGCATTGCTTGATTTGCTCAATAATGATGACTTTTTCCAGGGAGGAAACCCCACATAAAACTGTTGCAGACAGAATCCTGGATCAAGGCAGGCCCCAATGTGATAACTCAATATTATCCATCATGCCAAATTCCATGGTACCAATATGATCTCCAGTTTGAGGGAGGAAACATACCACCCACCCTTCCCCGGGAAACTCAAGACCTTGAGAGAGTCAGGAGAGCCAAGGGAAGTCTCCCAGCATCTGTCCTTTCCTCCTCTCCCCTCCTCCACTGCTTGAATAGAATGAATAGAATGGATGGGGGCAGAGACCCTGATCAGTCACTCCTGGCCATCAGGCACCTGGGCTTACACCTGGCCCAAGTGCCAGAGAGACACGTACAAATGTGTTTCCTGTCCTCGTGGTCCCCAGTTTGGGGGACAGGGAGTAACAAACCTCCAGGAAATGGAAGCACATAATCAGATGCTGAGCCAAATGTTATAGACAAGTGGTTCTCAAGCCTCTGTGTACACCAGCATCTTCTGGGGGCCAGTGAAACACACTCTGAGAACACACTCTGAGATACACATCCAGCTGATGCCAACACTATGGGTCAGAGGACCACGTTCAGTGGCAAAGGTGCTCCGTCTAGACCGTAATGAAACCATAATGAAATGGAGAAGAAGGACATGAGTCTGGGCTGATATCGGCAGGGAAGGGTTCATGGTAGTTGTTGAAGCTTCAAGCATGGGCAGGACTTGAGTAAATGAGAGAGAGGGTGTTCTGGGAGAGAACACTGTGCGCAGAGACAGGAAGGTGGGAAGAGGTTAACAAGGGTAGAGAAGAAGACGCTAGCCATGGCCACACGCTGGCATCCGTGACAGATGCGGGCTTGGGCTCCACGCGCAGGCGCCTCACTCCATGTGCCTGCCTCCTCTCCGCCCCTTCAGGAGGCTGCTCCAGTTCCCATAAGGCTACTGGCAGAAGTCTTCATAATGGAAATGGGGCTTGTTCCTCGAGCCCCACTGACAGGTCCCAACCCTGCGGCTCAGCCAGCGTGGACGGCGTCTCACCTGCCTCATTGGGATGGCCTGTTGCTTGGCAGCCTCAAAGGACTCCCATTTGTGTTTAGTCTCAAGCCGGTGGAGCCTGTGTCCTCAGAGAGTTGAGTGTCTTGAAGGACCCGGGGTGGCTGTGAGCTTCTCCGCAGACATCCAGGACAAACCAGAATGTTCTGTCGGGTCCTTGGTCACGAGCCCCTCTCCCGATTCAGTCAGGAGAGAAGGAAATAAGGCTCCTTCTTTCACTCCCCTTCCTTGGAGATCTGTAGTTGATGGGCTCATTCTCACCAAATGTTGATGCCTCCTTGCACAGAGTGGCATTTGTGGGTGCAAGCACACCAAGGCGTATGTGTAAGATGCCTGTCACTTGCAAATTGAACTCATATTTATTAGGTGCTGACTCAGTTTCCCAGGGCCGCCAGAGAGCCTCTTGAGGCTCCAGGACAGGATCTTTCCTTGCCCTCCTCCAGCTCCTGCTGGCCCCAGGGGGTTCTTGGCTTCCATATGCACATGGCCTTCTCCCCTGTGTCTGAGTCCAAATTCCATTCTTATAAGGACATCAGTCATATTGGATTATTGGCCGCGCCACACCCCAATATGACCTCACCTTAACTAGTTAACACCGCGACGGCCCCCTTCCCCAAGAGCATCCCATTCAGAGGTACTGATGGTTAAGACTTCTAACATACCTTGTTGGGGGACAGAATTCAACCCGTAACAGATACCCTGTTATAAAGTCCTACTAAAACGTAAAGTCCTTCCTGAATCAACCTTGTTTTTCACAGGACTTTCTTCCTCTAAATGAGAATAGTGAGCTGTTTAAAATAAATAGAAACGACTACAAATCAGGACCCTTTTCAAGATCAACTGAGAAATAAGGGATCAAACACCTGTCCACCCCACACCTAATAGCTAGCAATGAACCTGTAAGATCTAAATAGCACGTTAAAAAGCAGATTTGATAAACAACTCATTACCCCGTTCAACATATCTGAGGCCCCTCTGGGTCCCAGACTCTGTGCCAGGTGCTGATGATGGAGCATGAGCAAAGCAGGCAAAAATCCCTTCCCTGCAGGAGCCTACCTTCCAGTGGGAAAAGACAGGGAGACAAAAGGAATAAATACGTAGTATGGGTAGACAGACAAAAAGTGAGGTGCAGAGGGTGACGGGGATTTGCGTGTCTCCTCAGGACGGTCGGAAGAGGGCTGCACTGTCAGGGGGCAGAGGATCAAAGGCCTGGAGGAGGAGAGGATTGCAGGAGGTGTTGGGAGGGGGCCACCAGCACGAAGGCCTTGGGGAAACTGCTGCTTACTCTGATGGACAAGACACTCCGGGATTAGAACTAAGGCAGACATGTTGGGAGACCTGCAAAAAGAGAAGGGGGAGGGCGGGGGCTGCAGGCCACAGATGGTAGCAGGGGAAGGGGCAAGAATCCCAGGGCTCCGGGGCTGTGCTGCGGCTACTGCTGGGGGCCTGGGGACCAGTGGGGAGCAGAGTGGGGAGGCCCCCCACCCCGAGAGCTCCGTCTGGGACAAGCTCAGGCTGCACCATGGCGACTCCAGTCTTTAAGAGAGCACTCTAAAAAAGTGGAAATAGGTTCAAGTAGATGTGGTACTGAGAGGATATAGTCGGAGGTATTCTTGGTACACACTGGAGAAAATTGCCTAGAGGGCACAGACCCACGACGGTGGTGAAAAGAACTCAAACTGATGTTTTACAGACATGAGTGGGGGCAGCAAGAAAGTGAGCAGTTTGAGGCTTTGTTTCCAGTCGTTGTGGTTAAAGTCGTCACTTGTGGAGGGAAGGCGGGCTCTTTAGTCCTCCTGATGCCTTATTAATTTTGTAACAGAAAATCGGCAAGCGTCCTTAACGTGGTTTTTAAAAATTATGGGTCCAAGCAGAATGAGGCCGATGTCTATGTTCTTACATAGAAGAATGTCCCAGATCATTGATCATTTAAATGACGGAACAGTGGTCTGTATGCCATCAACCTGTCCATGCCACGCATACATGCATCTGTCCGTGTATTTGCCCATCAGGAAAGGTCTAGAAGAATAGATACAACTTCAGAGCGCTTCGTTTTGCAGCGTGAGAACCGGAAAGGGCCTGAGGGTGGAGAGTGGGGGGCGGGGGACTTTTGTTTTCTACATTCTCTGAGCTTTTGCCTACTTTTCAAAGGAGCACTTATGTGTGTTGCGATTTAAGGTTAAGGCCTTCCCTATACTTTGCTCCAGTCAGAGCTCAATTAAACTTCTCATAATCCAAACAAGAATCATTGAAACTTCAAATAAACAGGCAGTAGGAACTTCCAGTCTCTCCTTTGTCTTAGTCCTGTGAGAAATAAGACACGATATAATGGCCAACTCTACTAAAGTTGGTTTTGTCTTCTCAGTAGAAGTGTCAAAATACAAACGGTGTAAAACTAAGCATGACTCTTCCGAGAAAACAGAATGAACACGTGACGAACGTCTATTGGACTCATGAATGGGAGAACCAGCAGGATGGTCAAAGAGTGTTTAAGGAACTGAGTATTTACAGTCAATGATGAACTGGGGAATTAAGTCACTAGGTTACACTAGAATCATAACTAGTTAATGTCCTCCAGAGTAATAAAACCATGATAGCACGATATTTAGGGCCATCATTCCTACCAGAAAGAAATGAGTTGCATCTTCTCTGGACAAAATTCTGTAGATTACATGTAATCCCAGAGAATTTAATAGTCCCTGGTAGGTCTGTTAGGCTGTGCTCATCATAATATTGAAAGGATATGCAATCTTCCTTTTTCCTTGTTTGTAGATGTTGGATACTTTTTCTTAACATAAGATACAAATTTACATATTGGCAGCTGAGGCTCTCCATTTTCCAAATGGAGTTTGCTCTTAATATGAATCTTCTTTTCACCATCTTCTGTGTCTGTTTTCAATCAGGAAGTAAAATTACCAACAAGCAAGTTTAGAATTGCAATAATGTTCCATGGTAAAAACTAATTTAATATTGTTTTGCTACTTACCTTGATGGATGCTGAAACAACTCACAAGCAATTTAAATTTTGTGTCAAGATCAAAGGGGAAAAAAAGAAGAGTTCTTATGTCTGCTTTGAGTTGATACCGACAACAAAAATCAATTGATACTAACTAGGGTCTCAAATGTTTTCATGGATTTTGGAATACGACTGGGCAAGTTACTGGATCTCTTAGCCTCAGCTTCCCTCAATGAAAAATAAGCCTTTCCCTGCATTACAGCTTGTGAGATGAGATGCTGACAGACACAAGCCGAGGGAGTTCTTCCCTCACTGCGTTAATGTACACTCACAGCTCATCATTTCTGCTTTTGGGGCTTCTCTTGTGGGTTTTTCTCATTTGTCTTTTGCTACATGGATGTGTCCTTTTATCTCCTTGTGATTGGAAGAGATATAAACTATGTTTTAAAATATTACCAATAGCTTTGCTTCTCAAAAAAAATTATATTTCTCACCTTCTTTCCTTTTTTGAAAAGAATCTAGCAGTGGTGTTTTATTTTTTTTAAGTCCCCTAACATTAGATGTGAAATTTAACAAATCTCTCTTGGCTAAATGCCATGTAAACTAGAATTGCTTTCCCATAATTTGTCCCATTTTTGAGAACTATAGAAAACACCAAAACATGAATTTACTTGGAAGCTACCACAATAACACACTTAGTTTGTGTACTGATCGTTCTGTTTACTTTTCACTAGGATTTTGAAAAGTTATACAACAACTTATATATGTGAACAATTTTTGTAAATAGCAACCTGTTCACTCAAACACAGTAACTCAAATATGCTAGAAGACTGAAATTTTGGTGACTTAGCCTCATGGAGGCCTGCCCTCCCATTTCCGCAGCACACGCTGATGTCCTACTACTTAGTTGATGGGACAATCCTTCGGGACTCTCCATCCGTCTTGTCTGTAAGCTCTTCGGTGTTGTGAAGGACTGTGTAATGTGTAGCCCTTAATCTGCCCAAAAGTGTTCTGTTACAACTTTAAGAAGCGCAGTTTCCAAGAGGACTGTAAGGCCCCAAAACCTTGAAAAATTGGTTGTAAAAGTGGTACAGAAACTGAACATACTTTTAAAACACTGAACTGTACACTTTAAGTGTGAACTGTATGCTACACAAATCATACCTCACTAAAGCTTAAAAAAAATAGTACAGAAAGAAAAACAATGAGTGTAGTTAAGCATTCATGCCATTGCAGCTGATGTAACTGTTGTAAATGTAATTATGTAATTTCAAATTGCTAGTACTTCCATACGCTGGTTTTCATTGCTCAATTAGTATATTTTTCTATCTGTGAAAAGTATTTGGGTATCTTGGGCTAAAATGGAATTCATAATTTTTTCAATTAAAATTAATGGATTTTGAGGTGCCTGCGTGGCTCAGTTAAACATCTATCTGCCTTCCGCTCAGGATCCCAGGGTCCTGGGTTTGAGCCCTGGGGCTCCCTGCTCCTTTCCCTGTTTATCCCTCTCACTCTGCCTGCCATTCCCCCTGCTTGTGTACTCGCATGTGTGTTTTCTGTCTCTCTGTCAAATAAATAAATAAAATATTTTTTAAAAAATTAAATTAAACTAATGGCCTTTTTTTTCCATGTAATGGCTTTTCACTTAGAAACAATTTCAAGGACAAGTTTGTTAGGCAAGAAAAAGGTTTAGAAACTCTGGGTTATAGTTTTAAGAGGGATTAGAGCTTGGCAGAGAAGACACTAAGATCCACATAAATACCAAACTGATTTGCCCTGAAGGTACTTTCTAGACCTGCAAAATGAACGAACGGGGGTGGGAGGGGGGTGCGGGGGCAAGCCTAAGTAGTGGGTGAGGGGAAGTTAGAGAAGCCAGTGAAAGACACAAAAAAGAGAGAAGATCCAGGAGAGGGCAAATCGGTTAATGACTAAAAGCTGACAGGGAAACAGTGTGCAGTCCCCCCAGCAGACTGTAGTCAGTCCGCTGGCTTCCTTCAGTTCTAGATTTCAGGGGGAAAAACAAAACAAAACAAAACAAAACCATAAATAGCACCAGGCTTTCAATCAGTATAAAAGTAATTCTCTACGCTCAAAAGTAACTTCTATCCATTTACTCTATTTTACCTTACTTTGTAACAAACCACAACTTTCTGCCTTGTTTTCACAGGGAGAAAAGCAGGAAGATGACACAGTTTGGGCACATTTTTAGTAGAAATACTAAAATAGAAATCTGAGCAATAGCACACGTAAAAGAACATCTTGAAGGCACATAACAAAGGTCTGATTTAGTAAATCACAAATTTAGAATCTGTGTAACACCTAAAGTTTTGACCAAGAGAGAAAAATATATTATCCTTCAGTTGTTTCCAGTAAAGAAAAATAAGCATCTGGGTTCTAATCAGCAAGTGTTGATTCTGACCTCAAGTGATTTTTTTTTTTCTGATAAAGAATCATTGAATTCAAGAAACCAAACAAATTCTTTTATGGAGTTTTGTTTTTTCTTTTTTTTTTTTTTTTTTTTTTTGGTTTTTTCATATTACATCTGACCCCAGTTAAGAGTAAGGAAAAAAGAATAGAAGCCAAGAGAAGGGGCCCCTGGGTGGCTTAGTCCAGATGTCAAATTTTTTAAATAAAAAGTTGGGAATGAAAATAACAAAAAATATGATATTAATGAAGAAAATGTCACACATTTCCTTAAACATTTTACTGTAATCACATACAACTATGCATTGATATTTACACTTTATGATATGAAAAGCACACTTATTCAAGTTACTCAATCTGAAATTAACTACTTTAATTCATTATTTAACTTTCAGTGCTAATGCATGAATCTCTTTATCTTAAATATAAATCAAAATAGCTCAACACCAAAAGAACAAAAAATTGTTCAACACCTGCTTTACAATATAAGGAATGAGATGCTAGGTACTGTAAAAATCAGGAGTCAATATTTTAATGAAGTTAAAACTTGCAATAATTTTTTTTCAATAATTTCTTCTTTGTTTTTCTTCTTTGTCTAGAATAGTCTGTTTTAAGCTCAAAGTAGCATCTTGAAATCCAGGATTTAAGTCTAATACCTTCTTGAAATCTTCCAAAGCATCATCAAAGTATCCTGTACCAGAACCCAAAAAAAGAAAACAAATAATAAAACTGAGTGTTTCTACACATTATTCAGAACAAAGTTCAGATACACATGCTTTCAAATTTATGAGTTTTCAACCACACCTAGCAAAGGACTTTTTTCCTCTTAATGATACGTAGATGTGTATATCAAAGCAATTTTACATGCCCTTATAGAAAAATTAAGATTAAAATTTTTAATCAGCTTTAAATAAACCCTTAAAATTAGCTCTGGGTTTATTTCTTGAGATTTAACAGGGAAATAGCATAAACCATCATAAAAATCAACAAAATCACCTATTTTACGTAATGACAATAAAATTAAGAAACAGGAAATCAGTATTCTTTTTAACACTTTAAAAAAGAAACAGTACCTATAGTCCCTTAATCCAAGGATCTAAAACCCCTTCACTTTATATTGCCTCGTGTGCCTTTAAAAATTTTAACTCAGAATAGTTTCACAGGCGGTCATCCACACCATCTTCATTTCGCAGTTGTGAATACACAGGCACAAAGTAATGGGTCACCCTCATCCGGCGCGGGGTCACCCTCATCCACCCCGTGCTCCACAGTAAAGCCTATCAGAAGCCTAAAATAAATGCTTCCTTTGCCCCAGGCTCTACACCCAAATTTTACATAACTTTAAGACTTGATGATTACTATATTAGTTTCACATTCAAGAGCTCTGAATTTACAAAATATAGTCAAGTGCAAAAAGGAAAAAAAAAATTCTTACCCAGCCTATACAGTATCAACCCTCTGTTGTAATACGGGACTTCAAAAGTGGGTTGGGCTTGTATGGCAGAAGTGTAGTCATCCATGGCTTCGTGAAAATCAACCCTGAAGTACTTGATCTGCCCCCTGTTGTTATAGGCAGTGGCCAAGTCCTCAGGGCTGCATTTGCTTTAAACAAAAAGTTCACATTAAAAACGTGTGGGACCAGATTCCTCTCATTTTCACCTTCATTCTCTTTGGGGTATTGTCAAACTTCGCAGCCTGTAACATGAGGTATCTACAGTGAAAAACCAAGCTGAAGAAACGAAGTGCAAAGAAATAAGGCAGTGGAGTCAATTCTTATGTAATCCCATTACTACCTCGTAGCGTGGCAGTGGTACCCGGTCCGTCTGAAAAACACAGACCGAAATCACAGGGTAGGTCCTCCAGTGATCCGTCGATCTTTAAGCTTCGAAACTTTATTGTGAGCTTCTTATACCCAGAGGATCATAGAAAGTTTGGTTTAGAATTAGATCTCATTACAACAAATTCTAAAAGCCTGCTTTTCATGTGGAAACTACTTCATATTTTAAAGACATGGGTTAATTACTGTAGCTGAAATGTTTTTGATAATATTAAGATTTTTGTAATGATAGTATTTATCATACTATAGTACAAATGTGGATTTTTTTGCATTTGCCAACTTTAGCAAAAAATGGAAAGTTAGGTTTATAACTAGGGCTGTACTTTAGGATATGAAAAGAAAATGTTATAAACCATTCACAGTGACAGGCATGCAAAAATTGTAAATGTTTCTTCAGAATGGTTCAGTGACCTATTATTTTAAATAAATTTAAGCTAAAAGACTTATTTAAGGAAAAAAATCTGAAATGACAGAATTCATTTTAAAGTCATGAGTTCCTAGAAGAATTTCAAAACTATAAGGAGATTGGAAGGTTCATGTGGGCATGCTGAGCAAGCTTCCGGTAAATCAGGGAGGTTTTCCTTCCTGTGTTGGGAAGAGGCAGGTATTGCATTTGCTGTAAACACACATCGGTGCTCTTAGGCTGAGTGTGCAAAGGAGACTAGATGGTGTCAGTATACTTGTTGCTGAGGAATACTTTTTGAAACCTATTAGCTAAGTCTATTCTTTGAGCTTGAAATGACAGAAAACTACATTTTTAATGTTTACTGATCTTTTTTGATTGTGGGCGGGGGCGGGGGGTTCTTAGGAGATGGTGCTACTGTTTTATTGCCTGTTCAGAAATTTCTATTAACTGTTACCTTAGTGTATTATCAAAACATGAAAGCAATTTTATTTTTCTGGTTTAATTTCACATGAGTTTAACAAACTGTAAGCCTCATACAAAAGACAGGCTAGAATCCTGTCAAGACAAAACAGATCTTTGAAGGGAGAGGGGAGTGATGGTGCAGACCACGCAGACTGTTCAAAACCGTCAAAAAGCTGTTCATTCCACTCCTGTTTTTCGCATCCTAGTCCACACCACTCCATCAACAAAAACAAAGGCAAAACATGGAGGACCATCAAATGCTATGCATCAGGCATAAACCCAAGGCTCTTCGGGCACGCAGGTATTAGCAAGTGAAGTCGCTAAGATCACCAAAAGAAAGACGTCATATGCTTTCTAATAGAGGGACACAGCACCACCTAACATATGCTCGCGGTAATACCCGATCTGAATTGGATCAAACCTCAGGATTTCACTACCAACTCACAAGCAGTGTAGGAGGCAGGGGACCGTATTAAATGACATAGGGGGATGAATTCAGCAAATCCAAAATATGGGAAACTCTCAAGACACAGGACTGGCTTCCTCGACAAACTTCAAGGGGAAAAAAAAAGAAGGGGAGCCTTATAGATTAAGAGACCTGGTGTGCATCCTGACTGGAATCAACTGCTAAAAAACACATCAGGCAAACAAAAACGTTATTCATCAATCAGGAACCAACACTGACTGCATATTTCATAGTAAGGAATCATATAATAATGATACTGTGGTTGTTTCCGTAAAAATCCTTAATATTTAGAAATGCATTTTGAAATATCCATGGATGATTACGTGTGGGTGAAACGATAATATTTAGGCCAAGTGACATCCTCCCCCACTACACACACACAGTGAAAAACGAAACACCCCTGCGGTGGTGTAGCGGCTGGAGTCTTGGTCCCATGTGCTAGCGAGTCACCTCGCCGTCTCCAGGACTCAGATACCCGCGTGTTAAAATGACAGGTGGAAAAGCCCAACGGGCCAGAGTGAGTAACGCAGGTGCACCCCCAGGGGGAAGGCAACGGGCGCCCCGCGCCGCCCTTCTGGAAAGACAAACAGTCCACCCGCTGCATCCTCCGGGCGGGAGCCAGACCGCTGACCCGACCCCCAGACGACCCCGGGCTCCCACCTCACGGAGGCGCGGCGGCCCACTTCTCGCGATGTTTACCTCCAGGGCGCCGCTCCCACGGAGCCCGCACAGGCGCACTGGCGAATGAAAGCGGAGTACAGCGCCTCGGCCTCCCGGTATTCGCCCTTCTCGAAGTGAGCCTGGGCGAGGGCCAGCGTTGCTTGGCTTTGTTGCCCTTGCGGCCCGTCCATAGCAGTTGGAGGCCTAGGCGTTCCCTGCAGAAAGGGGGTCGACTTCTGGGCGTTTACAGGCGGCACACCAGAGCCACTAACGCACTCCGGAATTTAATTTGATCTCAACACCTCGGCACTTAGCAAAGGGGAAGTTTGTGCCTTCGGGGGACCCATCATCTCGCGAGATCAGTCACACGGCGCTCGCGGGGGAACTCGGGTGGCGCGGGCCAGTCTGCGCCCACTGCTCTCCAGTGCTGTCATTGCTGCGGGTCCCGCCGGCTGCTTTTTTCGGCAGAGCCCTGCATTGATGGGCCCATACTGGTTTCCAAGTGCGCCGACTGATGTTGCGAACACTTTGTCCTTCGTTACAGCGAGTTGTGGGGGGAGGGAGCCTCATGCTGCCGGAAGCAAGCTTGGTTTGTCCTACGAATGGTCGGGGAGCCTCCAGATTTCTCGTAGCGCCCCTCGGGGTTCCCGCGTCCGCTCTTAGCAAAGCACCCGGGGGAGGGTGGCTGCGGTTACTCTGAGACACTGTGGAAATCCCTCGAGCTCAGTTGTCCGAATTCAGATTACCATTTATTAGCTCCAAGAGCCTAGACTGCACACTTCTCAAACCTCTGGACTAGTGTCAGGATCCATTAATTAATATTTTGTGCTGACCGTCTGGTACGTTAGTTTACATTCCCTGGCTGTTGATGTCAAAGGGAAACCCAGAGAGTAATTGGTTACGTACAGTATTTTTAAGTAAGAATCATGTAAAAAACAATCCAGAGGAGATTAAGAAAACAATTCTATTTATAATAGCATCAAGAAGGAATAAAATATTTAGGATTAACCAAGTGAAAGACTCGTACAATGTAAACTACAAAAATAGTGCTGAAAAAATTACACATAAATAAATGGAAAGACATCCCGTGTTCAAGTTAAAGGGACCAACCATTAAGTTAAAGGGAATCCATTTCAAAATCACAATGATGTTTTTACAGAAATAGAAAAATCCATCTTAAATTAATAGGGAATTTCAAGGGATCCCAAACAGCCAAAACCGATTTTGAAAAATAACAAAGAATACTCACTTCCTGATTTTGAAACTTAACTACCAAGCTACAGCAATCAAAACACTGTGGTATTAGCATAAAAGTCTTTTCAATAAGCGTGGCTGGAAAAAACTAGCTACCCACATGCAAAAGAATGAAATTGGAAAAAAAGTGATATAAAAAAATTAACTCCAAATAGATCAAAAACCTAAATGTAAGAGCTGAAATACAAAATTCTTAGAAGAAAACATAAGGCAACAGCTTTGTGACACTGGATTTGGCAACTTCTTGGATATGACCCCAAAGATAAAGAAAACAAACAAACTGGACTGCCCAAAAATTTAAAACTTTTGTGCATTAAAAGACTATGAGTAGTACAAAGACAACCCAGAGAATGGGAGAAAATATCAGAAAAGCATGTGTCTGATAAGGGAAATGTGGGAGATGCTGGGCTGCTGTGTCCACCAACAGCTAAGACACACAAAGGATTCTGACATGGGTGTCTCTGTCACACTTGAGAAGCCTTGGTTTATAGGACACTGGAGGGCCTACCCTGTGATTTCGGTGCTGAGGCTAGGCTCAGTTGCTCTTCCTCCCTCTCACATCCATCTTCATAAGAGTCCACGTGCAGGTGGTACTTTGCCTGGGGAGTGGCATCAGCAAGCCTCCCCTTTGCCAGTTCACCCAGAAAATTCCAACTGCAACAAGATGGTCTGCTGAAACCTGCGACCTCATTCTGTCAGCTGCTGCACAAAGTGTGGCCACAACAACCACCCACGCCCTGTGAAGAGAGTCAATTAGGGTCCCTCCTTGTGCTCCTCCTTCCCCTACTGGGCCTCCACTTGCCTGAACCCCATGGCCCCAGGGCTTCAGTAAAGCTTCACTCTTATTGACTAGAACAGTGGGGAAAAAAATACACAAACACACACATATACATATATTTTCCCCCCCAGAATATATACAGAACTTCTAAAACTCAACTTTGTCATTGCGGGTCTACTGTTTTGCATTTGCACCAGCAGTGTATAAGGGTTTCAGTTGTTCCACATCCTTTTTCACTACTTAGCAATTTTAATTTTAGTTACGACAGGATGTGTGAGTGGTATCCCATTTTTCTCTAGATTTTACAAACTAGAAATTTAAGCTATGCCAAATAAGCAGTAAGTAAATAAAATATTAACTCCAAGCCTCTTGATGTCTACTTTCTCTTTTAATTTTAGAGAAATTTTTTAAAAATAGCTCTTGTCATGAAGAAAACTTGCAGTACAGCAATTTAATTTGACCTGTTTTTTCTTTTAAATTCAACTAAATCATAAATTAATGCCTATAATTTTAAAGAGATTATTAAGACCATTTTCAAGTCTCTCATAAAAATTATGTATTTTTGCAGTTGGATATATGTTACTTTTCTAAAAATGTTTATTTTCAAAAAGTAAGCATTAATTTCTTTTAAAATAACTTGAGAGTATTACACCTCCATCAGAAAGGATGAACACCCAATTTTTGTAGCAACATGGACCAATCGGATTGGAGGAGAATATGCTGAGTGAAATAAGCCAAGCAGAGAAAGTCAAATATCATATGGTTTCACTTACATGTGGAGCATAAGGAATAATATGGAGGACAGTGGGAGAAGGAAAGGAAATGTGAACTGGGGTAAATCACGGAGGGGGATGAAACATGAGAGACTTTGGACTCAGAAACAATCTGAGAGTCTTGGAAGGGAGGGGGATGGTGGGATGAGTGAGCCTGGTGGTGGGTACTGAGGGCACATATTGCATGGAGCACTGGGTATGGGGCATAAATGATGAATCTTGGAACACTGAAAAAATAATATAATGTAATAAAAAATAACAAATAATCATAAGATTAGACAGTAGGGGGCAACATAGTATTGCCATGTTCATTTTAGAAACTCAGCAATATCTGAGAGCTATAACATTATCAAATAAGTACTCCCCATCTTCTCTTAAAAGTCTACTAGCATAATTTCCCCCCATTCCTAAAGGAAAACTCTGTAAGACTTATAAAGTAATTCACTGCAACCTCCAGTCATCTGATATTTGCCTCGTACCTTTCTAAGTTGTTTTTTCTGTTTGGTTGCAAAAAATGACATTATACATCTACTGGACTTCTTTTCCCTTTCTCCCCTAGCCACTCTGAAGCCCAACACTTCTAACCAACTCCCACCGATATATTTAAATCAAAACAAATACCATGTTATCCTGAAGTTAAAGATAAAGGAAGCGGGATAAATACAAGTCATTTTTACTTCAATACTTTTTTTCTTTTTCTTTTTTTTTACTTAATGCCACATAAAATCTAAAATCGCAGTTCTTAGAATACAAAAAGATCATTTCAAAATATATTTTAGCAAAACAAAAAATGTAATGAAATTGGCATGTGTGTGTGATACCAAGCCAACAATGTTATTAGGCTGCTTGATAAGCACATTGCTCATCACTATAAACTTTATCAACTGGTCCCATCATCTCAATACTCTGGCCTATCAAAGTATTTTGAAACTCTGAAATGTAATATAATTCTACTTTGAAACTTCACATAATTCAGGCCCAGTTTTGTGATAAGGAACAACTCAGCATCACTTAAATGGAGTCAGGAAGAGAGACAATATTAACTGCTTCATTATACGTGTTCAGTATATGCTTCATTCTGTGCAACTTCTCCCCGAGTATTTGTTACATATACACAATTTTACTTCTCTTTGCTCCTTTCAACAGGACAGAGTGTTGGTGGTGTCATCCTGAAATTTCCTTCGTGCTGAACGAACCGAATTAGGTCAACTCATACCATAGGCCTCTCCCTAGTACTATTTTTAAGCAAGGCAAAGGTCGCTAAGACATTCTGGCAGCTCACTAAAACTTTCAGAGATACAAATACCAAACAGGCACAAGCTTTCACCATAGTAGAACAGGTAAGTCTGTATACACACGTCTGCACACGTGATGATTAGTATGCAAAGGTTAACAGTTGTCTCGAGAGACTGCGGTTTCTGAATTAAACTGAACAAGAAGTAGTGACAGAAACTCGGGATCTATCTGAAACAAACTGCTGGAAGAAAAATTCTACGGTTCAAGCAACATGGAATTATTGGCAAAAGAGAAGGCTCCAAAACAAAGTTTCCAAAAGTATGTTAGGAAAGGCTTGAGGAACGAGCAGCTGATTTTGGAATTAAAGCAACTGGGAGTGTAATCAACAAGTACAGTAAGGTCTAGAGGAATGACAATCTAACGGAGTGCTCAGCTGATTCCTGGGATGGGAAAGGAAAGGAGAAAGAAGATGTATCAGCAATTAGACCATGGACTAAGAATCAGAACTCTCAACAGGCAGTCCTGCAGGAATCCTTTACCCTACATCCTTAAAAATTTCTCTTCCATCGATGAGGCAGAGAATAGTTTTATCCTGAAAACAGAAAGTCTTACAGAAAGATGGTAAGTAAGGGGTGCAGTCCGTTGAGCGACTAACTCTTGGTTTCCACTCAGGTCACGATCTCAGGGTCATGAGATCAAGCCCCATGTAGGGCTCCACGCTCAGTGTGGAATCTGCTTAAGACTCTCTTTCCCTTCCCTCTGCCCTTCCTGATCATACTCCCTTCCTCTCTTTCTCTGTCTCAAATAAGTAAATAAATAAATCCTTTTTTTAAAAAAATGTAATTACATTCAACAGGAGATATATTCCCTATGGTTGATCCTTTTGTTAGTATGTGATTTTCTGATTTGGAAGAATATCATGTTCTAGTCATAGAAGAAAGCAAATCAGTTAGATGAAACTGTGTTAAACTTAAACAAGTAGGTAATGTATGAAGCGTGTGGGCCAAAGTAAGTAGACCATGTCTGTATGACCACATCTCATATCAAAGAGGTATGAGAAATATAAAAGGCAACTACAACACGCTGGATATGCCTAAGACCTATAAAGTGTTCAATATGTGTGAGATCTTGATACAATTAGCCATTGGTGACACTTATTCTGGCCCGTCTTCTGCCCAAGAAATACAATTCAGTCAAATTCATGACCGCTCAGCAGACTAACTGGCAACCTCTGGCTGCGGCCTGGTGTTCTTGCCCCACAGCCTCTTCTGTAGAGCAAGTGTCTATCACTAGCTTCCGGCACATTCCGTATGACTGGGCTGCCTGGCTCGAACCTCAGCTCTCGTCCTCTTTATAACGAGGGAAACTAACTGGGCAGAATGAGAGTCAGGACACAAGAAGAGAACACAACTCAGGATTCAGGTCCTTTAATCTTTCTACCCCACTGACGCCCTACCCTAACAACAGTGTTAGTCGTCCGATCGTTTTCTTCTTGTTCCTCACTGTGCATTTCAAACGGATTCACTAAACCACATGATTTAAAGCACCTTCATTGGTCTGTACCCCTTTCTGCTCCATGACTTCTGGAATGGCTTGCTTTGTAGTATATTTGGAGGCTAATATTGTATCATGGTAACTTCCCACAAGGCCCCTGAACACAGACATTTCTAAAACTTCTGGTCCTCTCATTTTATTTAGGCATATGAACCCGCTACTATAAACTCATCTAGGCTCTAAACCTCTTCTCCGAGCTCACTACACTCAATCTGCAGCAGGCTTAATTTGTCTCGAAAGCACCCAAAACATAGCACTTTGAGAGAGCTGACTACCCTGCCTAGCACAGCTCCAAGAGCAATGCGGCATATTTTTATTTATTACCTCTACTAACATCAGCCAAACTTGAGCAAATAATGGTGATGACACAGTGTTAGAGTCTAGCCTTAGCCACAAACATGAAAAGACACAGTTCATGAGAAATAGAGAACACTGTTACATAAAAGAGGTAAGAAATTACCCATTACTGGTTACAATTTTTTATTTTTTAATTAATGATGACAAGTCACAACAGACACATGTTAGAGAAAGAATCATTTCCCACACCCTAGAGTTGTTTAAATGAAGGGCCCTGCTTAGAGATAATGTTTGTTTGTTTTTTAATATTTTATTTATTTGACAGAGAGAAACACAGCTAGAGAGAGAACACAAGCAGGGGGAGTGAGAGAGGGAGAAACAGGCTTCCCACTGAGCAGGGAGCCTGATGCAGGGCTCAATCCCAGAACTCCAGGATCATGACCTGAGCCGAAAACAGACACTTAACGACTGAGCCACCCAGGTGCCCCAAGATAATGTTTCAATTAAAATTATAACTACAAAATGGATGTTGTGTAAATTTTATCATCATATAAATAGAACCAAGTTTTCTGCACAAGATAAAGAGTAATGTTAAATGCCACCTCTCAGATGAGGCCAAAAGGGTAGACAAAAAAAGGGAAAAGATATACAAAAGTTAAGGCTATTAGAAACAATTCAAATTATAAAAAAAATCTTAAAGTGCCTTCTCACTTCTGAAAATAAAATATAGAAGACATTTGATACTTATTTAATGAAATACAGCTAACAAGGGAGCTCATTTTAATATTATAATTGTTTACCTTCTAATATCAGGTTCTGCCAATTCCCTAAATTCAACTTTACCCCATTCCCTGCTTTCCCGCCACCCCACCCCACCGATGTTTTTGATGAATCAGTAACTTTGAAACTGTGAGGAAAATTTCTTATTTGGAATATTTTCATAGTATCAGGTAATCATAACAGAAAGACAAGAAATAAGGTTGATTTCCATATGTTTTATATGGAAATCAACATTATTTCATAATAGTATATTTACATAAAATTATATAAGTTATGTACACATAACCATCTGTGTGATATATATACATGTATGTATTATGTATACATATCATTTTATGTAACTATATAACTATGAAATAATGATGATTTTCATATAAGATGTATGAAAATCAAACTTACATACACAGTCATAGCTGTATATATGCTACATATGTTTTACAGTTACAGGCAATTTGTCATTTCTTCATCCCACTGAACTATGGCATAAGGGACAGAAGTTGTAGTTACTTATCTCCTGTGCCAGAACACAGTGCTTGCACACGCTGCACATCCAGAACTGATACTCAGTGATTGGGCTTCCCGTGGCAACACAGGTTGGCAGTTTCCCTTCCCCTCTGTAAAAACAAGAAGATAAACAATGAAGTATACTTTAAAACTTCTAATTAAACTATTTATTATGCTTAAAAAGTTAAGCAATGAAAAACATCTCGAGGCAATTTTCAACTAAAAATTTTTCTTACGATGAGAAAATAAAGCATCAATACACTTATAAGACTAAATAAAATAGGGCATAATCTTTAGGTAAATTACTTCAAAATTCCCTGCTTAAATTATTTTTATCACACTATTGCAATTACAGAAATCCCAGCTTCTAATCGGGTGAATGATACACATTAATTACAATCAGCCTACCCTTCAAGAAGGCTGTCCAGTTCAGATTTTCTATTATCTTTCGGAGTATGCTTCATGAAGATTTCTAAAGCAAGATCTTCGTATTGCTGTTTTTGCTCTGAACTGAGGGTCTCTAAAGATTCCAGTTTAATAAAAGCTTTTGAACAAGTACCAAAAGCTCGACTGGCACACGCACAGAGCGCCAACAGAGAGTAGATCTCAACGGCGGGGATGATGTCTTCATAGTCTCTCAGGTGAAGGGCTAGGAAAAAGAGGACAATTTGGATTTTGCAAAGTAATCATAATATCATGATTATGCATGGAAAAGAACCTATGTTAAGCTGCATTAGCTTAACCTACCTGAACTTTCATAAACTTAAAAAAAAAAAACAAGAGCGGGTGATCAGAGCACTGATGGAAGGAAGTTACTCACAGTTCTGTAACTCTAGTCAACAACTTAGGTGCTACAAAACTCACCAGCACCAAAACGATGCACATGCCGTGCTGGTCAGAAGGACACACACGGACAAAAAAATAAAAACTCTTGTCAAAATGTATCTTTTTTTCATATAAACATTTAGAAATTTCTGTGGCTTTCCAGAAAATATAAATAAAAATTATACTTTTAGTCATAATTTTCAAGATAACATCATGTATCCGAAACAACAGAACTCTGAGAAAAAAGGAAGTAACAATGGGCCTGAAAGTTGTCAGTTCAGAAAATTTATTTTAACAGCTGCCATATCTTATTTTCACCTTTTCTATATTAGAGATATAATCTTTCTTCAAATGTATTACAGAATTAATAGCTTGTATATGGATTTCTTCTTCCAGTAGGTTAAAACTCTCAAGTTCTAATTTGCATTAAAATTGTAGAAACTGTGCATAAGCTATACAAAATACAGGCATTTTAAACATAACTGCATAATTTATACCACATAGTAATCACTTAAAATTAAATGAAGGTCAGTTATAAACATACAAGAACAGAACGACATGTACCACATTATTTTAAGCAATTTTGTAGGCATGTAGAAATGTCTAAAAGGAAGTTCACCTAAACATTAGCAATCATTGCTTCTGATTTATAAGATTATGTTACTAGTTATTGGATTATTTTACCTTTTTCTTTGTATTTTTTCTGATTTGACTTAAATTGTTACAAGTCATTTTTTTACATCATGTCATTTTTAATAAAAAAACAAATGCTATGGAAAGTTATTAATATGGAAATATCTTAGAACATATCAATGTTTTTCAAAAAGGATATAAAAGTATGGCCTCTTATACTCGTGAGATTTAAAAAAACCAAATTTATATGTATATAAATATATAAATATTCAATAGCATATGGACTGGGCTATTAAGTGTTTAAGTTTGAATGACTAAAACACTGAATGCTTATAGACAATTTTTTCGCTTATCTCAAACTTCTGATTTTAATGTGAACTGTAGTTATTACTTTTATGTATTCAAAAATTGAAAAATGCTTCAAAAAGGGGAATGCACAAAACAAATTACAGATAGCAAATCTCAAACAGGAAAATAAACCCATAGATAAAACTGTTACTGAAATTAATACATGGGCAAACTGAAGGAGCTGGCCCTTCATATTCACTTGATCATTTGCACACAGAGTCTATACCGTAGTCATATGCCCACCTGTCTTCAGGGCAGTGTCAACATATCCCTCATAGAGCTGCCTCTGCGCAAGTATAAAGAAGTGGTAAGCCTCAGCCCCTCTCCAAGCATTATCTGTGAAACGGCTCGTTGTAGACAGAACTTCCTCTTCCAGCAAACCGGCCAAAGCAGAAGTGGCCTAGGAGTCAAGCAGACCCACGTTTTCTGTCAGCACAACCGTGACCGTCATTCCAATAAAGATAGCTTTTGAAACGGTTATACATTAAAATATCCAAGAAAGCAGATTTTATCATTATAAAACTGTCATTACAGATTTAATTTCTCCATTAGAATTCATCTTTTTTAAGCCACTATAATCAAAAATTTCCTTCAGCTCTACTCAGGTACAGTAAAAGTGTTCCCCGTGGTGACCCAACACACAAGACACTGTGACCCGTGGTATGGCCAAATTTGAAAACAGAACAGAGTATAAACTTTAAGTTAATAAGAGATCCATTTATACATAAAATCATCCACATATCCCAGGAAAGTTTCTAAAAAGTTTCACTGGTTAGAAAGCAAAGGCTACAGATTAGTCTTTCAGAAAAAATGTTCAGTACTCCTACGTAGAAATTTCTAAATTTGAGTATTAATTCCAAGTCATTGTTTGTCCTTCTCTCATTTAAGAAAATAAATGCAAACAAGCAAACTAAATGGCCTGTCCATAAAGAGAAGTTTCACAGTAGTTTTGTTTTGTTTTTCCTTAAACACATGAGGTGATTTCATGTTGTGTAACGTTTCCACCTTACCTCTGAGCTCTTCCCTTTAACTTTTCCTCTTTGGGCATTTTTCATTTGCTCATGGTATTGCTCTATGAGTAAAGCTGATAGGACATACAACTTCTTGACACGTAAAGGTTTGGTTCTTTTCTTTGCCTCTTCATCTGCAATCTTTAAACATTTTTTAAAAATGGGAAGACATTCCTTAATCCAATTATATTTGTACAATCATTTCTGAAATTTTATCTTTAATAAAAAGAGAAAACCAGTAGGATGGAACATAAATACCACCCATTTATGATCAATATTTTAAAACCCAGTTTCTTCTCTTCAGCTTATAAGGACTCCATTCTTTCCTTAGCATTTAGCCATGGAGTTACAACTCCTAACAATCTCAGAAAATAACAAATGCTCTTAAGTCACAGTGAATAAAGTTTTCACAAAAGGGGTAAGGGGTAGCATTTTCCGTAAGAAGATTTTTTAAATGATGTTCCAAGTATACTGAAATAACAGGACCTTAACATGGTACAGTTTTCTAAAACACAAATTGATTTAGAAGAGTGATGGGAGTTTTCATTAAGTCAAATGGGAAAAAACAGAACACAGTGTAAATTTTGCATACATTAATACCATATACTAGTCATCTTCCCTCCAAATGCCTATTATGAAAAAATGTAATGTCTTTAAAATGTATGCAATTAAAAGGACTCAAAATTCTATTATCAACAGGATTTAATTCCCAGTTAAGGGAATTTGTACTTTATGGTGCCTGAAAATTCTATAATTCTTAGTTAACTTCAGTAGTAATATTCAATTGTCTAGGTATCAATAAGATGCTAACACTAATTAACAGCCTTTTTAGTAAAAGGTTATAATACTAAGATAATACATAGTTATAGCAGTAATAAAACCAGAGGGATTTTGCTATTACAAGTATTTGTTTTCAAAGAAAATGGGAAATGCATTCTTTAATACACAATAAAACATTGGTAACTAGAACATATCAAATACTCACCAAGATTACTGTATTACCTTAAACATCAGTTTAGCAGCATCATAAAAGTAATTGGCTTTCCGATAGAGTTCTATGGCATCGAGAGTTTTATTCTTTTCCAATAAATGAGATGCATACCTCGCTAACAGGGATCCAATTTCTTTCATACTATGATTTTTAGCCAATTCAACAGCTTTGTTCCACTAAGGGGAAAAATATGTCATTCGTTACCCAAGCATTTATAGTCACAGATGTTATAAAGTTCATACAATAAAACTTTAAAGATTTTATTTATTTGACAGAGAGAAACACAGTGAGAGAGAGAACACAAGCAGGGGGAGGGAGAGAGGGAGAAGCAGGCCTCCCGACGAGCAGGGAGCTGGATGCAGGGCTTGATCCCGGGTGACCGGAACCCAAGGCAGTCGCTTAACCAACTGAGCCACCCAGGCGCCCAAGCTTTAAGTTTATAATAATAAAAAAAATACTATACCAAAATTTTTTTTAAAAATGGTATATATTTTTTTAAATAAACTGAAATAAAATCGGAGCAATTATAAGTTCTATAAGTTAAACATGTGTCAAAATGATTTTGATATGCTTAGGAAATACATCGGAAAAGGAAAGCTTCAAAGGTTATAATCACAATATTATAATTCAATTCTGCACCAGCAAGAAGTGAGAAAAAGCTACATTTGCTTCTAGTAAAAGAAAATACGCAATTTCAGTTAAGGAAATGTTCTATCAGATTTAACATTTAAAAGTTATTTTTAAAAAGCAAATGGAGCTTTATAAAATACTTCAGTACTTAAAGGAATACACTGATATTCAGCAATTTCCACAATTCTACAATTTTAGTTAAATTCTGGCTCTTAAAAATATCAAATATATGTTTTCTATAAAGAGACAGGAAAATAGATTTGCCAAAATAAATGTTGATAAGGTAACTCAATTCCTTCCTCTTGCAATGACCATCAACTAGTCCTTCTTTGGAAACAAAACCCTAATAAAATACAGATTATGAAATTACTTCCAGACAAACACTTGCCCGACTAGAAGCACAGGGTTTGTCCCCATTACCCTTAATGGTGGCACTTCAAGAGATGAGTACAAACTCTAACATTTTCTAAGTGCTCAGCAAAGGAAGAAGAGTATCTGGCTCCTTTCACAAAATTCACCTCAACCCTACACTGGCGACAGCCTCAAAGGATGAACAGGGACTTCAGTTTTCTGTTCCTTACTTGGTTGAGATGTACACAGGTATCTACCGCGGCCTTTGGTTGATTACATTTCAAAAATGCAGTCACTGCTTGTTCACACATTCCAACCCTCACAAACATCTGTGCTATTTCCTGTAAGGACAGAACATGACTCTCAGATTTCACAGACAAAGGAAATCAGAAATCACTTATATTTTCATTTACAAAACCCCACAGGGACATATGATTATTAAACTGACTGGTCGGTACAATCATTTTTCGTTGAAACATACACAGGGACAGAGGCTACAAACCAGAAAGGATACTAAGGCATCATTTTCTGTAAAACTGGTGTTTCGCTGGCTCCCACTGCAGATTTGATTTTTAAGCAGGTCCTGAACACACAGCACTCTTTCCTTCTCCCAGTATGGTAGCAACTTTACAGAAATGTCAAGTTCCAAAACAAACTCCACAGTAGTGTGTGAAAAAAACATTTAGAGCAACCGATGGTATAATCAATGGTCATCATTAGAGGCTTCAGGGAAATCTCATACTCACAACGCTCTCACATAGCTCTCTTAAAGAAGTGCCTTAGTTCAGGAAGCTAGATCCAAAACAGAGCTCCCTGGCAGGGTGGCGGTGAGGACCCAGACCACAACAAAACCCAGCCAAGCCCATCTGGCTTATGCTCCATTTTCAGAAAATCAATTTTCTTTTTCTTTCTGAATATCTAATTGGCCAGAGTTTTTCTCTTCCCACTCTCATTTCTAAAGTATTTTGGGAAAATCATGAAAGTACATTTTGGACCCAACTATCTTTTTTAAAAGTAGTATTTGTATTTTTCTGGTTATAAAGTTACACATTCTCGTGGTAAAAAAAAAAAAAGTTAAAAACACAAAAATGTAACGTTACTCATAACTACTCACAGGAAATCTATCTCAATAGTCTTATGTAATTTCCTAACATCTTTGTCCTATGAATAGATAAGTATGGATGAGCTGCAGTAAGTATTGTGATCATGTTGTATTTAGTTCTGCACCTTGAATTTCCCATTTAAATATTATATACATTTTACCGTATTATTAAAAACTGCTCCAGAAACTTGATTTAAAGTTTGCAATACTAAAGAAAATAAAATTTGATCATATTTTACCACATTAAAAAGCTCCTCCAAAAACGTGATTTAAAATTTGCACTACTAAAACTTTTTAATCATTTTAATTATTTAATTACTATCTATAACTATAATAACTTAGTATTTACTCAGTAATAATACTTTTCTGGATATTATACAGCAACATTCTTTTCTGCAACATCAGACACACCGAACTGATGACATTAATGTAGGATACACAGGGTTATAAGTATCTTTAATTTCTCTCCTACTCAAGAAAGCACAGGACTGAGAATAAAAAGACCTGGAAATGCCACTATTACAGGCATACCTGCTCTGATTCACAATAGAGAAAACCACATTATCAGAATTCTACTCCTCATTCATCTATTAATGGACAAAATTTTTTGGCAGAACTCAAAACTGATATATGTCCACACCCTGCAGCTGAGAGAGGCTAACTCTACAGGTATTTTACAACTCAGTGATTTACATTTTAGATAAAACAACTAAAATATAAACTCATTAACATCACTCAACAATCAAGACACTTAAAAAGAACATTCAAAACAAAGTTTCAGAAAACCCTTTTTGTTTCTTCTTTTAACATTAAATACCTTATTATTTAATATAACCTAATAAAAGTCAAGCTATCTTTTTTAACTTTTGTTATAGCAAATTTCAAACACATACATAAACACTAATCCCTAGACCAGCTCAGATCACTCTGAAGTAAATCTCTGACAAGATATCATTTTAGCTGGAAATAGTCCATGTTCAGCTAACTTTAAAAGCAATTTTATAACACTGATAAAGACTAGATTGTGAGCATGTTAAAGTAGTGGGAATATGACTAATTTTCCCTCCATTTTCAAGCATTCTGTTATACTGACATATCATTTTAACAATTAAAAGTATCATTGTACATCTAAGAAACTGTAAGATTATAGATTCATTCTAAATTTTCTCTATGGCAGAGGGTATTTCCTGACTGTAACATAAAAACCTTATAAAATAACCTAACAACTCTAAAAATTAAAATTCTTAATACCCACTGGAAGCAACTTGTGGTTTTCTGGAAGTGAATTGGCAAGATTCTCCAATCCTTCATAATCTTCCAACATATAATAACATTCAGCTAGACGTTCCTGGTTCCGGCCTTGTACATAATATTGTACGGCATTCAGCCTACGGAAAATTTTAAAAAGCAAAAACTTTTAAAACTTACGTGAATCTCCTGGTAAATAAGCTTTCTCACCAAAAATGTGCCTCTTCTAGAACTACCAGTATTACTCTAGTTACCACCTTCAGTTACAGTATGTCTTTGAAGCATATAAATTGGGGGGGTGGGGATCTAAAGACTGTGAAGCATATTTTAGTTACAAGATTCTTTGAATATTCTTAAGAAATACTGCTATAATCTGATACACAGCTGTTCTTCCAAACACTGATGTAAATAAGCATATTGATGAAAAAGAAAACCAGAATAAAATTCAATGATTTCTGAAAATAATCTACAACAAAACAAGCAAATATAAAATTTTTTACCTTTTTCAGAAATAAATCATATAATGTCTTTGAAATGTACACTGTGGTCTTAAACAGTAGAAAGCTGCCTGAAGCTAGGCACACATTTTGTGAGTATGGAAACTGCAACGTTTTACAACACTTATCTAAGGATCTCTTGCTCCTCGGTGTGAATCTAAAACTGCTTGAATTTTAGGATCCAGGAGGACAGCCAGGAGGACAGCCTTCAATTCCCCTAGCATTGTGTCACAGGGAATTACTCAGGCAGCTACCATATTAAGTGCCATATGAATGGAGAAGGTGGTCCACGTAGGTTACCTACCATTTTTGTCGATCAGCAAAGTAGTCTCCGATGGCATTGTGGGCTTGTTCTAGGAGACTGTCATCTGCATCACCAGATCCAGTCTTCAGGAGCTGGAGTACTCTAAACCAATCTCCCAATTTCAGCCGAAGGCCAATAGCAAGATCTCTACAAACGACAGCATCTATTCACTCATTTGACAAATAATTTAACAACTGCCTACCACGTGCTAGGTTCAATTCTAGGGAACTAGAATACAGAGCAGTGAACTGACAGACAATGTACCTCGTCAAAAATTTTAGACACCTAACCAGGAGAGAGGCAATGGGGAAAACCTGAAATAGGGAAAAGGACATAATTTCCTGCCTTTTATTTCCCTAGAATTCCAATTTTCCTAGCAAAATAATGATTTAAATAATAATCACTTCTTTTCATTAATTTCGTAGACATAATCAGGCTTGTTTAAAAACCACACACATCAATACATTTGGTTTTTATCTTTCTTTTCAGGGCTTAGGCTGTATTAAGGACCTCCTGAAAGTACAAGTAACACTGATAAAAAGTAGACATAATGGTTACAGCTGAAATAAAGTTCATATGTTATTTTATAAAGTCTAAAATGAACATAGGAATAAAAATCAACCCCTTGGGAGCCTGGGCGGCTCAGAGGATTAAGCCTCTGCCTCTGGCTCAGGTCATGATCTCAGGGTCCTGGGATCAAGGCCCGCATCGGGCTCTCTGCTCTGCAGGGAGACTGCTTCCCCTTCTTTCTCTTCCTGCCTCTCTGCCTACCTGTGATCTCTCTCTCACTGTCAAATAAACAAAAAAAATCTTAAAAAAAAAAAAAAATCAACCCCTAAGTACCGCTCATTTTTATTTCATGCTCCTTGACAATAAAAAGTTAAATAAAGGCCTAAACGAAAAAAAAAAAAAAAAGAAAAAGAAATATTGAGCTGTGTAATAAAGGATAAAGGCTCCCAGTCTCTGTAGTCTTATGTTTTTTTTCTTCCAAATGAAAAAAAATTCATGGCCAGTCATTAATATATGTAAAAACAGAAAAGAAAATGACCTCCAAATTACAACATGTAAATTAATGAAGGACTTGTGGAATCTCCAGCTGGCAATCCAAACTGAAATTATTTTCTAAGGAAATGGTATGATACATTTACAGTACCTTCCTTGTTTGTACAAAAAGTTCACAAATGCCAAAGTTCTCCGGGGTGCTTTCATGACTTACCTTCTGTCCATATCGAGATACATTCTTTCCGTCTCTTCAAACCTGCCGAAGTAGGCAGCAACTTCCGCCTGCTTCATGGACTCACTCTGCAGATTGCCCAGACGTTTCACAAACTTAATGCCTTGGTAATCTTTGCATCGCACAAATGCTTGCTCTGCTGTGTGCAAATCCAGTTTCTGAAGAGCTGCTTCGGCCAGCAGGCGCCTTCATTACAAAAAGAAACACAAAAGCTTATTGCAATTACTGATAAACAGGTCTTGAACCAGAATTCAAGTACTATTCCTATCGCCTCCCGTCAAACATGGTGGGAAGCAATGAACACATTTATACCTGTTTCACTTAATATTGTGCTCATTTGGAGTACTTCCACATCTGAAACAAATTTCTGTATTTTATTTTATTTTTTTGAAGATTATTTATTTATTTATTTGACACAGATAGAGAGATCACAAGTAGGCAGAGAGGCAGGCAGAGAGACAGGAGGAAGCAGGCTCCCTGCTGAGCAGAGAGCCCCATGCGGGCCTTGATCCCAGGACCCTGAGATCATGACCTGAGCCGAAGGCAGAGGCTTTAACCCACTGAGCCACCCAGGCGCCCTAAATTTCTATATTTTAAAAGAAGAGCAAGGATAGATATCTACCCCCATGAAGGCTACCACGAGAGTGGGGGCAATAGAGCTGAGACTTTAAAAGCATACTCCAGTCATTTGGGAAGATTTTTTTATTTTTAAATACCAAAGTCGTGGGTGTGGATTGTCCTCTATAAATTGAGATGCATCTTCAATTCCAACCTTCTCGATCAATGCTCGACTATCTCGCAAGGACCGAATCTCAAAGTTAATTATATAATCCTTGTTTGGATGTTCAGGATTCTAAAAGTAAACATGAGAAGAAAGAAAGTCAAATGGCTGCCTTTAGAATATATGTTTCTTTTTTACAGTAAAACAGACATACACAAACAACCACATGGCCTTGTAAACCAAAATGGGAAGAAAAGCTATTCCAATATGTGGGTCTTTCAAGTTGTCTGGAAAACACCCACAACCCACAAGTGACGTTTCTCCTGCGGCTATGAGGCTGCCCATGGGGAAAAGGCAGCGGTGGAAGAAGGGGTCTCTTATAATTATGCAGCCTTGTTTCCCTCGCTTAAACATCATGTTCCCAAAAGCTACTGTTCTCATCTCGCCTAAAGCGCTGTGGCTTCCATCAGAGCAGAGAACATGTGTGCTGGGACTTCTCTTCGCCCCGCTCACTCCTTAATCTACTCTTTCCTTGCCAGGGGCGATGAAACTGTTGCTCCCTGTGCAGGTGGGCAGGAGACAAGCAAACGAAAGAAAAAAGGCTAGTTTTCACCACCTCTTTCCCTTTCTTAATTTTGCCAAGCTGGCCCCTCCAAAAAAAAAAAAAAAATTATTTTTGAAAACCAGCCTTGCAGGAAAGAGCTAGCTAATGGGCAAAGAAAACAGTTATAATGATCTCACCAATATCCTACATATTCTAAGAAAAGAAAAAGTGAAGCATATGAGAAAATTAGAAAAAACAGCTATGGTTCCCAGAACTGAGCTGCGTGTGCCCCTCCTCACCCAGCAACTAAACCACTGCATTCAGAAGCCAAAAAGTTCTCCGGGAAATCCCTGGCACAGGATAGAAAGTAGTATGGAAAGAGCATGAGGTTTGGATTCAAACAGACCTAAGCTTAACTCCTAATTCACTGGCCATGTGACAACTCTTTCTAAAAGCTGTTATACCCCCGTCCTCCTATGCCCACCCAGGAAGCCAAGACCATCCTCCCCAAATAGAAATCCAATCATGTCACTCTCCTGCTTTACGCCTCCCCCCTCCCCTAGCCCCAGGGATTCCAGGATGTCGTCCAGACTCCGCAGAAGGCACACAAGGCCTCTTATAACCTGGGCCCAGCTCCCCGTGACCGTTTCCCTCCTTCATTTCTGCCAGTGCTACCAATTACTCACACCAGCTTTGAAGCCGATGGCTTGGAGTCAAATCATGTCTCTGTCTACTGCTAACTGGGTGCATTAGCAAATTAGTTTCTCTCTCCAAGCCTCATATTCTTCATCAAACAAATGAAGATAAAAATCAAAATTACTCCTCGAGTTGTGAGGATTAGATAACACATATCAGACACTTAGCACAAGGCCTGGTTGGGCTACACACATCGCTCCATCTCAGAACTGACCCAGTGCTCTCTCGCTGCAGACCTTTGAAGGGAAACAACCGCCAAACGAACTACAGCACCCCCACACCTTATCTAGTTGCTGAATTTTTTGTCTATCTCTATCTAGAGTCTACCCCTCTACTTGAGGCCAGGAACTGTGTCTTATGGACTGCCAGTAAACATTTCCTGAGTCAAGGAACAGATGAACTTTTGGTAAATCATTTTACTCACTAAGAGCCTTCTTCATCTAAAAATGAAGTCTGTGGTATCTACTAGGCATGGTTGTAATGACAAATGAACAACAATATATAATGACAAATGGACAACTCCTATGGAAGGTACTTTAGTAAATATAAATTTAGTAAATTCCTTCCTTTCCCTTTTGCATTCTTTCTGCTCTAGTCCTCCAAGAAATTTCTCATCGAGAAAAAAAAAGTTCATAATAAAAGGGCTACAATTTATACATCAAAACAAGAAAACATGCTATAAACTACGACTTTGGAAATGTAAAAATCTATCCCAATTTCAAAAAACTGGACAAAGTATACAGAAAAAGTAAATGCTTTGTATAAAATGAATGTAAAATTCTTTTCAATATATTCTTAGAAAAGGAAATTCTCAAAAGGTGGTCAAAGCAGAGGTTCAAAAAGATATCTGGAATCAGAAATGGATCATTTTATAAAGCCTGAAAAATATAGGACAGTGGCCCTGCAAACAAAAAGTTACTCAAGTGTCCTAGAACTACAAAACACAAAATTGTCACATATTGCTTCAGTTCCTCTATTGATAATATAAAAACAATGACAACAACGAGCCACCATTTTTTGAGCTCTTGATCCTAGAACTTTGGTGAGTGTGCTTTTTACACATTACCTTATACAATAACAATCCTAGAAGATCGGTACTATTGTTATCACATTTTATTGAGGCAAAAAAATGAGGCTTGTAAACAAGAAAGGAAAATGAAACTCAAAAAGGTGAAGAAACCTGTCTAAAAGTGGTGCGAGTGACAGAGCAGGGTCAACCCACATTCCTAAGAGGGACATCACAATGTCTCGTGAAAAAATAAACCCCAGCCAAGCCGGCAACAGAAATACAGTTGCTTTTTAAGAATTACCTTCAGTATCTCATCCAAAAGAACAGATTTAATTTCTAAATCCTCAAAGTTACAAATATATCCAGAAGTCTGAATGGGTTCCTTTAAAGATGAAAACAAATGTTATTTAATTTGTATAAAATTTTCCTTCTTTTAATACATGATTTTATATTTTATTATCAACAGTTTCAAACCAACAGAAAAGTAGAAAGAATGTCATTAACGCCCATATGCCCATCATCTAAATAATTATCAACAATTTGCTAAATATGCTTCAGTCAATTTTTTGGCTAAAGTATTTTAAAGTAAATCAAGTAAATTTACAGACATCATGACATTTCATTCCTAAATATTTTAGTACATATCTCTAAAAGATAAAGATGTTCTTTTTTTTTTTTTTTAAAGATTTTATTTATTTGACAGAGAGAAACACAGGCAGAGAGGGAACACAAGCAGGGGGAGTGAGAGAGGGAGAAGCAGGCTTCCCGCCGAGCAGGCAGCCCAACGTGGGGCTCGATCCCGGGTCTCCAGGATCATGACCTGAGCTGAAGGCAGTCGCTTAACCAACTGAGCCACCCAGGCGTCCCAAAAGATAAAGATGTTCTTTAAGAAAAAAAAAAAGATGCTATTTACATGGCCACATTACTATTATTATACCTTATGTAATCAATATTAATTCCCTAATAGCATCTAATATCAGTCCAATTTTTCTCAATCCAAAAGTGCCCAATACCACCAGATAATTCTTATTCATTCTTATTCATGCAATGCAACATTAAATTTAATTCTTAATAAAACTGACAAACACTATGTTTGTATATAAGCATATATATCAAAGAAATCTTGTACCATACTGAAAAGTCCATCCTCTGTAACATTAGCCAGGGGGCATTCCTGATAGATTTCCTATATAAGAAGACTTAATTTGCCAATACATAAATACATGAGTCTGTTACGGGTGTCTGTCTCTTATTCTACTATTATGCAGGCTTATAGAAATAAAGTGTAGTAAATGTATCTTACAGTGTAAAGTAGCTGCCCTAAATCCCTTACAAAAAGTAGGTATAAATATTAGGTGAACAAAAAGAAATAAACTCTCAATATACTTACTACCTCCAAGAACACTGTAGAAAGGATACAATAATGTCTAGTAATGGAAATAACACCAGAATGCAATTTTTTTAAAATGTATGTATCTATATCATAAAATAGAAAGTAGGCGGAACCCAAAGGAAATAACATATCAAAATCATAACTCTGAAACTTAGTTCTCTATATGACAGAAACTATAAAAATTGTAATAGGAAGATACTAAAAAAATGGAAATTACAGGTAAAAATTGAATCAAATTTGGTTTTGGTATGTCAAAGTTTAAGAATAAGGCTATTATATACACACTATGTGTATTTCTTGAGTCTTAAAATGATTATTTTCTTTTAAAAAGTAAAAATCGTTGGGACACCTGGGTGACTCAGCCGATTAGGCATACGCCTTTGTCATGATCTCAGGGTCCTGGTACTGAGCCCCATATCACGCTCCCTGCTCAAAAGAGAGTTGTTTCTCCCTCTTCCACTAATCCTCCTCCCTGCTTGAGCTCACTCTCTCAAAAAAAAAAAAAAAAAAAAAAAAAAGAAAGAAAGAAAGAAAAGTAAAAAGTATTGATTATTTGAGAAATTTTTACGAAATCCCTTTTTTCTTAAAAAAAACTGTACTATGTAAAGGCAAATAATATGCCTTAATGAGCAATGAATGATACACAGAACCACAACAAAATTTAATTCAAAAAGAAAGAATATAATGACATATTTCTTATAAAATATAGAGGACTTTTGTATACCTGAATTATTTTGATATTACACGGGTATCCAAATATACCCAGAAAATTGTTTTATACTTGGCTACATAAAAAAGAAAGCAAGGTAACCAAAAGCTAAAGTCATAAAAGATGACGTGTGGATAAAAAGTTACATCAAAAATAAAGAGAAAGGAAGAAAATACAGGGAGAAGAGATATAAAAAATTAAGAGTCTCCAAAATAATCTATTGGTATATAAGTAAATATGCAAATATTTTTGTAATTTAGATTTTGAAAAGTCAACTTCTGGGGCGCCTGGGTGGCTCAGTCAGTTAAGTGGCTTCCTTCAGCTCAGGTCATGACCCCAAGGTCCTGGGATCGAGCCCCATGTCAGGCTCCCTGCTCAGCAGAGAGCCTGCTTCTCTCTCCCTCTCTGCTTGTTGTTCTGCCAATTTGTGCTCTCTCTCTGTCAAAATCTTAAAAAAAAAAAAATGAAAAGTCAACTTCTGCTTATCTCAACTAATTCTCTTTATTTTCCAAAATTTACTAGACACCCATCCACACTTCAACTGAAAATGAAGTTTTAAAACTTTTTTTTTTTTTTAAAGGTTTTATTTATTTGACAGAGAGAAACACAGCCAGAGAGGGAACACAAGCAGGGGGAGTGAGAGAGGGAGAAGCAGGCTTCCCGCCGAGCAGGGACTCGATCCCGGGTCTCCGGGATCATGACCTGAGCCGAAGGCAGTGGCTTAACCAACTGAGCCACCCAGGCGTCCCTGAAAATGAAGTTTTAGACCAGCGGCTGACAAGAGCAGGACACACTCCCCTATGCAGTATTCAAGGTATTAATTTTTTTAAGAAAGTATTTAAAACTTCACTAATCTACACTGTATTAAGTCCTCTTAGTCAGAAGGTCTCATAACATGTACAATATAACAGGTACCCTGAAGGGCTTATGCCCTCCATCCTAGCACACCGTGACATACTGAAGTTTGTACATACCTAGCTAAGTGGGTCTAGGGATCATAGTTTCTCATTTTTAGCTAAACCTCATAAATCGGACATGTGGTTTAAAAATCCTACAAAGAATTTGTGAATAAGGGGCACCTGGGTGGCTCAGTCATTAAGTGTCTGCCTTCGGCTCAGGTCATGATCCCGGACACCCGGGATCGAGCCCCACATCGGGCTTCCTGCTCAGCGGGAAGCCTGCTTCTCCCTCTCTCACTCCCCCTGCTTGTGTTCCCTCTCTGGATGTGTTTCTCTCTGTCAAATAAATAAATAAAATATTAAAAAAAAAAAAAAAAGAATTTGTGAATGAGCAGAATACCCATAATGTAAGGACAAGCAAACAAGGCAGGGCAGAACAGCTTCACCCCCCACCCCCCCCACCCCCCGCACAGCCTCTGGGATTGGCCACGTTACAGGGTGAAAACAATGACAGTCTAATCAGGTCTGACAAAGAGTCAGTTAAAAAATGGAAATTATCAAGAAGACTATGCAACAGGGAACCTATATTAAGTTAATAATTCCACACTCTATAACGTATACATAATGCTTGGGACACCATTTTAAAATTTCTATTTCAGGGTGCCTTAGTAGCTCAGTGGATCAGGCCTCTGCCTTTGGCTCAGGTCATGATCTCAGGGTCCTGGTATCAAGGCCCGCGTCGGGCTCTCTGCTCGGCAGGGAGCCTGCTTCCTCCTCTCTCTCTGCCTGCCTCTCTGCCTACCTGTGATCGCTCTCTCTGTCAAATAAATAAAAATAAAAAATAAATAAAAACTTAAAACTCTTCAAAATTTCTATTTCAGGGACATGATTCGTAATGTACTTGTATTAATATAGTAGGTCATGTATATAATTTCTAAATAAATAATTATGCACATATGAAGGTATAGATACCAAAGTTTGGAAACCCCTGTTTGGTAAAGAAGTGTATAAAATGAGAGGGTAAGTGACAAGAATATGAGATGTGAATCTGAATATGAAATAGCATCAGTGAGAGGGAAGATTCAAGAAAAAGACTAGAAAAGCTGAATTAGTACCTTGAGAGGATCACTGGAGATAAAAATGATCAAGCACGGAATATCAACATCAAATACTCATTTCCAAATTCTCAAAGAAAGCATGCTTTATCAGTAGATTACAACTTCACATACAAATGGCACCTTCTTCCACATATAATCTAAAGGAAACTTTACAACTTAAAGAAAGGTATGAATCTAGAATTCATAACAACACTCAAATGGACCAAGATGTATTAACTATTAACTGTCAAATGATAGCCTATCTCCTGAATGATAAAAAAATATGATGCCCTAAAGCAGCCCTAGCAAATACAGTTTTGAAGAGGTTGTCCTTACATGATCAGTCAATACGTAGCTACAGGAATGAACGGCACAGTAACTAACCAAGCAGGGCTCACAGGCAGCCAGTGTCCTCATGAATGAAAAGAACAGCAGAGTTTATAAAGAAATCCATTCAGTGGTAAGGTTGAAAGAAATTCACCTAGCTCTAAATCCAACAGAAATTGAACTACTTGCCAAGCCAGAAAACAAACTCAAAAGGGTGGGGGGAAAAAAGGATGATCTGTTAAAACTACTTAAGAAGCACTTTGCACCAGGCCAAGCTCCCTTTTCCCCGGTGCTAGACCGAGCATGTGAGCTACACACACACTATGAACAGCCACGCATAACACTCTCACTCGTCCGGGCATATGATTTCTGACTCAGTACACACCGGGCCCACGATAGAAAAAGGACCCCAACATTCAGAAAGTATTCCTCTCCCGTCCTCACGGTCATCCCGGTGTCACCTGTCAGATTTTCACACTTGTTTTGTAGCAAGCATCAAACCTCCCTTGGACACTTGATAGAAGCCCCTGCTAACAGGTTAAATGCAGCAGCCCTAAGTGCCCTTCCTTTAAACCACACTCAGGGACCAAAAATTATGAAGATCCTTAAGACTCCCAAAAGCTTTAACAAAGCCTTTGGGAGCAATTTATATCAGGTCATTTCCCAACCCAAAGACGGTGAGTAGAGCCAAAATAGGGCAATGTGAAAATAATTGAGGATATTAAAGGGATAAATAGTTTACCACTAAATAAGTTACTCTGGAAGATCTTTGGCACCTCAGGGGCCCAAGCATTCAATTATTTCCAAAAAGGAAACTGTAAATCCATACAGCAATTAATGACATACAGTGCTTATCAACTTATCTCTTATTATTTACACCTGCTGGGTACAGCAAGCATACAAAAAAGTCCAAACTGAAAATCGATTATTCAAAAATTGTATAAAAAAGATTTCTTTCGATGATGCTTTGATTAGGCTACCAAATTATTGTGAGTTTTCTAAACACAAATGCTGATAGTTGATGCAGAGCAGACCAAGTGACAGGAAAATGGCAAGCTTAAAAATCAGCTGATGTGAGCTGCAAGTAGAGAATCCAAATATAACTTTAAAATTAGTGAGCAAGGGGCTTCCTGATCCTCCAGAGAGCACAGTTTAATCACCCACACTTGCTTATTCATAAAATTATCAGGGTGAGAAAGACCAGGATTCATGGTTGAGAGACCAAGGAAGCACAGATTAAGATGGACGGAGAGGCAAAGGAGAATAAAAGCACAAAGCCATTTCAAAACCACATTTCTTTGGTTAGGTTTCTTTAAGCAATTTTGGTAATTTACTACTGATTTTCTTTTCTTCCTTAACTTTGACAAGGAAAAAATAAAGACTACATAATAGAGACCATGCTTCCATCTTCTAAAAGAACAGATAAATGATTAGGAAGTGCCTTTCAGAGAAAGCAGAGAATATTTAAAGAATCAGTATTATTCCCACTTAAGGCCAAATACGTTACAATTCCACAGAGATATTTCTACTTATTTTCAGAAATTCATGCAACCAACATCAACAAACCTCTTAAGGAAACAAAAGGGAAATAGGTTTCGGGATCTGGCTCATTAGTAATGTACTGCTGATGCTCCTTTCTTGTGTTTACCTCAGGATCCAAGTTTCTGAAAACATACATTCTTGTCTTCTCCATCATTGCAAACAAATCTGGATTATCTCTGGCCCATTTCATATCCCACACATCTTTCCGCTCCAATTTTAACAACTCGCCAATGACTTGCTGTCCCGTGCTGTCCGTTACCCGAGCGTCCAAGTCAAAGAAAGTCAGAACCCCCGAGATGTCGATGACAGCCACACGACTACAAACAAAGGCATTGGAGAAGGGGACCAAATCTGTGAAATGATGACCAGCCATCACAAATATATTACTTATATTACTTATATTACTTTTACTCTGCAAAATCCGTTCATGCGAATCTGGGAAGAAGGCAGAAATGGCTTTAAAGAAATAAGTGGTTTTAAACAAATTTTTACAAATCTGATAGAAGACATGGACTACTCTCCATTTTGCTTCCTGGTGAGGAAAAAGTGTCCAAAGGAATTAAAGCAATTGACATGCAAACAATTTAAAGTATTACATCAGAATATCTACATTTTTTAAAAAAGCATTATCTATATTTTGCCCAATTAGAGAAAAATATCTAAACAAAGTATAATCAATACAACTATCTACACATAAATATAGGGGCGCCTGGGTGACTCAGTCGTTAAGTGTCTGCCTTGGGCTCAGGTCATGATCCCAGAGTCCTGGAATCCAGCCCCATATAGGGCTCCCTGCTCAGCAGGAAGCCTGCCTCTCTCTCTCCCACTTCCCCTGCTTTTGTTCCCTCTCTCACTATCTCTCTTCTGTCAAATAAATAAATAAAATCTTTAAAAATAAATAAATAGATATAATATAGTATAGTAAAATCACACTGAACTATATAAGACAAGTTTAAAACAAACACACATCTCTGTATTTATTATATAAATCCAACAATCCCAATTGATACTTCTAAACCCAACACCTACATGAGAATTTTCAGACTTACCTAGAGTTACAATTCAAAGATAACTGGTAGGCTCGACAATTAAGAGAATATTTTTGAATTAAACCAACATTAGGAAGGCTGTATCTCTGAATGGTGCCAGATTCACGGCCCTATGGAAATTACTTTTGATTATTAAAGCATATTTACAAAATTAAATTAAATTACAAACACAAGTCTCTCCATATGTTCATACATTTGTTTCCAAAACCAAAGTGATGGTGTCATAACTAATTCCCAATTCTGCTATTAAATCACATTACTGATTACATATGTACCTACTAATTTAATTAAAACCCTTTAAAAGTAGCTGAAGGTGATCTAGCTTTTTTCATGTAGCATTTAAGAAAGAAGTCAGAAATACACAACCCATAATACATAAATGCTCACATCACAAAGAAGAAATAACAAGGGTTACTTACAATTGTTGTCTAGGTTAATATGCAGGGTACATGAAAAGCTAAAATAGGGCACCTGGGTGGCTCAGAGGGTTAAGCCTCTGCCTTCAGCTCAGGTCATAATCTCAGGGTCCTGGGATCGAGTCCCACATCAGGCTCTCTGCTCAGCGAGGAGCCTGCTTCCCCCTTGTTCTCTGCCTGCCTCTCTGCCTATCTGTGATCTCTCTCTGTCAAATAAATAAATAAAATCTTAAAAAAAAAAGAGAGAAAGAAAGAAAGAAAAGCTAAAATATAAAGCACCTACTGACTTAAATTTCATATATATGAAAAATCAGTATAAGAGCACTATATGAAACAGTTGTCATTTAAACAAAGTCTGAATTTTTCATCTATAGCCACCTATCTGATACTAGTTAGTGGCAAAGGGATACAATGAATATTAGTTTAAATGGGTCTAAAAATAAAACAATATAGGGCTGCCTGAGTGGCTCAATCAGTTAAATGTCTGCCTTTGGCTCAGGTCATGCCCCCAGCGTCCTGGAATTGAGCCCCATGTTGGGTTTTCTGCTCAGTGGGGAGGCTGCTTCTCCCTCTTCCTCTATCCCCTGGCTCATGCTCTTTCTCCATCTCAAATAAATAAATAAAATCTTTAAAAAATAAAAATAAAAATAAAAATAAAACCGTATAAATTACTAAGCAGCTTTGTGCAAGCCTGAATGCTGACAATAACAGTCAGGAGAGAACTCTGGTTTTCAAACCCTTCGGTGCCTCTGGCCATGGCAACAGGACAAAGCAAAAGGCTCCACTCAGCCAAGCTTTCCCTCTTCCCTTTTCAATCAGAGCAGCATTGTTTTTGCAGCATGATCCTCAAAATGGGCCTATCAGAAGGGGCTGAAGGGGGAGGAGGAGAATATTTTTTAATGTATAGAAGGGAAGTATGGGTTTTGGAAGGTTTACCATATTGGAGTATGAAATAAGATTCTGTTTTTGAAAGAAGGGGTCCTGTAATTTTTCAAAGGCTTGAAAAAGAAATCATTCTAGAACCTACATTTCAATGGTGAAAAGAAGTTTGAAACGCAGAAGATATTTTCTCCATTAAAACTTCTGGCCGGTATTAAACTATCTGAGTACATTTCTTCAAGTAGACTCTGTCATTTAGGAATTATGTCAATTTTTGTGATTGATATGAGTTGCATGTTATTTTTTTCTGCAAATGTCAGAAACACAACTAACACAACAACAACGAAAAATAACCTGCCATACAGCAAAGAATCTAAAAAGAAAACAAGAGGCTCTATAAGATAAACTGCTATAAAAATCCTGATGAGGAAAAACAAATACTACCTCCTTAAGATTCTGTCCCCCATGAAATTATCTAATGGCTCCAGAAGGTAACTGAATACACACTATTAACGCTCTGATTACGTAATTCAAATTCAATGACTCCACCAGCATTACTACGTCAAGTAAACACTTAGTTCTAAAATTAATAACATCAAATGTCAGAGCTCAAGAAAAGACACTGTAACATTGATTTTATTTGAAAAATTTGCCCTAGATTTCTTCACTTTACTGGTTAGCAAGCAAACTACCTCTTCATTTTAAGTTTTACAAAAGTAGCTAAGCCAAACCCTTCTCCAACACAAACCAGAAGGCACAGGGAGGAAGAAGCTTTCGGGGACCCGTGACTGCCATCCAATCCTCCCTGCACCTGCCAACCGCTGCGCAGCTCCTTCAACTCAGTGTCAAACTCTCCCCGGGGGGCCACTCTTCTACCGATTTCATAAACAGCTTTTTTTGCAAATGCTTAAAAATGTGTGAGGCAATCTTTAAGACTTTCTTATTTCTTATGTTGGACTTAGTAAAGTTAGGTGCCCACAAGATGACATTCAAATCTGAAACATATTACTTGACTCTGTTTTTATAATTTAAACAATAACTATTCATAAAATCAGCTTATTTGGAACTTACCACAATCAGTGTCTTATCAGATGCAGTTATGGCACAAATCGGATCCCGGGTGCCCTAAAATAAATCATATTCTTTAACAAATATTTATAAACTGAATGACTAATCTGGTATAAAGTAGTATGCAATTCACCAAGAAGAATTCCCCAATATATTTATTGACTTAACATCTACTTAATGAGCACCTACTATGTGTAGACACTGAACTAAGCACTGGAGGCACTCGGATAAAAACTTTCCCCTCAGGGATTCCTCAAAAGCCTACTGTGGAAGACCGCAAGCCCAACTCCTGATTACAGTACAGTGTGATACAAGGAGAGGGGCGCTCAGGAGTCATGGCAGCCAGAGGAAGGAAGGACAGACAGCCGGTGCCAGAATGAGGAAGGGGAAGGAGCATACCGCAACAGCCTGGATGGATCTCAAGAGCTCATTGTGCTTAGTGCGAAAAAACCAATTTCAAAAGGTTACATGTTACATGATTCCCTTCCTTTGAAAAACTCTCTAAGTGACAAAACTAGAGATGGAAACAGATTCGTGATTGTCAGAGGGCAGGGATGGCGTAGAGAGCAAGTGCAAAAATGGAGAAGGAGCATGAGGCAAGTCCCTTCCCAGTGACAAGATTACACAAAACTGTGCGCATCCATGTACACATAAAAAAACTAGTGAAAACTGAGTAAGGAATTGGGTGGGAGTCCAATTCAGAGTGTCATTACCAATATCCGTTTCCTGTTTTTGTTATTATCTTACATTTATAGATGTCCCCACTGAGGGCAGTGGGGTAAAGAGGTTCTATATGCTATCTGTGCAACTTCCCATGAGCCTATCATTATTTCAAAAGTGTTTTTAAAAAATCAAAGGAAAAAAAGCAGGCTGAGAGAAAAGGTTTTCAGAATATACATTACTAGAATAAGATGCTATTCAGTAAAAACAAATTCTCAAATCTCAAAATAAAGTTACAATATTTCAAAATTTACAGATACCAACATTTGCTGCAATAATAAGATCACTACCTACTTGAATGGCTTTACTATAATCAAGCACCCCATCCACTGATCCAGAAGGCGTATCATCAACATGATAAATTCTGGAGGGGAAAAAAAAAAAAGCAAGAATTTCAAAGATGGTCCATGTACAGGTTATTACCATTTCATAATCTCTAGAACAATTAAAGGACTGGATGACAGCAATGAATACTATTATGTAATATAATATAAAAGTCCTCATTTTAAAGAGTTCTTGACACAGCTCGACCCCATAAAGGTAGAAACTACCTACCACGTGTTTACTAGTTATGCAAGTGATATGTTCCTGAAAGTTATGCCAAAAGTGCATTTGAACATTAACTCACATGTTTCCAATGAACTTCATGAAGCCCCAACAGGTATTTTACCTTATTCTGCCAATGGATGTCACTCAGAAATAACTTCAGCACGCTAAGTTTCTCCGTTATTTCTCCGTAATTTCCCTTCTATCAATGTGCTTAATAAAGGTAAAGCTTAAATGCATTTGGGAAGCTCTAATTAATGGAATTTTTGTTCTGAAACAAAGAATCATTCTAATGTCCCTGTGTCGTGAAGATGCACTACTTCTGGACCCCCCCATCTGATACCCTCAATATAATACTATTCACACCACAGCATCTCTACTACTTTACTTGTCTCTCCCACCAGTTGAGGAGTTTCCTGGAGACAAAGACCGTATCTCCAGTGCCTAGCACAGTGCTCTATGTCTGCTGGGACAGTATTAAAATGAGTGAAGGTAAATAGGGAAGATACATCATAGAGTAGCTATGAGGCCCTGAACAAGCTCCTTAACCTCTCTCAGCCTCAATTTCTCCATAAGGACAACCTTTCACAGGTTTTTTAAGAGGCATAAATAAAATGATATTTATAAAGCACACATGCACAGAGCCCGATCAAGAAATCATAGAGGGAATATAGTCACAAGAAAATCAAGCCATTTTCTGTCTTTAAAATATCATGAAATTTTACCATTGTTAAATTGAAATCATGATTGTACTCTTCACCAGTATAATGAGATCAAATGTTAAATAGAAATGTATTAAATGCAGAAAGAAAATATATTTTAAAAAAAGAAAAAATAAATTCAGAGGTGCCAGGTTTCTGCATTTTAATACATTTCTATTAAGTATATCCAGCTACTATTTCTACTTAGCTATCACAAAATAAAAGTCAAAGGTCAGAATAGGTCTCTCAAGAGATCATGTGACCACCTTCCACCTCTTAAAACAAGCTGAGTACTACAAGAAAGGCCAGTCTAAGTTCTTCAGAGCCAGATCAACCTGGCTCTATGTCCCATTTCTATTTATCAGCTGGTGACCTTTGGCAAATAATTTAAGCTCCTGTGTCCTAGTTTCCTCTCTGAAACAGGATTCATAAGAGTACTGACAAGGCTTACCGTAGTATCTAGCACATTAGAAGTATTTAATCAATGATGGCTGTTCTCACCATCATCCACCATATTTTACAGATCAGGAAACTGAAGCCCAGAGAGAACCTGCCCAATCATTAGAACTATTAAGTCTATCCCAGAAAGAAATAGAGGGAGATGTTGCCATCTTGAATGTCTTTAGTTGGCTCTCAGAGGACTCTTATTCTATGGAGCGGCTAGACTTTTCAGTTCCAACTCTGTCCTACGATCTCCCGGCAGACTGTGGTTCTCTTGCTTATTATTGCTACCACTGTCACATGCTGTCCTGGAGAAAGGCCAAAGATTCTTCCTAGTTAGACTTTCAGAACTACTGAGAAAACAAGATACAGTATTTTTCAACTGTTCTGGGGTTTTTATTTTGTTTTGTTTTGAGAGTGAGAAGTGGGGAAAAGACAGAGGGAGGCAGGGAGACAGAATTTAAGAAGGCTCCATGCCCAACACAGAGCCCAATGTGGGGCTCAATCTCCCAACCCTGAGATGATGACCTAAGCCATAATGAAGAGTCAAACGCATAACCCACTGAGCCACGCAGGTGCCCCTCAACTGTTTTTTGTTTTGTTTTGTTTGGGGAGTGGTTTTTTGTTATTGTTGTTGTTGTTTTGGGTTTTTTTGCTTCCACATGAATTCACATATCTAAAATATTTTTACTGGGGACATTTCTCCTATGTTAGTACATGAGAAAGTCTTAAAGGGAAGGGAAGATTGCATTAAGATCCCAAGCACTGTGAGGAAAGATGATCTGACATGACCCCTGCTGCCCACTTAGAACACTCAACAAAATGCTTTACTTAAAGGCTTGGAGTAAAAACAAAAGGGCAGAAGCAGTATCACCAACAGAAACAATATAACTGACAAAACGTAGTAAATGCATCTGTGCCTTAAACTTACTACAGGGAAATTCCCCCATCCTAGCTCCTAACTTCTCAATGTGGTAGAGCCCCCTCTATCACTTAATCCCAGTCTCATCGAATCCAGGGCAAGAGAAAGAAGCCAAGTGACCAGTTCGACCCACCTAAAGACCTCCTCCCTAAGAACCTGCCTCTCCTATGGAGATTGATACTAGAATCAACCCCACCCTTCTGGAAAGACCTATACGATTAACCCATAAGAATGATGCTTTGGTTATACATCCTATTGAATAATCATATTTATGGTTTATCCTAATATGCAAGAGTAGATGAGTGAGAATAGCTATTTCCTTATAAAGACACAGGCTTCCACTCTTTATCTCCAAGGGCTTTCTTTTATTATACCATGCTATCTCTCACTTATTTTGATAAATTTAAACAAATAATTTGAAATGTTCTTAAGTTAATGGAAAAATATTAGTTCTAGTAACCAAAACAATTTACAGTTCTCAAGCATAACAACTTATAATTAGCTATGTCTGATTTAAATGCAATATGGTTGAGCTACTAAAAACCATGCATCAAAAGATATACCTTTCTCTCCCTTCTTTTCGAGACCGCGTGATCTGATTAATTTCCAATGCTGTGAGCTTCTTTGCCACACGATACTGCCAGGTATAAAATGCTTCTTTCGAAGCTGCTATCACATGGGTTTTGGTCATAGTAACAAATAATGGTACTATTAAAAAGAGCATGAAGACAATAGGTTACAGTTACACAGTTACACAGAAATGCAGAATGTTTGTGCTGCAAAGGAATTTGGTGAGCACTATATTCAACCCCTCATTTCAGACAATATACCTCACACACAGTCTCTGAAATCAAAAAAAGAATCAAAAGCCTATGGAACTATACAAAAATGTTACATCAAAATGGATCAAAGACCTAAAGGTAAGAGCTAAAACTATAGAAATCCTATGGGGGACTTAGGAATAAGTCTTTGTGACAGTGGCTTAGGTGAGAGTTTCTTAGGTATGACACTAAAAGAAATAGCAACAAAACAAAAGGGAGATAACCTGGACTTAGTCAAATTAAAAACATTTGCTCTTCAAAAGACTTTTTTAAATGATTTCATTTATTTGAGAGAGAGAAAGATAGTGAGAGAAAGCATGAGGAATGGAAAAGGGAGAAGCAGGCTCCCCGCTGAGAAGGAAGCCCAACGTGGGGCTCAATCTCAGGACCCTGAGATCATGACCTGAGCAGAAGGCAGATGCTTAACGACTGAGCCACCCAAGAGCCCCAACATTTGTGCTTCAAAGGAGACCATCAAAAAAGTAAAAAGATAACCCACAGAAGAAAATATTTGTAAATCATGTATGTGATTAGGAATTGTTTCTAGACTATGTAAAGAGCTCTTACAATTCAATAATAAGATAAATGGCCCAATTAAAAAATGGGCACAAAAAAACAAAGAGGAGCAAGATGGCAGAGCATAGAAGACCTAATTTTGTCTAGTCCCAGGATTTCAGCTATATAGTTATCAAATGATTCTGAACACCTAAACTCAATAGAGATGGAAAAAAAAAATGGCAGCAATTCTATGAACAAAAAAGTGACCACTTTCTGGATGGTAGGACGTGCAGAGAAGTAAATCCGAGGTGTTACTCTGGAATTCAGACCACAAAGCCTCTGTCAGCTGGCTCCCAGGAAGTGAGAGAGCAGCGAAGCACAAAATCAGAAATTTTAGAAGTCTGCTCTGCTGAAGGATGTCACTCCAGTGGTTAAGCAGGGGGTAGAGCCCTTGCTGGGACAGTGTGGTCTCAGGACCTGCAGGGTCATAGAGGGACCCAGGGTGCCTGAGCGGGGCAGAACTCCAAGGTATAAGGGCAGGGAAGTCGGCTGCAGACACGGAGCCAAGGAGCGGCCTCTCAGCTCAGGCTTACCTTGAACCGAGATCCAAGGCACAGTCGGGCCACTGCTCTTGGAGCACAGACCCCACAAGTAGCAGATCCAGGGAGACTCCCCTCCTTCCTCCACCAGGAGGAGTAGCATGGGAATGTGCTGCAGGAATCTGCTGGGTTAATGAACTCCAAATGGGGCTGAGCGCCAGAGACAGAAATGCTTGGTCCCAGGCCAGGTGAGCACGGAGCACAGCCAGAGACCAGGGAGACGAATGTGATCGACTGCTTTTCTCTGGGGACACACTGGGGAGTGGGGCCCTGAGCTCTCAGCTATTCTGGGCCAGAGACTGGGAAGCCAACATCTTCATTCTCGTCTTCAATGCTGCATGGAAAGTGTTCAGGAAACAAAAGCTACCGAGAGCAAACCTGAGCAGATTATGTAGCCTGGCCAATTCCACCTTGGGCAGGGCAATTCCACCTTGGGCAAAGACATTTGAGAATCACTGCAACAGGCCCCTCCCCCGGAAGGTCAGCAAGAACATCCAGCCGAGACCAAGTTTACTGATCAATGAGAATTGCAAAATTCCAGCACTCAGGAAATAAAGCACAGAGAATTCATGGCTTTTTTACCATGATTCTTTAGTCTTTCAAAGTTAAATTTAATTTTCTTTATTTTCTTTTTCTATTTTGGGGGGAATTTTTCCTCATTCCAATTTTAACCAACATCTTAGTGCCTTTTTAAAAATCTTTTAATCTTCATTTTTATATTCATATTCTATCCTCATTGTATTTAACCTTATATATATATGTTTTTCTTTCCTTAAAATTAGGGGTACAGTTTCTCCTAACAGACCAAAATATACACTAAATCTAGTGTATGGCTTTGTTCTAGTCTCCCACCTGATCATATTCTCTCTACTTTTAATTTTTTTTCTTTCTCTTTTCAACCAACTTCTTATCTTATCAATTCCTTTTTTAGAATCTTTTTTAATATTCA
>PITA01000894.1:0-195610 GCA_004023965.1 Spilogale gracilis
TATTTATTCAGGGAGAGAGAGTGTGTGTGTGGGTGCTGGGTGGGGGGTGAGGGGGAGGGAGGAGGAAAGAAACAGACTCCACACTGAGTACAGAGCCTGACATTGGGCTGGACCCCGGGCTCCACTTGGGGCTCAATCTAGGCTCCATCTGGGGCTCAATACCACAACCAAGCCCCAAAACTGTGAGATCTTTTGATGAACATGATGAATGATGGATGGCCATATATACATGACCTGAGCTGAAACCCAGAGTTGGACGCTTAATTGACTGAACCACCCAGGCACCCCAAATACTTAGTAAAGTTTAAAGAATTTTATAGTAAATGCACATAAACCTACCACATAGATTTAAAACTTGCTTTGTTACATTTCTGTCCTTTCCTTTATCCATCTTAATATCATTGCATTTCACATTACAGTTAGCAATACATATCCTGTAAGTAATTTGGCCTGTGTATCACTAGCTGAAATTCAATGTCTAAGATTTCTTTTGATGTACAACTTCAACAAAATTAAATCCACAAATCTTTATTGTACTCTGCTGAGTTTTGAGCACATGAGTTTTGAGTTCCATGCCTCCACCCAGTCAATCTTCATTTCCACTTTTCCAGGGCTACCCCTATTCTAATATGTTCTCCACTGCCTAGCTTTATGTGTTTCGAAATTTCGTATTCCTGGAATAACACAGTATATACTCTTTTGTGTAAGCCTACTTTCACTCAGCATACTGTATTTCTGATTCTATGCTTTTGCATGTGCGAGCAATCCACTTCTTTTTATTGCTGAGTCATATTCCACTGGACAAAAATGTTCAGTCTATTTATGTATTATAAGAGGACTTTTAAACATGCATCCTTTGCCAGGTCTATATGTGGCAAATATCCCCTCCCATTCTGGATTTCTTTCCGTTCTTTTAATGAATAAAGTCTTCTGAGAAAAAAAAATCTTAATTTCAATATTTCAATGTGTCAATTTTTATGGTGAGTGTTTCTGATTTAAGAAGTCTCTGTTTATTCCAGATTATTAAGATTTCTCTTCTGTGTTCCTCTAAAAGTTTGTCTATTTTAATTTGCTCCATTTAGAACAGTTATCCATTTGGAATTGATTGTTGTAGATGGTGGGATATAGAAGTAGACCTGGTTGCCTTTTTTTCCATGTGGATATCCAATTAATCCAACATGTTAATTTAAAAGTTCATCTCCCCCATTTGCAGTTTTCGGAAATCAGGTGGCCATATATACGTGGACTAGTTCCCACCTCTACTCGGTTTGATAGATTGCTTTTGTCTATCATTGCATCAATACCACAGTCTCCATTACTATTTGTTTTATAATAACCCAATAGTGCATCACTGAACTGAATTTTTAATTTCATTCAATTTGAATCAAAATAGCCATGTAGCTAGGGCCCACCTAATTAGCACAGATACAGGATGTTTCCATCCTCACAAGAAGTTCTGCTGACAGCATTGCTTTAGAAGACTTCTAGATGCCAATATTAGATACTTCAAACCATAGATACAGGCCATCTTCAGTTGATTGCTGGGCTGTTCTTCAAAAATACCTGTGTAAAAATTTCATTTTAGAAGTTCAAAACACACCTTCCCACATATAGGTAAGACATCCAGTTCTTTGGACCTTGTACTGCTAGTCAGGAAAATGTTATTTTGGGTGTAGGAGAGCTTAGTGCTCCGGGAGACATTACTATGATCAGACACCGTAAAATATGTAGCCCCAAATCATAGGAAAAGATTCCTGCTATAGGACCATTACATGGAGTTTATTATCTGTTCTGGACCAAGTTCACACCAAATTTTCTCTTAGAGGCCTTTTCCGGGCTATCCCTAGCTGTGTTCGAGAGAGCTTGCCCTCAGATCTATAGTCAGAGAGCTGAGTCAGCTCTGGCTCCCGTGTGTGAGGAATTCTTCAAACTGTTTTGTCCTGTTTATTCCACCAGAGACATTAAAGTCTGGTGCCATGAAATGATACAAATGCTACAAATGGTACATATTATTATGTACTTCGGGTGTTACTTTTTACATTAGATATGTGTATTTCTCCCTGTGATACTTGAGTTTGATAACTGTTTCTTTTCTAATGTCTTGTGTTTTATAGTACTTATTTTAATTTATCATCAATGTCCAGATCTGAGTATAGCACAGGGCTTTAGTTGTGATCTAAATTCCCACTGAGGCAACAAGTATTTATTGAGCACATACTCTGCAAGGGGCCTCAAGCTGGGCCCTGGAGAGACCTAGGACAAATCATAGATGATTCTTACCATTGAACATCTACTGTAGCCCACACATTTGCACTTGTTATTTTTAATGATCATAATCACACTACAATATAAATATTGTTAACCCACTTTTCAAGTGATAAAGCTAAAGTTTTTTGGGGGGGAGGTCAAATTTCTTCAGCTGATAAGTTCTAGAGCTAAGATTTAAGCTTTGAATCCCCAACCTCCCTCCCACTTCTGTGAGACCATCAGACCTCAAAGGGGCCTTGTCTCCTCTCAAGGAACACCTTGTCTAGTAAAGGAGATAAACACAGGGTGACCACAACCTCAGGAGAACTGATACTACAAAAGGGAAAGGGAGGTACATGAAGCCAATCTGTGGGAAATGACCCCATTGCCCAGCAGCTTGGTCTTCTGAAAGTACAACGAAATCCCTTATACTTCCCATAGTCCTAGAATGATCCAGGAAAGCAACAACCTTCCCTCTCCCTGTCCTCATCCTTCAGCCAGGTTTTTCTCTGACCCTATGTCTCAGAAGGAGGCATTGCTAACAAGTGGTCAGTGTCCCCTTTAGGAATACAATGCTCCAATGACCACCTCGGAACCAGACTCTGTTAGCACCTCCGAAGCAAACATCTGAGTCCCTGTGGAAGAAGGACCTGCAAGGATGGACTCTTTAAGGAGACTCTGAGGGTGAATATGGTGGCTGGGTCTCTGGTGCTGTCTTGGGCCCCAAGGGTAAGGGCCACATCCTAAGTGTTATAGGTTGAATCCTGTCCACCCTCTGTCCCCAAAACGTGTATGTTGAAGGCCTCACCTCAAGTATCTTAGAACATTATCTTATTTGGAATGTGATCTTGGGTATTGCAGAAGTAAGTTGGTTAAGATGAGGTCATACAGCAATAGAGGAAGCCCCTCATCTAATATGACGGATATCCTTATAAAAAGGGGGATTTTGGACCCAGACACACACACACACACACACACACACACACACACACACACAGGGAGAACACTATATGAACATGAAGGTGAAGGCAGAGATGTTCTACAAATCAAGAGATGCCAAATATTTCTAGAAACTTACCAGAAGCTGTGGGAGAGGCCTGGGACAGAATTATCCTCACAGTCCTCAGAAAGAAACCAGTCCTGTGCTCCTTCATCTTGGATGTCCAGCCACCATAACTGTGGGACACTACATTTCTGTTGTTTAAGCCTCCCAGTTTGTGGTACTTCATTATGGTGGCCTCAGCAAATGAATATACTAGAGATGGTGAAGAAATGAGGTGGCAGGAACCTGTACCTCGAGGGCCTCATGGAGCACGACTTCCCCATCAGCCTTGGAGCAGATATAAGCATTGGCCTGTTTTTAGACACTCATACTGGCCTCTCTCATCTACATTCAAACCAAGCCTAATGGACACTCGGGATAAAGTCCAGACTCCTTATCATGACCTACTCTGCCCATCAGTATTCCACCCTTGCCTTTTTTTTCTGCCTTGCCCCTCCCGACCCCACATAATTCAGTTCGATAGCACTACTCCTGGACCCCTTTTCTCCACGCATGGTTCTCCCTCTCCCGATAGTATCTTCCTTATCCCTTTCTCTGCCTATGTTCTTTCTTATCCTTCTTGGTTTGGCCATCTCTTTCTTTGGGTTTTACATCCTCCAGAATTCCTTCCTGGACCTCACTAGGGTCAGTTTCTGATCTCATGTCCCTCTGCTTCCTGCTCTCACGATGTGTATCCATTATGTTGTAGATTGTGAACTACTTTTGGAGTTCAGTGCCTGGCCTGTCAAAAAATACTCATTAAATTTTTGCTCGATGGTAAAGAGTCACTAGGAGTTTTCCTTATCCTATCTATGGGATGACGGGTTCCAAATCTCTAAGAAAACAAATTTATGTAGATTTTTGTTTTGTTTTAAGACTAGACTAACAGGGCACCTGGGTGACTCAGTGGGTTAAAACTCTCTGCTCAGCAGGAAGCCTGCTTCCTCCTTTCTCTCTGCCTGCCTCTCTGCCTACTTGTGATCTCTCTCTCTAATAAATAAATAAAATCTTAAAAAAAAAGAGACTAGACCAACAATAAACTCAAGATGATTATGAAATGAAGCATCTGCTTTTGGCCTTTTCTTTTCCTTTTAGTCATGAGTAGCTTTAAAAATCTTTTTGATTATTTAAATATAGTTGACATACAATGTTACGTTAGTTTCAGGTGCACAATATAGGGACTCAACAATTCTATTCATTATGCAGTGCTCACCTTGATAGTGTACTTACCATCTGTCACCACACAATGTTATTAATGTTATTACAATATTAGTGACTATATTCCCTATGCTGTACTTTCCATCTCTTTGAATTATTTATTTTATAACTGGTCTTGGCTTTTAGACAACACAAAAGCAGTGAGGTCTTTAGAACCTCCTGTGAATTTGAAAATCTTCTGTGTCTTTACTGTCCAAAATAATGGCCACTAGCCACATGGTTATTTATTTAAACTCAAATTTCATTCTATTGAAAATGCACTTCCTCAGTATGGTGGCTTGAATAATGGCCTCCAAATATATCTGCACTCTAATCTCCAGACCCTGTGAATTTTAACTTAGATTGCAGACATGATTGAACTAAAGATCTCGAGATAGAGAAATTATCCCAGGCTATCTGAGTGGACTGTAAATGTAATTACAGGTGTCCTTATAAGAAAGAAACCAAGAGCAACTAGATGGCAGAACAGAAGAAAGCAACATTATAGCTAACATTCTGCTGCTGGCTTCGAAGACAGAGGGGAGGCACAGGATGAAGCTCTGGAAGCGGGAAAAGGCAAAGAAATAGGTTGTTCCTGGGGCATTTGGGTGGCTCAGTTGTTTAAGCGTCTGCCTTCAGCTCGGGTCATGATCAAGGGTCCTGGGCTCAAGCCCCACGTTGGGCTCCCTGCTTGGTGGGGAGTCTGCTTCTCTTGCTCCCCCTTCTTGTGTGCTCTCTTTTTCTCTCTCTTTCTCTCCTGTCAAGTAAATAAATAAAATCTTAAAAAAAAATGGGTTGTTCCCTAGAGCCCACAAAAGAAGCATGGGCCTGCAGACACCTTAATGTCATCCCAGTGAAACTGATTTCAAATTGTAAGACAATAAAGATGTTTTGTTTTAAGCCACCATGTTTGTGGTCATTTGTGACAGCGAATCTAAGAAATTCATACAGTTGTGCCGGCCACATTTCAGGAGCACACTTCTAGACAGCACAGTTTTGGAATCCTCTGCTTGAGGGGCAAGTACATGTGACAGATCTCCTGGCCTCTATATCTTTCAAAATTGAGAAAAATTCTAAATATGAGCAACTTGCTGTGTGTACCCAATATGAATTTATGATACAATTCTTTTTTAAAAAAATATTTTATTTATTTATTTGACAGAAAGAAACACAGTGAGAGAGGGAACACAAGCAGGGGGAGTGAGAGAGGGAGAAGCAGGCCTCCCCGCCGAGCAGGGAGCCCAATGCTGGGCTCGATCCAGGCACTCCGGGATCATGACCTGAGCTGAAGGCAGACGCTTAACGACTGAGCCACCCAGGCATCCCGATACAATTTTTTTGCACAGGAAAACCAAGCCAAGAAAGCTTACCTATCTTCGGCTCAAGAACATGATCACAACGACTGTTACTCAAAGCCTTTCTCTGATACTGTGATCCATTTCTTGCAATTGAGACAGTTTTTAAATGGCCTCATTTACTCATGAAAATCGATACCAAACAGAGATGCTTCCACTTAATTTGTCTTCCTCTTCAGAACCCCCAAAGCATTAGCAAGTCAAAAAAATTTAGACCTCTCTTGGTAAGTGTCACTTCACGACAATGGTGATTTTGGTGTTTCAGTTTTGTCTGGTGTGTCCATGTGCGGTCCAAGCAGGAGCACCTCAAAGGTGTGAAGGTGCGAGAGTGAAGGGTGTGCACCTCTGATCTTTGTTGCCAAAGGCCTCCCATGATAGGCTTCCCGGCGCTGGGCTGATGATGGCAGCTTCATGCCTCGACCTATTCGCACACATGGAAGGTTTTATGACAGCCAGTCATGAGGAAAGGCAAAGAACAACCTTCTTTGAAAATGGTGTGCGGAAAAAAAAAAAACACTGCAAGACAAAGTCTATTAAGGCAATTATGAAACGACCCTGCACTATATTCCTTCACAGGAACACTCTAAACCTAGTTGGGGCAGGTGGTTCCCAGCCCACCCCAGGCAACTGTTTTTCTTTGAATTCTATGACTACTGAAAAAATACATAACACAAAATTTGACAATTTTAGCTGTTTTCAGCATCATGACCATTCACAATGCTGAACAATCATCACCACCCTCCGTTTCCAGAAATTTTTCATCTTCCCCAACTGAAACTCGGTACCCGTGAAATAATAACTCCCCACCTGCCTTCCTCCCAGCCCCGGCAACCTCTGCCCTACTTTCTGTCTCTATAAATTAGACTATTCTAGAACTTTATACAAGTGGAATCATGCCGTGTTATCCTTTTGTGTCTGGCTCATTTCACTCAGCGTGATGCCTCCAGGTCCATGCATGCTATAGTATCTATCAGACCTTCAGTCCTTTTTAAGGCTGAATAATAGTCCATTCTGTGTACACAACACATCTTCTTTATCCATTCACATCCATCAGTGGGCACTGAGTTGTTTTCATCTTTTCACTACTGTGAATAATACTGCTATGAAAGCTGGTGTGCACACTGGTTGGTGTGTATGTGTGTGTGTGTATATATTTCTTTCAAATATATATATATATATTTCTTTCAAAGAGTCAGTGAAGTATGTATGTATGTATGTATTTATTTTAAAGATTTTGTGTATTTTTCAGAGAGCACAAGCAGGGGGAGTGGCAGGTGGGGATGGAGGGAGAAGTTCCCCTGAGCAGGGAGCTGGATGCGGGCCTTGATCCCAGGACTCTGGGATCATGACCCGAGCCAAAGCACAAGCTTAGCGGACTGAGCCACCCAGGTGTCCCCATGGTGGTATATTTCAGTAGTAGCATACACAGACCTAGTAACCAGAATTTGCACAGTGGGAGAAATAGGTTTAAAATCTCCCTCAAATCAGTGGTTATAAACCTTGGTCATACATTTGAGTCACGTGGGGTTCTTTAAAAATTGCCCAATGCCCATACTGCAGACCAGTCTAGTTGTGGTCAGATCACCTGGGAATGGGACCCAGGCATCAGTATCTTTTGTAAATCTTACCAGCTGATAACAACGGGCAGCCAAACTTGAGAATTAGAGCCCTGAACAGTTCACTAGTAAATGTGGTTTTATCTAAAGCTCATTTCCTTCCCCTATAATCTCTAAATCACACTTGGGTTTCCTCTATATTCAAATCCAACTTAGCTGAATTAAGGCCATTTTATATTTTCAAGATGTGCTAGGCCAAAGCATTGAACTTTATAATTTAAGTTTGAGTGGAAGGGAAATCGCAGCTCTACCTATTATTATTAAGAGAATGTTTGCTCCTATCAGAGACAAGATGAATATACACAAATATGTTTAAAAAAAACCCAGCACTTTTATGCAATTCGATCCAATAATGAAACACATTCTCTTTAACTTGAGGCCTAAAGATTTATTCCCACTGACACAATGATTTTCTATTGCTTTGGAAATTCCATGTTAACGTAATTAAACATGGAAAGAGAAAAGCACCATTATTTGCAGATGATGCAAGCAATATTCCTAGAAAATCCAGGAATTAGCTTAAAATATCCTGGAGATATAAAAATAGGCTAATGGGAATAAAAATAGATAAAAGTCAATGAGATCCTCATATAACCAGTCATAACCAGCTGAAAAATTAAGAGATCACATTTTTAAGAGTCACAGATATAACATACTTAAAACAACAAAGTATGTAATATATATTTATTCATGTGGTTATAGACCATATGGGGGATGCTTCAGAAATTGGCCTAGAGAGAATACTGCCCAGTGCTGATCCTAGCTTCTGCCCTCAGCAGCTGTAGGAACTGGCAGGTTATTTAACTCTCTGCTTTAGTTCTTCCAACTGTAACACTGATCATAATAGTTCTTACCTCATAGAGTTGGAAAATTACATGAGTTAAAAATGTAAAGTGTTTAAAACAGTCCCTCTACATAGTAAGTATCATTTCAGTGCTAGCTTTTAATTAATTACTGGCAATCTTTTGAAAAAGGAATTGCATAGATGCAGAGCTAGAGCATATTCTTAAATAGAGTGAGTTTATGGGCAGAAGGGCAGGAGAGAGACAGAAAATAAACATAGGTGTGTAAGAAATAAGTTGTGAAACTTGATTCTAAGTATTTTTATGTCTGTTTTTCTCTATTTAATTTGTAATTGCATACCTGTGTTTAAGGTATGCATTTTTTTTCTCCCTGCAATTCCAATTAAATATATAGATAATGCTAAATAAAAAATATTTTTAAAAATTCATATGGAAAAAAATACATGGATTAGAATATAAAATACCTGAAAGAGGAGAGGAGGGCTGTTGTTGGATTTTACAACCCACTATGGAGCAATTTCAGAATAGTAGTAGGATAGCAGAACTCTACTTCAATGAATAAGAATCCAGAAAGAGACACACCACCAACTTAAGAGAAAACCTGGCTGTATAAGATCTTTCAAAATCAAAAAGATAAAACAAATGCATATCTATCTAATGTATATTCTAATAATTGATCAGAAATGTGAAAAAGAAGTAGTCCCATAGATGACAGATTTTTTCAAAGCTTAAATTCATAGAGAATTATTAATTAGTGAACACAATTTAACACTAATTTGAAATACATCTGTGGAAGAAAAGTCAATTTCTGTCTGCTTTGAAAAAGTCCGTAGAAAAGGACTGGAATATCTGAATGTATATTACAGCTTTAACGACCTGTAAGATGGCAACCCCTGGGTGGTTCAGTCAGTGAAGCATCTGACTCTTGATTCTGGCTCAGGTCATGACCTTGGGTCCTGAGATCAAGCCCCACATCAGACTCTATGCTGGGTGAGGAGCCTGCTTGGGATTCTCTCTCTCCCTCTCCCTTTGTCCCTCCCCTGACTCCTCTCTACCCATGCCCTTTTTCTCTCTCTCTAAAACAAACAAACAAAAAAACCCCACCAAAACAACAAGGAGACAATATCTATAAAATGGAAAATGAAAGCATAATAGGAGGTTTAAAAGTCAAGTAAGACACAAAGTAATCTATCACTTCTTTTTATCCTCACTTCTACTGTCCTGAGGGCAGATTCTCTTACCTTGCTTGACCTCTGGCCTAGCCCCTCCTCCAGCTGGTCTCTCTGCTGACAACTTTTTCTTCCCAAAACTCCATTTTTGGCCAAGTGAGCCTGTTTTAAAATGATCATTGCTTTTTCAAAGCATTTAAATGAAATTCACATTCCCTCATCTGGCACGATCACTCACTTTTCCCGCTCAGATTCAGTGCCTGATCTCCCCACTGAAACCTTTGTACCAGCTGCTTCCTTAGCCTGGAGCACTCTTCCTGGCCCCCATCTCTACAAGGCTGGATCCTTCTTATCCTTTAGGCCTCAGTTTAAATGTTTCTTCCTCCAAGAACTCTTACCTGGGACCCCAGTTTAAAGTAATAAAAATGGACACTTACAGATTTTTTAAAATATGTCAGGCATTTTCTGACACTTGACATGCAAAACTCATACTATCTCACAGAAACCTAATGAGATAGATTTTATTATTATTCCCATCTTACAGTAATAAAACTGAATCCCAGCAAAGATCTGCAAAGATGCTGACAGAACTAACTGTAAGACAGTAGCTCATCAGAGACTTCACCTAATTGCCCTACTGCTTACAAGGTAGCCGGCCAGGTACTCACAATCACACCACTCTGTTTTTATTTTTACTTTTATTTTTTTGGTTTGTTTTTCTTCTCTTGATAGAATGTAAGCCTTATGTTTGTCTTATTCACTGTCGTGTGCCCAGGACCAAGAACAATGGCTAGCACATAGTAAGTACTCAACAAATGTTTATACTCAACAAATGTTTCTTGAATGAATAGATGAGTAAGTAAGCAAACGACTAAGAAATTATTTAACTTGATGAAGAAAACAAACAGGATACAAAAAGAAGGATCATTTTTATTATATATATATATATTTTTTTTTTTTTTGAGAGAGAGAGAGTGCCTGGGCACATGAGGGGGGTGGGGGCAGAGGGAGAGCGAGAGAGAGGGGAGAGTCTCGAGCAGACTTCCCACTGAATGTGGAGCCTGTACATGGCTTGACTGAGGACTCCATCTCACGACCTGAGCCAAAATCAAGAGTTGTATGCTTAACCGATTGAGCCACCCAGGAGCCAGAAGGATCATTTTAAAGTTCTCATTCAAAAGTTCCTACTTTCTTTAATGTTGTGCTTTTTAATGGCTATAGCACCTCCTCTCCTTCACTCATCCTGGAGTGAAAGGGAAGTGCTGGGTAGGATAAGGTCATGGAGTGAGAGACAGGTTCTTCAGACTGGGAGCTCAGGGAAGGGAAACTTCTCAAAGGTACTATGTAAACCGAGACCTCAGTAACAAGAACTCAAGCTACATGAACGTGAGGATGGGTGAGCAGTGTGATCTTTGCTACAGCAAAGATCCCAAGACAAGAACAAACTTGGAGGATTAATGCATCTGATCATACAGGGCTTACAGGCCACTTACAGAGTTTGGATTTTATTCTAATTATGAGGGGAAGCCCTTCGAGACTTGCAGCAGGGAAATTATGTGATAGTGTTTATTTTTTGAGTCTCCTTTGCCTAAAGCACAAAGAATGAATTTTGGGATGGGGGAACAAGAGTAGACCTTGAGAATGAGGAGGATTGCAGCCATTCAGGGTTGGAGGACTCCATGGCTGGAAGTGGAGTGATGCTGACTGATATGGGGATTATATGGTGGCAACACAGTTGAAAGAATTTGCCGATGGGTTGATGAATGGCATGTGTGGGGTAGAGGGGATGGGAGAGGAAGGAACCCAGGCACAACTCCTTGTATTGTGTTGCATGGTTTACTGTGGCTTTTACCAAGCAAAGGTTTGTGGCAGCCCTGTGTGAGGCACGTCTGTCCGTGCCATCTTTCCAACGGCGTTTGCTCACCTCATGTCTTTTGTGTCACATTTTGGCAATTCTCTCACTATTTCAACATTTTCATTATTATTATATTCGTCACAGTGATCTGTGATCACTGAAAGCTCACTTGATCTTGGGCAAAAGATGATTTTTGCGATGACTCACTGGAGAGGGTTCAGATAATGCTTAGCATTTTTTGGCAAAAAAGTGTTTTTATTTATTTATTTTTTTTTAAAAGTGTTTTTAAATGAAGGCATGTACACTTTTTTTAGACATAATGCTTATCACATAATTGATTAATAGACCACAACAGAGTATAAACAAAACTTTTTTAAAAAAAGATTTTATTTATTTGACAGAGAGAAACACAGCCAGAGAGGGAACACAAGCAGGGGGAGTGAGAGAGGGAGAAGCAGGCCTCTCGCCGAGCAGGCAGCCCCATGCGGGTCTCGATCCCGGGTCTCCGGGATTATGACCTGAGCCGAAGGCAGTCGCTTAACCAACTGAGCCATCCAGGTGCCCCTAAACATAACTTTTATATGCACTGGGAAACCAAACAACTCATTCGATTTGTTTTGGGGCAACATTCACTTTATTGCGGTGGTCTGGAACTGAACTCACAGTATCTCCACAGTGTGCCTGTAGCTGATACCCTTTGAATTCTGGCTTGAGCAGCTGGGTGGATGGTGTCATCATGCATGGCGAGGAAGAAAACTGGAGAAGGAACATGTTTGGGGAAGAAATTGGGGGTTAAGTTTGGCCATTTAGAGATGCCTATGAAACATCCAGCAAGAGATGACCAGTAAGTATGGATACATGAGATTATAGTTGAGTGGAGAAATCAGGGTATGAGATCTAGCTTTGGGGGATTATTGGCACATAGACACAACTTAAAGCCACAGTATCAGGATGAGGACAATGGTGGAGATTATTATGTAGATAGAGAGGAACAGAGGGCCTAGAATCATACCCAGAACACACTAACACTTAGATGGAGCACAGCAGGATTGGCCAAGGGGTACCTAAGGGGGAAGGAGAAAATCCAGGAGACTATATGTATTGATTAGGGTTCTATGGAGAAATGAACCAATAGGACACACACACACACACACACACACACACACACACATTTATTATAGGAATTGGCTCACATTATTAGAGCCCAGCAAGCCCCAATATCTGCAGAGTGAGTTGGAAAATTGGAGATCAAGGATAGCTGATGGTTTAGCTTCAGTCCAAGTCCAAAGGCTTAAGAAGCATCCGGTGAGCTGATCATGGAGTTCCAGGGAAATCTGGTATGTCAGTTCAAGTCTGAAGGCAAGAAAAAGGCTATCCCAATTTGAGGGCAGTCAGGCAGGAGAAATTCTTGCTCATGGAAGGGTCAGGCCTTTTGTTCTATTCAGGCCTTCAACTGATTGGATGAGGCTCACTGACATTAGGGAGAAAAATCTACTTTACATAGTCCACTGGCTTAAATGTTAATTTTCTCCAAAACATGCTCACAGAAACACCCAAAATAATGTTTGACCAAATATCTGGTCACCCCATGGCCCAGTCAAGTCGACACATAAAATTAACCATCATAGGGTGACTCAGGGAGTGTTTGAGAAGAGAAAGTGGCCAGCTAAGAATGGCACGGGGAGATTTGTTAAGAACTTAGTAGAACCAATGACTTCGCAAGATGGAGGACATGAGTGTCCTTGATGAGAACAGTCCCATTGGTGGACAGAAGTGTCAGTGGAGAGGGTTGAGAGAAGAAAGAGAGGTTCAGACAGTGACAGGTTCAAAGGTGCTTCATCAAAACAGAAGGAAGGCAAAGTGTCAGTAGCTGTAGGGGTAGGTTGGTGAGATGATAGCCCATTGGTCTAATTTCTTCCACTTCTCCATGAAGTATGAGGCGAAGTCATCAAATGGGAATGCATATTTGTTTGGGAAGAGAGTGTTAGATTATTCGAGGAAAGAGAAGACAAAGTATGATATAGGTGCTCAGGAAAGCAGAAACTATAGAATTGCTAGGCAAGGTTAATTTTGGATTTGTGAGTGTGAACTTAATTAGACCTGGCAACTCATTTAGGCATTAGATTCTAGCAATGCTCTGTTGCAGGTGTAAGCCAGGAGCAGGTGGATAGTTTGGAGTGGTGGAGGTGAGGGATAGGGGTCAGCCAGAGTTGGCACTTGGCCAGATAAATGTAATAGAGGGAAAGAAGGTAAGAGAAAAGAATGTTAGCAATATTGAATTTTATCATAAGCCAAGATTTGTTGATTGAGAAAATCATCTATACTTTTCTTAACAATTATTTTTATTACACATGTTTACCCATAGTTATTATTATTATATGCTATATATTTTTTTTAAATGTTGAATGGGCATCCTTTTAATCTCTGATTTTTGCAGATCTCTCGGTTTGAAAGTCACAATCTACAAAATTGTTGCAACATAATAATGCAACTGTTTCCCCTGAAATATTCCTTTGCAGGAGTACTGACTTCTGGCTAAGATTGCCATATTTAAATACTCTATCTTCTATAAAGTCTCAATGTAGTGATCAGAACAGAAAGTATTTGTTCCCCAGTGGTCCATCTATGGAACATTAGAATTGAGGGAGGAACTGACTTTGCTAAAGTAAATTAAATTACTAAGGTAATTTAAGTGGTTTCTTTTCTTCCATTTTGTACAGATTATCTAGATTTCAGTGATGGATCAACTTTTAGATAGGTATCTATATACCTGTACATTTATGGTTTATATATACCTATATGTATATGATAAAATATTTAGTTGTTTCAGAAAAAAATATGTAGATTGATGTGAAAAGGTGGGATCGTCTTTGGTGCAAAGAGGTGGTTTTATTACACAGGGACAGGATCTCTGGACAGAAAGAGCTGCACAGGACTGTAAGGAGTGGCTGATTATATACTTTCAAGGGTTAGGGATGGCGTAGGTCTCTAAGGAATTTGGAAGCAAGGTTTCCAGGACCTTGAGAGGCTAGCTGTTGTTAGGAAAAGATCATTTATTATTGTCCAGTAAAACCTTACTCATGAGACTCTTCAGATGTGTATCAGTGGGCCATATGCCAGGAGAATGATTGCTAAAATATCTTGGGGGGGGTAGAGACAAAGAATTTCCAAAGTGATTTTACAGGATCCTAGAGGTCAGGCTAATGTCAAGCTAAGGTTGCCTTTTACCCCTAGCAAAGTATTAGCATTGAGCAGCTAAGCTCCCTGGGGAAGGTCATTCTGCCAGTCCCAAGTACTTATCAATGGGCTTTTAAGGAAGTTTAATTTTTTTCTGTATTTCTTTTGCCTTTGTTCTCCACATCATAAATGAGTTGAGGAAATCAGTATGAACTAGTTGATTTTACTATGTCCAGACATAGAAATATAGGTACTGGTACGTACATGGATTCATGTACACAGATTTCCTAGTAGCAGTGGCAATGAGCATTTGTACCTTGATTCTGGTCTCTAAATAACATTATCAGTAAAAGGAACCATGGTTCCTTAGAAAATGACTGGTTCTAAGGCTGTGCAGGAAAAATATAAGATGAGGCTGGAGCATCTTGATATTCCAGAAATGAAGTGTTAAACAGAAACAAAGGATGGACATATGTCTAAAGGATATAGGAACCAACTTTAAAGAGCTCCCAGGGGCCAAATCTGGGACAATTTGAACACTAGTAGAAATGATAGTATTACATTACAGCCAAAGAATAATGTGCATATCCATGAGTCTTTACTGATAAAAATGATTGAAATAAATCTTCCATACAGTAGAATTTAAAGTAATAAGTGTAGAAGTACAAAATCACCATTGAAAGACCACTGTAATAATTAGAACAGGCAAGATCTACTGTTGATTGCTACAATTTTGTGACTTAAACTTTAATGAGAAATAGGACATTTGCATAATACTTTAGTGTTTTTCACTCATTATACCAAAATTTCTAAAATGATACAATTTGCAAACAAAACACTTAAAAACAATGTCTTCTGGAGAGCCATCTTAATCCTATTTGTGGGTTAAGATGTTCAAATCACTCACTATTGTTAACAATCATTCAAAGGATTACTCTTCATTCTAAAAGAATTGATTACAATGGCCCTTTGTGCGGCATCTTTCACTGAGTCTCAGTAAATGTTGATAATAATTCAGTGAATTGCTAAAACGTGGGCTGGCTAATAAATAACAAACTCCTTTCCCAACCAATGTATTGTGTTCTGTTGAATAATGACAAAGATATTTTTCCTGTAAGTTTCAAATCTAAAAAAAAGTCTTTGTGTCTATCATTAGTAACTTGAAAGTATTTTTCTTTTCTTTTTTTTAAAAGATTTTATCTATCATCTATCTATCTATCTATCTATCTATCTATCTATCTATCTATCTATCTATTTGACAGAGAGAAACACAGCTAGAGAGGGTACACAAGCAGGGGGAGTGATAGGCAGAGGGAGAAGCAGGCTTCCCGCCTAGCAGGGAGCCCAATGTGGGGCTTGATTCTGGGACTCCAGGACCATAACCTGAGCCGAAGGCAGATGCTTAATGACAGAGCTACCCAGGTGTCCCTGAAACTATTTTTCTAGGACTTTCCATCCCCTACAAACTTTGCATATGGAAGCAGAAAAGCTTCTTATCCTTTAACCGGATATTGTAGGGTTTAACGTACTTCAAAACCACTCACACAATTTAATAAGACTTCATCCTCCCAGTAGACATCTCCTAACAGTCCAATGACTGCACTCACATTTCACTTTTCCTCACAGCTTTGTTCCTATTTGATACTGTGGAATTAATGAGCTCAATAAATCGATGTGCAGGTATTTGTGAGGTTTCTGATGTACCCGAATACTTGAAGGGAAACAAAACAAGCCAGGACAAGAAGTCCCAAATCTAATCATCAACTTTATTCAATGTTTTTCAAATTTAAACCTGGTAAGAGTTAATGCAAAAGTTCAAATCTGGCAGACATTCACATTGGCTATAGATGAACTCCATCTTACATGGAGCTAAGTAATGCCCATGGTCAACTGTGAGAGCTTGACCTGCATTCTTTCATCTTTACCAGAACCCTTTCCATTGTGATTCAACAAATACACTTGCCTTTGTGAAGCTTACATTCAAGTGGGGAATGGACAACAGGCACATAACAGATAATCTAGTTTGCCTGAAACCTCCTTAGGAGTGACCACGAGCACTGAATCCAAGGGCCAGTGGCCATGAACCTTCTCCTAAAATGGATTTAATAAGACTCATGTTTATGGCCAAAAAAGAGGAGTAAACAGTATTGGCCCTACCCATCCTTTACCATTTAATGTCCATTTTCCAGAAGAAAATCAAGATTATCATGAATCTAGTTTTCCTAACACTTTTCCTCAATGGCTTTGTACTTCTGCCCCTCTAAATGAGCATCTTGCTTTTGTTTTTAGTAATGATGCCCTTTGAGTTTATTCACCTACCAAATGGGGAGGATTCAACAGAAAAATGAAAGGACCTCACCATGGGCCGGAGCAGATGGTGTGTTCAATATAGGAAATGCTACCTTGTCCCTATAATCCTCCTCCCTGTTGCTGCCCACAGATCAGATGGCTATACCTCACACCAGATAAACTTCCCGATAGACTGGAGATTAAATGCACATAGATCGGGAGAGCACATCAAACCCTCCTAGCTTCAGTGGTTTATAGCTTTCACGTGAAGGGAAGTAAAGAGAGTCTTCAGTTCTTAAACATACAGGATTTTAGGTTCCAGTCGTTGGGGGCCTGTGAATGAGCATATTAATAGGAGGAAAGTTTATTATATGTGTCTGAGGGGGTAGCAATCCAGGGCAGCTGTTGGAATAGCCAGGCATAAGGTTTTACCCACCAGCTTAATGGGGCAGTGGACAGGGTATTAAGGCTTCAGTGGGAAAGTATGGAAGGAGCAGATAGGACTTATTTCCACCATTCTTCGGGATGTCCTGATATCAAGTCCAGCTCCGACCTTACAAAAGGCTCCCTCAGAGAGGGGTTTTGACAGCTGAATTCTCAGAAAGGCCTGCTTTACTCATCAAAGAGAAGTTTAAAGTAGGCCTCTTTCTGCAGCTGCTGTTTGTTCAGATGTTCTCGGTTTAAAGTGGGCTTTATGCCCTCCTGGTGGAACCAGGCCACCGAGTTCCTTGTTTGAAACCTGACATGAAGTTTCATGAGCAAGCAGCCAGTGTGCTGCTGTGAAGAGGAGCCTCGGGATGGAACTCGGGAGGTAAGAGATCTGTGAACAAAAACACAGATCAGGGTAAGGATGAATAAGCACAAATCCAAGCACATGGCCCCATGGGCCACTGAACCCGTTTCTCATGCCTGAGAATAGATTAGTCCAATTAAATCGTAATTTGCTCATTGGATGTAGATTGTTGACATGTTCCTTCACTTGGTTCAGATGAAACATGACTTCTGAGTTACACTCAACTAGAGGCAGCACTGTTTGCCAAAGACTGCCTGGGTTCTTCCTTGTTGAGCAGCTGGGAGATCCAGATGGTGATTCTGGAGTACAGAGAGTAAACTGCTGACTCTTGATGGGCGCCCTTCCAAGGTCTATGCTGTGGCAGCAAATCCTTGTTCTGTTACTTTGGAAATGTTTAGAATTGTTTCTTCTAGATGGGAAGTTCCCAAACTTGGAGAAAGGGTCCTTATTGAATTGGTGTTGCGATAAATGAGGGCGACTGTCTATGACGTCTGGGTGGCTGATCTATGTGGTGTTACTTTGTTTATCAAGGAGACTGTGCTTGTGATTTGCTCAGCACTTAAAGTAGGGTACGTGGCGAGGGCAGGTGCCAGGAGGCCAAGTCCACATTGCCCTGACCATTTAGGAGGGGACTCCTTATATACCTTATTACCACCTAAGATAAAAACACCAGAGTTATTGTCTATGGACAAGGCCAGAGTGAATGTGTGACCCACCAGGCTGGCATCTGGTGCCTAGCATGACCTCTGTCGTTAGTTATGCTGGCATGTGCACATTTGTCACTTACTTAATCTCCACTTACCATATGCCTCTGTCAGCCTGTAAGAGCAAAACGGGTTGCAAAATATCTGGTACAGAACACCTTTGGTTTGATTTTGGCAGTTGCAGAGATGGGTGTCATTACCTAAGCAGGTCATTCCAGAATTTTAGGCCACCCAAATGTGGTCTTCAGTATTTAGTAAACCAACCAAGAGAAAAGCCAAGCTATTCCGGGTCCCACTGTATGGCCTGCAAACCAGGAATATTGTCCAGTGGCTAGGCAAACATTTGCATCATAATCCTCAGTCTTGGACTCATATACAACACCTGTGGAAGGTTTGAAGGTGCCATCTGTGGAATCAAACCAGAGTGTTTGATTACAGTACTGTTTGGTACATTACCTAGGAAGGGTCCTGTGCCATTTTTATTTTCAATGCAAAGAGGAAGATTTCCCTCCAAAAGCTTCACCTGAGTAAACGATAGACCTTGAGCTTCTGTAGAAGTTTTGTAACGCCAAGTAGAGTCATTTTGTCCTCTTCTTTGTGGATACTTTCCCTTGTATACACCCACTGTACAGTGATTAACCAGGTCCTTGCATGGGCAGGAGCAAAAACTAGTTCCGTTCTTGTGCATTATTTAGTTGTTGATCTAACCAGCAATCAGATAAATTAGCTAAGGTGTCAGGGTTGGGAAGAGTGGTGGAGGTGGGTAATGGGGTTGTGCGAGAATTGTTCAAAAAGCACCAAGTGTTAGTTGAAGCAAGACTCTGTTTGAAAGTGAGCCCATGGGGCGCCTGGGTGGCTCAGCGGTTAAGCCTCTGCCTTCAGCTCAGATCATGATCCCGGAGTCCTGGGATCGAGCCCCGCATCGGGCTCCCTGCTCAGCGGGAAGCCTGCTTCTCCCTCTCTCACTCCCACTACTTGTGTTCCCTCTCTGGCTGTGTTTCTCTCTGTCAAATAAATAAAATCTTAAAAAAAAAAAAAATGAAAGTGAGCCCATAGTGGAGAGACAGAGAGAGAATGGCTTAAGACAGGCAACCTCCAGCCGATATTTCTGTAAATAAAAGAGGAGGTCAGAGAATTTTCCAGGTCAGGGAGAAAGTCTTCAAAGGAAGATAAATGAAGACAACATTCTTGATTCAAGATCTTGGACAAAGCTGCCTACACTTCATTGTGTCATCTGTTTTGGAGTCTGAGTAGGCTCTGGAAATCCTCAATTTGAGGTCACTCGTAGGACAGCCTTCTAACTGTTACATTATAGGGGTGATGATCTGGATCTAGTTTGGGTGTGTCTCATGTGAATCCTGGAAGATTATTATTTTGATGATAGTGTAGATGCTTAACAGTATTTCCTAAAGCCTTTCCCAGTGAGCTGATAATGCATGTTTTCTTCTAAAAACTTTGATCTATACTCCATCTCCTGGTAGAGAGGTATGGGGAGACTTGTTAGTAAGTGAAGACAATGTTTCTCTCACCTGTTGATGATATGCCCCAAGAGTTCTTATATGTAACTAGTCAACACACTGAGTTGTTCACTCAAGGCCCCATGTGCTCACCCAATCCAGGAATGGAAGGTTTAGAGATGTCAGCAGGCATGGGGTGACCAAAAAACTATTTCAAAATGGGTCCGTTTCGAGTATTCTGGATCTGTTGTTTCCACCCAGATAAGTTTGGCTCCAGAGGCTCTATGACCTCTGTCAGCCAGGGCCTTCGGATGTTCTCCATTCATAGTCTTTATGTCGTATGTCATTCTAGTAGGTTGTTTCTGTCTTCAGCGACAAATGCCCACATTCACTGAATGTACCATTAGTGGCAAGGTTAAGTTTGATTTCATCACTTGCACTCTGAGCCCTGTTAAAATATCAGAAGGGTGCTTGAACCGAAAGAAAATTTCCCTTTGGTTCAGCTGTGACTCCAGATAGGATCCAAAGAGGAGTTTAAAATCTCTTCCCTGGGGGGCGCCTTGGTGGCTCAGTTGGTTAAGCAACGGCCTTCGGCTCAGGTCATGATCCCAGAGTCCGGGGTTTGAGCCCCACATCAGGCTTCCTGCTCAGAGGGGAGGCCTGCTTCTCCCTCTCTCACTCCCCCTGCTTGTGTTCCCTCTCTGACTGTGTTTCTTTCTGTCAAATAAATAAATAAAATCTTAAAAAAAATAAATAAAATCTCTTTCCTGGGTTTTATGGAAACTTACTTTACCCTTCTGTGTTAGCCTCTTAAGGCACTGCATCAACCTTAAAAGGACACAGGAAAGGGCCGTCTGGGTTTTTTACAGGCTTTAGGATTCCTGCACGCCTCCCTCCTCAATATCTCCTGGATCTCATCGTTTTCTTGAACTAGTCCGAAAACACACCGGAAGCAGCTGTTGTGTCTGTGTGTGGGGGGGGAGCCTGGGAACGTGCATTGTGCATTCCCTCTATCTAAAGGGCTAATCTGGGGCCCTTAGAACCAAAAACGTGGGAACCCGGGTTGCCACCGGCCACGTGCTCCGGGCCTAGGTCCTCGCATTTCACTCCAGGACGGGGACCTACCTGTGCGTAGAGCTCAGGCCGCTGCAGCCCCGCACACGTCGGTGACGAACTGCGGGGTCCCCGGGTCGAGTCGGCCCGGAAGCCGCTACGAAGCGGTGGCTGCAGCGGCGGCGGCGTCCTGGAGGAGCGAAGCGCGAGGTGGTTAGGGCGGCCAGCTCGGGCGAGGGGAAGCCTGCGGGTGGCTCCGCGCGGCGCCTGTGCTGGTGTGGCCCCGGGACGGGCTGGGCCGCCCGTCCCCCAGGCTTCCGAGGACTGCTCTACCCCTCCGTTCTGGCCTCCGGGAGCAGCGGGCCAGGCGCCCTCCCCGTCACAGGGGACCTTAGAACTGATCCACACTCACCGCCACAACCTGCAAGACAGAGGTTCGTGACCGCCCTACTCCAAGAGGCCACCAGTTGCGCAACGCTGCAAAGTGGGTTGGGAGTGTGGCCAATCCCCGGGAAGGGGGGCGTGGCGGAAGGCGGGGGGCGTGGTGAGCAGCCAATCCTTGGGAAGGCAGGGGCGGGGCGGCGGGGAGAGCAACTAATCCCTGGGAAGGGGCGGGGCCTGCCGTTGGTGCCTGGGGTCTCTGAGCCTGGGCCTTTTGGCTCTTGCTTTGGCAGGAAGACTAGTCAGGTTGAGCAGGGGAACAGACTGGATAGTGGCCTCCCTCAGGACCCCCTTGGATCTGGTTCTTTCAGGTCAACATTCCTTCCTCGGAGACTCTCCTGAGGAGGCTTTCGCTGTTACCTCTCCCTAGCTCAGCACGTGGGCCAAAGCTCTGGGTCATACAGCCTCCTAAAATCCAGAGCTGTTCTTTTGCATGCCGCATTTTTATTCACATTTGAGTACCTACTATGTGCCACGTGCCTTTCTAATCCTCAAATGGTTGAAACAAAGGCCTTAGTCTGACATTCTAGTGAAGAAGAAAAATCAAGACGAAAATAAACCAGTATGTCTTATGCTAAGGAGAGAAACATAGGTATTTATTACAACTCAAAAAACTGAAGATAGCGAAGAGTCATTCCTGTGGATAGTCATCCCCTCTGCCTATAAGAAACAAAGAAACAAAACTCATCATAACAGGTAGTAATGGGTTCTTTTGGAAATACATTTCACTGAAGAAATGACTAAATATGATAAAAATGCTCTTTAAGGAGTGATGCTTGGTTGGCACCCTGCACACGGGTAGGTTTCTGTTTTGGTCCATATGTGATAACGCAGAGGAAACCAAGATGGGCAGGGACCATTGCCCTGGGACGCACAGTACTACTGCAAGTCACTAGTGATAGGAAACGTATGAAGAAGATAACTGTGGTGGGGATGGGAAACACTTCAAACTCTTCAGCTTCCCAGTCCCGGAATGGGCGTGCAGTAATGGCTTAACCACTACTCATGTTGCTCCTTGCTAATGTTGGCTCAATGCCCCATATCCAGCTATGTTTAATTCATTGGTATCTCTTTTCTGCCTCTCTTTTTAAGGAAATTTACACTTTATTTTTCCCAAGCTCCTTTACCCTAATAAAATATATTTTCAAATTATAGTTAAGGCGAGAGGTGAAGGGAGCAGTGATTATGAAATAAAGAGAAAAGAGGAGAAATGCTCAATCCTTGGGAGTGACAACCTAGTGCTGGGATGTGTTTATTCATTTATAGAACCTGGATGGATTGAGAAACTAACATATGCCAAACACTGTGATAGACCTGGAGGGATACAGATAGTGAGGGAAAAAAGCTGAAAACTTGGAACTTGCCCTGGTGGAAACTTTAGTCTAGTGGGTAAAGCAGACGTGAATGCAAGAATCACATCAAAAATGCAAAATTAAGGCTTAAGAAAAGCTACAATGGAGATCAAAGACTCAGCTTTCTGATTGAGCAGAAAACTGAAGATGAGTTTATGCGGCACAGGAGACCCTGGGAGGGGAGTGCATATGCAGAGTGGGTATTCTAGGAAGGAGTTCAATGCTTTCATGGAAATGAGGGAAGGTTGCTATAACTTTTCTTTTTTTTTTTTTTTTAAGATTTTATTTATTTATTTGACAGATCACAAGTAGGCAGAGAAGCAGGCAGAGAGAGAGAGGAGGAAGCAGGCTCACTCTGAGCAGAGAGCCTGATGCGGGCCTTGATCCCAGGGTCCTAGGATCATGACCTGAGCAAAAGACAGAGGCTTTAACCCACTGAGCCACCCAGGCACCCTGGTTGCTATGACTTTTGGACAAAAAGCCGAGGGGTGGGCCATAGATAGAGACACCGAATAAGGCTTGCTATAAAGTGGGCTGCAGTGGGGGATGTGGCTGGAGGTGCTGGTCACTGCCAGACCATGCCAGGCTTTGAAGACCATGTTAAACATGCCCATAAGTGATGCTTATTGATAATGTGTTATATAAATACATGTCAATAAAATGTTTGCAAGGTTGGCATGTGTCAGGCCAGTGTGTTAAAGACATAAAGTGCTAACTTTATTGAGCACGTACTACCTGTTCTGTGCTTACATTGCTCATTTTAGATGATTTAGATGATCTCATTTAACCTTTCAGCTACCTGCTGGGATCAGTAGGCATGATGAAATACTTCATTTTGCCCCTGAGGATCCACATATTGCTAACATTTTATGAGAACTATTCTATTCTCCATCCAGGCAAGTGGATGGCTGGTGGACACATTAGGGTTTCTAAGCACATTGAAACACCATAGCAGCACTGACTCAAGTTCCCCAACACTTGCACATAAATGCACAAACTTAGGGAAGGAAACTAAAATCATAGCTGCAGTGGCCAGACTGTGGACACAGGATGGCAGCACGGAATTCTCAATTTCTGCAACTTTAAGGGTGCCTTTCCTTCACAGTGATTGTGGGATTTAATTTAGAACTCTTTAAAATTCAGAATTATATTAAGGCAGCCAAATTCCCATGTTGACCAGCTGACCCTAAGCAACAGGGCTTGTTATCTTCTAATGGTTGATTGTATTAGATTTTAAATATTGCTTTTTCTAAAAGAACTCTTTAAAATGATTACATGCTACCTATTATGCTTAACATCCAGCGTATTCTATGAAATTACTGTATAAATGATATTTGGTGGGTTGGTTAAATGAATAAGCTTAAGGTATCCAGTTGAAAGCACAACCAAAATGAGCCATTTAATTCTATTAAGGTTAAATGAGTCAAGAGGTAGACCTGCTTGTTCTGTAGCACAATTTTAATGAGACTGCTTGAGTTGAGTCCTGTTCTATATCAAAAAAGGAACATGAATGTATTCAGGTTCTATTTCTGGCTCTACCACAGGCTTTGTTATTATACCCAGTGCAAGATGAAACCTGTTAACTTTTTTTTTTTCATTTGCAAAATGTAGGCAGTGCTTGTAGCCTTTTTCACAGGAGTGTGAGAACTAATGAGCACCACAAATGACCTTGACCTATTTTGTAACAGCAAATGCATTTTCATTGCCATATTTTCATGAAAAATGAAAATCTGCTAGCTCTTTCTTGTCCTGAAGAGTTGATACTAAGCTAAAATTTTAAAGTCTGGAATATGTGCTTTATCAGCTGCTCTTCAACATTCCAGTTTCCAAATTTAAACAAAATGAGAATAAGATAAATCTTGCAAGTGATAATCAAAACAGTAGAAGGGAAGTGAAAGAGTTGCCTTGTAAATGGAGGTCTATTTGTTTTTTTCAAAATTGCACTCTTTATTTTCATTAAGACAGGGGTTGGTCCAAGATGGTGGAGGAGTTGGGGACCCTAGTTTCTTCTGGTCTCAGGAATTTAGCTAGATAGCTGTCAAATCATTCTAAACACCTGCAAACTCAATCAGAGACCTACGAGATTAGCTGCTCCTCTACAAATAGAAAAGTGACCTCTTTCTGCAAAGTAGGAGGTGCAGAGAAGTGAATCCCAGGTGATATATGGGAAGATAAAGGGAGGGGGGAGGGAGGCTTTGCAAGCCAGCTACCAGAATATGATATAGCAGTGGAGTGCAAAATCAGAATTTTTAGAAGCCTGCTCTGGTGAGGACATCCCTTTGTGAAAGGTGCTCAAGTGGTGAGGCAGGGCAGAATCTGAGATGGGACAGTGTGGTCTCAGGATCCTCCAGGCTACCTGAGTGTGGCAGATCTCCCAGGCATCAGAGCAGGGAAGCCAGCTATATACTGCAGACCATGGGGTGGTCAGGTGACCACTCTACGAGCAGGGGCCCAGCAAGCAGCAGAACTGGGGAAAACCCCTTCTCCTTCCTCCCCTGTGAGGAGTGGCTTTGGAGACTTGAAATGGGGTCCCATGACTGATATAAAAATGCTTGGTCATAGGCTGGGTGAGCACTGAATGCAGATGGAGCCTAGGGAGACAGAGTAATGGATGCTTTCCCTGAGGGTGCACTGAAGAGTGGGACCCCAAGCTGTCAGCTCTGGGGCTGGAGACTGGGAGGCCGCCATTTTCATTCTCATCCTCTAAAGCTATGTGGAAAGCCTTCAGGGAATAACACTTACAGAGAGCAATCTGGAGCAGAATACTTAACCTGGCCCCCTGGCAAGGGCAATGCAGTTCCCCCTGGGGCAAAGACCCTTGAGAATCAGAGCAACAGCCCCTTCCCCAGAAGGTCAGCAGAAACATCCGGCTGAGACCAAATTTACCAGGTCACACAGAACTGAACAACCCAGCACTAGGGGAAAATAGTGTACAGAATTCATGTTTTCTACCCCTATGGTTCTTTAGTTTTTCAATTTTAATTTTTTTCTCTTTCCTTTTCAACCAATTTCTTATTTTATCAACTCGTTTTAAAAACCTTTTTTAATTTTCATTTTTAAACTTACATTCTATACTTCTGTTGTATTTAATTTATTTTTTTGTATATGTATAAGTTTTTCTTTCTTTACAATTTTGGGATGCAGTTTCTTCTAACAAAAAGACCAAAATACAATCTGGTGTATTGCTCTGTGCTGTTCAGATCATATTCTCTTTCTGTGTCTCTTTTCTTTCTTCTTATTCTTTTTCTTTCTTTTTTAAAGTCTTTTTAAATTTTTGACTTCATGGTTACATTCTATCCTTTCAATGTAATTAATTTTATTTTTGTATATATACAAATTTTTCTTTATAATTTTTGGATGTAGTTTCTTCTAACAAACAGACCAAAATACACCCAGGATATAGTGTATTGCTCTTATGTTCACCTGTCTGATTATAGTCTCTCCCTTTTTCCTAATTTTTATTTTTTGTTCAGTTTTGGGCCTCTTCTGATTTGTTTAGTGTATATTGCTCTGGGGTCATTGTTGCCATTTTAGTATTTTGTTCTCTTGTTCATCTATTCTTCTCTTAACAAAATGACAAGATGGAAAAAAATCACCTCAAAAAAGAGAACAAGAACTAGTACTGACTGCCAGGGACCTAATCAGTATGGATATAAGTAAGATGTCAGAACTAGAGTTCAGAATATTGATTATAAAGATACCAGCTAGCTTGAAAAAAAGCATAGAAGACACTAGAGAATCCCTTTCTGGAGAAATAAAAGAACTAAAAATCGAATCAAGTCAAAATAAAAAAGGCTATTAGTGAGATGCAATAAAAAATGGAGGCTCTAACTGCAGGATGAATGAGGCAGAAGAGAGAATTAATGATCTAGAAGACCAAGTGATGAAGAATAAATAAGCTGAGAAAAAGAGAGATAAACAACTACTGAATCACAAGGGAGAGAATTCAAGAGATAAGTGAGTCTTTAAAGGAGTTCTATAAAGGAAAACAATATTAGACTAAGGATCCCAGAATAATAAGAGAAAGAGAGAGAGAGAGAGAGAGAGAGAGAGAGAGAGAGAGAGAGAAAGAGAGGCGCACAGAAGGTATACTGGAGAAAATTATAGTGGGGACTTCCTCAAATCTGGGAAAGGAAATAGGCATTCAAGTCCAGGAGACATAGAGAATCCCCCTCAAAATCAATAAAAATAGATTAACACCTTGACACATAATAGTGATCTCAGAGACAAAGAAAAATCCTGAAAGCAGCTCGGGACAGGAGGACTGTAACCTACAAGGGCAGAAACAGTAGATTGGCAGCAGACTTATCCACAGAGACCTGGCAGGCCAGAAAGGGCTAGTATGATATATTCAGTGTGCTAAATGAGAAAAATACGCATCCAAGAATACTTTCTCCAGCAAAGATGTCATTCAAAATAGGAGAGATAAAAGGACAAACAGAAACTAAAAGAATTTGTGATCACTAAACCAGCCCTGCAAGAAATATTAAAGGGGATTCTTTAAGTGAAGATAGAGTCCAAAAGTTACAGACCAAAAAGGAAAAAGACAGTAACAGAAACAGTGACTTTATATGGAATACAGTGGCATGAAATTCATGTCTTTCAGTAGTTACTCTGAATGTAAATGGGCTAAATGCCCCAATCAAAAGACACAGGGTATCAGACCAGATAAAAAAGCAAGATTCATTGATATGCTGTCTGTAAGAGACTCATTTTAAACCAAAGACACCTCCAGATTGAAAGTGAGGGAGTGGAAAACCATTTCTCATGCTAATGGACATCAAAAGAAAGCTAGGTGGCAATCTTTATATGAGACAAATTAGATTTTTAACCAAAGAGTGTAATAAGAGATGAGGGAGGACACTATAACATTAAATAAAGGGTCTATCAAACAAGGAGATCTAACATTTGTAAATATTAATCTCCCTAACAAAGGGAACGGAATTATATAAACTAATTAATAACAAAATTAAAGAAACACATTGATTATACACAATAATAGTAGAAGATTTTAACACCCCACTTACTGCATGGACAGATCATCTAAGCAGAAGACCAACAAAGGAAACAAGGGCTATGAATGAGACCCTGGGCCAGATGGACTTCACAGATATAATCAAGAACACTCCATCCTAAGGGCACCTGTGTCACTCAGTTGGTTAAGCATCTGCCTTCAGCTCAGGTCACGATCTCACAGTCCTGGGGTTGAATCCCACATTGGGCTCCCTGCCTAGCAGTGTGTTTGCTTCACCCTCTGCCCTCTCCCCCTGGCTCATGCTCTATCTCTTTCTCACAAAAAATAAATGAATAAAATCTTAAGAAAAAAAAAACAACATTCCATCCTAAAGCAATAGAATACACATTCTTCTCTAGTGCACATGGAACATTCTCCTGAATTAGACTCATATACTGGGTCACAAACGAGGTCTCAACCAGTACCAAAAGATTGGAATCATTCCCTGCATATTTTCAGACCACGTAATGCTTTGAAAGTTGAACTCAGTTGTAAGAGGAAATTTGGAAAGAACTCAAATACATGGAAGCTGAAGAGCACCCTCCTAAAGAATGAATGGTCAACCAGGATATTAGAGAGGAATTTAAAAAATTAATGGGAACAAATGAAAATGAAAACACAACTGTTCAAAAACCTCTGGGATGCAGCAACGGTGGTCCTAAGAGGGAAGTATATAGCAACACAAACCATTCTCAAGAAATAAGAAAGGTCTCAAATACACAGCCTAACCTTATGCCTAAGAGAGCGGAGAACAAACAGCAAATAAATCCTAAACACAGCAGGAGAAGAGAATTAGTAAATATTAGAGCAGGAATCAGAGAAATAGAAAACAAAAGAACAGTAGAATATATCAAAGAAAGTAAGAGCTGGTTCTTAGAAAAAATTAATAAAATTGATAAACCCCTGGCAAGACTTATCGAGAGAGAGAGAGAGAGAGAGAGAGAGAGAGAGAAAGGATCCAAATACAGAAAATCATGAATGTAAGAGAAGAGATCACAACCAACACCATAGAAATACAATTATAAAAACTTATTATGAGCAACAATATGCAAACAAATAAGGCAATCTGGAAGAAATGGATGCATTCCTAGAGATGTATAAACTACCAAAAGCCCCAAAATTGGTCTCCTAGGAGGTTCAGTCAGCCAAGCATCTGCCTTCAGCTCAGGTCATGATCCCAGGGTCCTGTGATCAAGCTCCACATCAGGCTCTTTGCTTGGTGGGGGCCCTACTTCTCCCTCTCCCTCTGCCATTCCCCTTGCTTGTGTTCTCTCTCTCTCTCCCTCTCTCATGAAATAAATAAATAAAATCTAAAAAAAACAAAAACAAAAATAAAAAAAACTACTATAACAAACAGGAAGAAGTATAAAACCTGAACAGACCCATAACCAGCAAGGAAATTGAAGCAGTAATCAAAAATCTCCCAACAAACAAGAGTCCAAGGCTCAAAATGGATGAAAGACCAAAATGTGAAACAGGAATCCATCAAAATATTTGAGGAGAACACAGGCAGCAACCTCTGTGACCTTGCTCATTGCAACTTCTTGCTAGATATTTCTCCAAAGGCAAGGGAAACAAAGGCAAAATAAACTATTGAGACTTCATCAAGATAAAAAGCTTTTGCACAGCAAAGGAAATAGTCAACAAAACCAAAAGATAACCGACATAATGGGAGAAGATATTTGCAAATGTCTTATCAGATAAAATTTAATATCCAAAATCTATAAAGAACTTATCAAACTGGGCTCCTGGATGGCTCAGTTGGTTGGGCGACTGCCTTCAGCTCAGGTCATGATCCCGGAGACCCAGGACTGAGTCCCACATTGGGCTCCCTGTTCGGCAGGAAGCCTGCTTCTCCCTTTCTCATCCCCCCTGCTTGTGTTCCCTCTCTTGTTGTGTTTCTCTCTGTCAAATAAATAAATAAAATCTTAAAAAAAAAAAGAACTTATCAAACTGAATACCCAAGGAACAAATAGTCCAATCAAGAAACAGGCAGAAGGCACAAACAGACATTTTGCCAAAGAATACAACCAAGTGACCAAAAGACACATGAAAAAACACTCAATGTCATCAGCATCAGGGAAATACAAATCAAAACCTCAATGAGAGACCACGTAACACTGGTCAGAATGGCAAAGATTAACCACTCAGGAAACAGGATGGAGAGAAGGGGAAACACTCCTACACTGTTGGTGGGCATGCAAGCTGGTGCAGCCACTATGGAAAACAGTATGGAGGTCCCTCAGGAAGCTGAAAATAGGGCTACTCTATGATCTAGCAACTGCACCACTGGGGATTTACCCCAAAGATACAAATGTAATGATCCGAAGGGGCACCTGAAGTCCAATGTTTATAGCAGTGATGGCTACAATAGCCAAACTATGGAAAGAGCTAAGATGTCCATCGGCAGATGAATGGATAAAGAAGAGGTGGTATATATATATATACACTGGAATACTACCTGGCCATCAAAAATTGAAATCTTGCTATTTGCAAGGATGTGGAGAAACTAGAGTGTATTGTGCTAAGTGAAATAAATTAATTGGAGAAAGACAGTTATTGTATGATCTCACTCTTATGTGGAATTTAAGAAACAAGGCAGAGGATCATAGGGGAAGAGAGGGAAAAAAAAAGAAACAGGATGAAACCAGAGAGGGAGACAAACCACAAGACTCTTAATCATAGGAAACAAACTGAAGGTTGCTGGAAGGGAAGAGGGTGGAGGGATGGGGTAACTGGGTGATGGACGTTGGGCAAGGTAAGTGTTATAATAAGCACTGGATATTATATAAGACTGATGAATCACAGATGTGTATCTCCAAAGCAAATAATACATTATATGTTAATTATTTGAATTTAAATTAAAAATTTTTTAAAAAGTAAGTTGGTATGTCAGGATGTGGTATCCACTTGAGTTTACGGGGTTCAGAAATTTGTGATAATATGGGCACCTGGGTGGCTCCGTGGGTTAAAGCCTCTGCTTTCAGCTCAGGTCATGATCTCAGGGACCTGGGATCCAGGCCCGCATCTGGCTCTCTGCTCTGCAGGAAGCCTGCTTCCTCCTCTCTCTCTCTGCCTGCCTCTCTGCCTACTTGTGATCTCTCTCTCTGTGTCAAATAAATAAGTAAAATATTAAAAAAAATAAATTTGTGATAATATACTTTACAGTGATTGCTGACCACTCTGAGATTTTTCCATCAATTTCAAAACTGATACTGTGGGCCTGAAGTTGATGGTACAAGTAAAAAAACACTACTACCCTTGGGAATTTTGCAGAACACCACCTGGTCAGATTATTCCTGTATCCATCCTAGTCTACATGCTGTGAGAGGGGCAGTTCATCCTGTAGCCATGAGGTCAGACACGCAAGTGATTTCCTTGTTTTTTGAAAGACAAAATCTAGGTCAGAGCACAAGACATGAAATCTATTACTTCAAAGTACTGGGCTGGTTAGTGGGAAGAGCTTGAGTCTCCACTCCTATACATTCCAGGTTGAGGTATTTCTAGTAGGAGATCGTGCCAGGATGTCTCTGCTCCCTTCCTCACTCTTCCCGAGGGATGAAGGTGCTGCTTCTCTCATTGGTGAAGAAGGACCTGAGCCAGGAGTGGCAGGCTCTCCCTACCTCCACGTCTCTGAGCCAGGCTGACATGCAAGAGCTAACGTGAATTCTGTTTTCTGCAACCGAGTCCATCCATTTACTTTGTGCTTTTGGCTCTGCGGATGTTAGTGTTTGTTATTGGACTCTGGCATGAATTTTAAATAAAAAATGAAAAGAAGCTCTATTCATAAAATTCTCCCCAATCAACTCTCACCTCATTTCAGTAACTCAGAGGAGAAAGTGCCCTTTTAATCTATGCTAGAATTGAGATGAAATTGGAAATAACACATTTCTTGTCTTTGGCTCTTGGTCACATTCTTCTTTGGCTGTGGAGGCCTAGTGATGTGCAAAGTGTAATGTTTTTACATTCGACCATTGCTACTCTTATTATGACTGTGATTATTGTTCTTGGATCTAGCATAATAGCTAACATGTTGGTAAAACTCTACACATGTTTCTTGACTAATGAAGTATTAAATTCAGGGTATTTTGATTAAAAATGTTTAAAAACTAAGGTGTCTCATAGTGCCCTCAGTCAAATTCCAATAGCATAGTAGGTTGCTCACAGATGATCTTTCCCTGGCTGGGGGTGTTATCAAGCTCTTATTGGGGCCGGCACCCCATGGAGGACATGGGTGTGCAGAGCTGAGAAGGCTGGTCAGGATTTGTCCCACAAATGAGGGTGCTACCACATTAGCCTGGACTTCACAAAAACATGTAATAAATAAATACAAAATCACAGGCAAACCCTTCTGGGTGGGAAGAGTTTGAATCTAGTCCATCTGGACACTGATTATGTGGAAAATAATGTCAGCCCTTTGGGACCTGAAGCGCTAGCCCAACCCCCATAATGGCTGTATTATCATCTCTGCCACCTTTAGTTTGTGCCTAATGCATTCCTTTGTAGTAAGTGTGCTTCCTCTGACTCCTTGGACCTTTCTACATCACATAACCCCACTACCCATCCTTGTTCCAGTTGACCTGTCCCCAGTATTCTTGCTCTCCTTTCCTAGACTCCTGGGGACATTCATTTTCAACTGTATGCATGAAGGGTGGTCTGTACCTCCATTCATGCATTTAATTGGACAACAGACACTGAGCATGCACTGTGTGTTGGGCACCGGGCTGTGTGTCTGAGATATGAAGATGATCCAACAGAGTCCTGGCTCTCTAAGAGCTCATAGATGATGCCATGGAGTCAGTGACATGGTCAGGGTTGCCCTGAGCTCTGTGGGACACCAACAAAAGGCACCAAACCAGCCTGGGAAATGTGCCAAGAGGAAGGCCTCCTTCCTCAGGTTGCCATGAGGCAGAGGTAGAACCGAAAATTTCAAATAAGCCCCAGAACCAGATCAAAAGGCTTTGAGAAACTCCACATGCATATTTAGGAGAGCAGGATAACTCTGCCCACAGTACAAAAGATGTCAGGTGCTTAAACTCCTGGCTTAGAGAGAGCACCTTGCCTCTTTGTGAAGGAGGCTTGTTGATACCCTTTTAATATTAATGTTGGAGAATCAGGGCTAAGGGGTAAAAAGTGTCCATTTGCTAAATTCTCTTATAATACATCAGGAAAAAATTGTGTACGTCCTGTAGGTATTTTTATTGCCATTTTAGGAGAGGTTTATAGTTTCCTAACACACTTCATTCATTATAATGTGCATACTTGTATCAACAAGTTGCGGAAAAACCTGATTGACATTAATCTCAAAGGTGTTGCTGGGAAGGCTTTTTGTTTGGTTGTCTTTGAAGTGAAGATCAGAGGTGATTCTTTGTCACCCACAAAACTTTGATGTTTTCCTGCACTACAGTTCACAACCAGGACAGAAACACCAACATACGCAGGCAACATCCATAATCCACAACTTTATGACCACATAAGAAATTTGTTGAGGGGCCGCCTGGGTGGGTCAGTGGGTTAAAGCCTCTGCCTTCGGCTCAGGTCATGATCTCAGGGTCCTGGGATCGAGGCCCACGTCGGGCTCTCTGCTCAGCAGGGAGCCTGCTTCCTCCTCTCTCTCTTTGCCTGTGATCTCTCTCTCTGTCAAATAAATAAATAAAATCTTTAAAAAAAAAAAAATTTGTTGAGGGAAATGTCATTTGTTACTGCTCAGTGTGACTTTGAAATGTTCCTGGGTATTCTGGAGGGAAAGCTAGTTCTAGAATAGAAGCATTCATAACCATTAAGAAAGTCTGCATAAAACCGGTTTAACTGATTACTGATGAATATATCAAATGGGCAAAGAAAGGACTTGCTTTAGTACGGCTGGTGTGGGAGGGAATCAAGCTTTGAGTCCCATTGCTGGGTGCACTAGAGAAGGCTGAGGGTTGGGAGCTGGAGGGCTCAGCTTGGAATCCTGGCTCTGTTATTTACTAGCTGTGTGCCCTCAAAAGAAATACACCTTCCTAGCTTCCTCATAAACAGAAGGGGGATATTAATCATACTGTCAGGATTAAGTGCAATTACATAGTTAAGGTGTCTAATATTTAGGTATAGTCTCAAAATTGTAGATATATAGATTTTGAGCAAAATAGTCATTTCACACAATTTTAACTCTAAAGTCTCAAAAGATATGCCCTAGTTTTAATTATGTGAAATGCCCTGCTTGCTCAGGTCTTCTTGATGTGATATTAGCTTATGTCTTTCCTTGTGGCCGTAGAAGGCTAAAGATGCCAGATTTAACTCATCAAAGGATATGGATGAGATCTGGTAGAGAATGTGAGGACCTATTTATTCACACACATAACTACTATGATTCTACATGTTAGATTAACAAAGGCATAGATGATTTCTGGCTCTCTGTTATAAATATTAGCCTCTCCTTAATTTAACTTTTCCTCTTTTTAGTTTATACACAGAAGGAGGTGAAAGTATGGTCTTCCAATCTCTGGGGAGGTCCCCATGTGCCTTAAAACCTCAGGGGAAAAGAATAGGGGATTGAAAATTGGATGAACTCTGGGTGGCCTATTAGAACCACCAAATTCATCCTTGCATCCATCCACGCATCTATCCATGCACCCTTCCATCTATCCATTCACTGCCAAGTTCAGATGCCTGCCCAACATCAGAACTACATTCCTGTTTAGGGAATTCCCTATTGCATGAATCTTGGCCAAAGGCAGGACCTGTCTTCCATTATTACAGTTTACATGCTTAAACATACACTCTCTCCTTTAGCATCTAGGACATGGGAATATGCTATAGGCTCAGCCAATGGGGTCCTTCTGCCTAGGATTTTAAGGCTGGAGCAAATCAGAAAAGAATCAAGGACTCCAGAGAGAGAGAGAGAGAGAGAGAGAGAGAGAGAGAATGGTATAAGAAATAGCATCAAGTGTCTACAAATAGCAGTGTCTGTTGGTATGTTGTCCTCTCTAGTTATGGCATGATTTTGCCTTTGTCTGCTCATCTTCTCCTCTACCCCCAACTTGGAGGTGTGTCCTGTCTTGGCTTGCTGATTTCTGGGTCTTTGGCATTTGACATGGAGAGAATGTGTATGAGTGACAGGGCAGGAGACACAGGAGGCAAGAGAAAAGAGAATAAACTTTCCAGGAAGGAGAGAAACATCAAGATTATGAAGCAGTTTAAGAATATGTATGAGTAGGAACCCTGAGATGATAAGGAAATGTTGTTGTGGTATCTGACTCAGATTCCTATATTGGCCTTTGATCATGCAACTAGTGACTACAATTACTTTTATGATGGTGATGATGATGATGATGATGTTCAATTAGCCAACATATAGTACAGCATTAGTTTTTGATGTAGTGTGTTCAATGATTTATTAGTTGCCTACAGTTATTTCTAATTACTTTCTTGTTTCTAGACTTTTTTCTTTGAGTGTGTTCAATATTCACGTTGGCAGAATGGGCCCCAGCAGACAGGCTACACTTGAATGACCCCCTCTTTTGTTGGCTTTGGTCATTGACTCTCCTCTGTGACTATTGAATCTATTCCTTCCTGCCCAGGGGAAGGTGGCCAGACCCTTGTCACAGGCTGAGGAGGAAGCTGACACAGAGGAAGGCAAATGCAGTTAAGCCACAAGTAGACAGCAACACAACCATTGAATTCAGATAATCATGAATGGGTTTTACCACTGGACTTTCCAGGGAAGTGTGCCAATCAATTTCCCTGTGATCTTAGCAAGATTGAATTGGCCTTTCTGACTTGCAATTAAAAGCATTTTAAACTGAGATGGCTACACGATAGAAAGAAACCCTCAACATGGAGCAGAACGCTTGGTTTACTCCCAGCATGCCAGCAATTGGCTGTGTGACCATAAGCAAGTCATTTCACCTTCCTCATTGGAAAAGGGGAAGCTTTTGAACTAGATCAGTGGTCCTCAACCATGGGTGGGCCTGCTTCCATGAGAGATATTGGGAAAATGTGGGGTGTTTGTCGTGATCACATTAATTTGGAGATACCATTGATATTTGGCAGGTAGGGGACAAGGATGCAAAATGCTTGGGATGATCCCATACCATGAAAATTTTCCTCATCCAGATTGCCTCTTGAGATACTGCTCTAAATGTTCTTCTTCTCTCCTACTTCTCTTATGACTCTGTAGTCATTTATTTATTTCTCTTATTTTCTGCTCTTTTACTCTTTGAAATTTGCTGGCCTCCTTTTGGCTGTCTAGATAGAGCCAATATATCAGTGTTTCTCAATTTTGGTCCCAAGGACAGTATGAATCACCCTAGGGGAATTGCTAAAAATTCAGCTTCATAGTCTCACTTGAAAACTAGTCAATCAGCATCAAGGTCCCAGGGGAGACATATGCAGTCTCTAATTTGCTTTACTTGCTTGTCCATCTCACTAGGCAATATAAAAATTTTCTTGTAAAACATATAAATCACAGATACAGAGAACAGATTGGTGGTTGGCAGAGGTGGTGTGGGGCAGGAAAGTGGGTGAAATGGATGAAGGTGGTCAAAAGCTATAAACTTCCAGTTATAAATCCTGGGGTGGTAACGTATAGCCCAGTGACTATAATTAATAATACCGTATTATATTTGAAAGTTCTTCCTAATGCAGATGACTGAAGTTCCTATCACATTCTAACTATGTGTGGTGTGGATGTTAAGTAGACTTATTGTGGTGATCATGTCACCGTTTATATAAATAGTAAATCATCACATTCTGCACCTGAAAATAATATAACTAATATACTGTTATGTCAACTGTATCTCAATAAAAAAAACTTATACTTCTTATAAAGTCATTTATCATAGTTAAAAATGTAGTTATCATCCATTTTGGTATCTGAGTGGCTTACATAAATTATTTCACTAATCCTCACAGAAACCTAATGAAAAAGGTCACTGTTCTCATTTTACAGATAGAAAAACTGAAGTTCGTATCCCGATTTTACAGATTAAGGAAAGCACTTCCTTATTATTACAAGCTAGCAAATATAAAGGTTAGGATGTGAGACCAGCCAGATAGGTTTGACTCCAATGCCTGAACTCACCCCCACATACTCTACAGTCTCATGCTAGTCCCTTTCTTTGTGATATTAACTATCAGACACACCAGAAAATGCTTTGGCTGCTTCTGCATCCATGTTCTATTCACACAAATGATGTACATCTAAAATACATGTGACAGATGTATGATTCAATATATTGTTAATGAAAAAATCCAGTAAATAGAACAGTATGTCTAGTATTTGTTAGCTATATTCCAAAATATTAACAGCAGGAGTTTTTACAGAATATACTTTTTAATGTAATGACATTACACAAGTCTGGCAGAGATGGCTGGCTCACACTCATGGTACCCCTCCTTAACTTACAGTAATCACTTGGACACAGCTCCCCAAAGGGAACTACATTTCCCACCCTCCTTTGCTTCCAGATCAGGACAGATGGGTAATTCTCACCAATGGGGTATGAACAGAGTGGTGTGTCATTTCTAAATTGGGACTTTTAAGAAATGGGGTTTTTCATGCTGCCCTCCACCATCTGTTAGGCAGATTCAGAGGACTCCAAATTAATAGGGGCTACCGAACCCCCAAGCTGGAGGGATCATGTCCTTGAATGACCACAGGGATGAACAGCTACTGGTTGAACAAGATAGCTACACTGAACTGCTACATGAGCAAGAACTAAACTTCTCTTAAACTGTGTCACAGGAATTTGGGGTTTATTTGTTACAACATTCTACCTAATTCAAGTAATAAAGTTACCTTATCTAATATGAGTTATACATACTCATCAATAATTATAACTTTACTCTCTTCCTTTCAGACATGTATGATGAAAAATATAACATTTCTGGGATCCTAATATCTACTTATGTCATTGAGCCACCTCACAGATTTTTTAAAATTTATTTTTATTTTTTTTAGAGAGAGAGAGAGACAGAGAGAGACAGAGAAAGAGATCATGAGTGGGGAGGGGCAGAGAGAGGAGTGAAAGAATCCTGAGCAGGCTCCACATTCAGCACAGTTTGATCCCCAAACCCTGAGATCCCGATCTGAGCTGGAACCAAGAACTGGCCACTTAACTGACTGAGCCACCCAGGCTTCCCCATCCTCACCAATTTTTAACTCTCAAAACTCATATCATATAAAGGATATTGTAGGAATTGTAGAGGAAGGAGTAAGAAGCCAGCAGATTGACTAGCTGCCTCTGAACAGTTCCTCACATATAGAATCTGACCATATATAGAAAGTCATTGAAACATCCTTGAATTATTAATACACAAGAGGGATGAAGAGGTATCAAAGATTCTGAAAACATCTGCTGCGAAATTACTTTCCCTTGATTTGAAGGGCATTTCATACATAATAAGTAAGTATAAACATGGGACAACAGACTGAAAGTGCTATTAAGAGCATAAAGGAAAAAAGAGATAAAAGATCTGCCTATCTTTTATCATGATACCTTGAATAAATAAAGGAAGCTGAATTTAATACCTAATTGACTACAAAGAATCACAGGTCTTTTTTGGAAAGCTGAACGGTGTGTTGGATTTAATTTCTAGTCAGTTATGCTGCGGCACTTTATCCAACAACTCATAATGGATTGCAGTAACATAACCCAAAGGCAATAAAGACAAAGCTGAATTAACCACGAGGCCTGATAAAAACCTGAATAGTACACGTTGGCTGCAGTGTGGAAGGGTTTTAATATGTTTACGATTTCACCAAACATTAGGAAGAAGAGGAGGGGAAGATGTAATTCCTTGAGTTAACAGGAGTAATCAAAATAGTTTAGTTGCTTACTATGAGAATTGAAACACAAAATGAAGATTTGGTGAAAGAGTTTACCCCTAAATATAAGGAAGTGTTTGTTTTCATGGGCAATGTCAAGGTCAAATGGTGATGACATTTTATTTCATGTGGTTCTATGACTACTGTATCCTTCCCCAAGTTAGGGCTTCCATGAGGATGGAAACAGACCTTTGTGGACAGAGGCTTAATTTCAAATGGATGATTCACACTGCCTGGCTCTGTCCACACAAAACCGAAATACCTAGATAGGAGTAAAATCTTTGCAAATGCCAAATGATGCCAAGATTTCTGAGGTTTCCCAATATCCAAGTGTTTGTTCAGATGTTTCCAAATATGTAGATGTCGATGTTGGCTGCTTTGCTGACAAACTTCAGATAAGGGCTGGAACTTTTTATTTTTAGCACAACTATTTTTAGCAGGAGGTTTTATCGGTGTTGGATAATGCATAATAGGGTAACTGCTTCAAGTTCTTGACCCCAGGAAGAGTCCATGTAGTCAGGGAGGGCTTTCGAAGATGCTTATCCTTCAGGCTTCTATGGGTATCATTACCCTTGTCATTTGAAACCTTGTAAGTCTTCTAAACATTCCTGAGTGTTCTGGAGAGGTGAAGGCATGTCATTAATATAAGAACCTGGTAAAATGACCTAATGAACCTAGTGTTGGACATCTAGTAGACGCTCAATATGTACATGAGAAAGTGTGATGAGAAGAGAATGTTCACAAATTCCCTTTACCACTCAGCAGAGCCCAAAGCCCTGTGCTAGTGTAGATGAATTTCCTATGCTTCGATCTAACATGGATTTTTTTCCACTTTCCATTCAGTCTTGCCTACTCAAGATGTTGTTCCAGCAGTTCTCCTCTCTCCTACATCAGAAAGTTTTCCTCTTTCTTTTTAAGACCCTTTCCATAAATTTGCACACATGCCATTATCTTTCCCATTATGAAACACACACACACACACACACACACACACACACACACACACACACCACCTTCTTTTCAGTATACTTCCTCAACTAGCCAAATTCCTCAAAGATTTGTCTGTACTCACTGTCTCCAAGCCTTTTCTCAATCTTTTTCAAACCTACTCTCATCAGGCTTTTTGTTCGACCCACTGCATCAAGTCAGGTTTCAGCTGGCCAGGCTGCTGACTGCACACGAACCATAGGTTCTCAGTCCTCGTATTAAAGATTTTATTTATTTATTTGACAGAGAGAGGAGAGAGAGAGGGACAGAGAGCACACAAGCAGGGAGCACTCCAGGCAGAGGGAGAGGAAGAAGCAGGCTTCCCTCTGATGCAGGACTCGATCCCAGGACCCTGGAATCATGACCTGAGCCAAAGGCTGACACTTAACATACTGAGCCACACAGGCGCCCCTCGGTCCTTGTGTTAACTTGATCCCTCAGTGGCTGTTGACACTCGAGACTGCTCCTTTTTCTTACTCCTTCTTGCACGTGGCTTCCAAGACATTAGACTGACCCAGCTTCCTTCCTATCTTGCTGCTGTACCCGTTGCTGGTTTTCTCTCTTTCTCTCATCTTTTAAAGTTGGACCCCCACCACAGGGGTCAGTCCTTGACCCTGTCCTCTTTTCTATCTAAATACTTACCTACCCTTGGAGATTTTATTTAAGCTTGTAGTTTTAAAATCACCATGCATATGCGGATGACTCCTGAAGGTACATCTTCATTCTAGCCCTTCCACCCAAACCCCAGACAGTTATCTGTCCAGCTGCCTTCTCGGTTATCTCCACTTGGATGTCTGGTAGACTCCTCAAACTTAGCAACTCCTGAACTCAACTCCCAATCTTCTCTCCTCTGTATCAAAGGCAAATCCATCCCCCACGTGCTCGGGTCAAAGCCACAGACTAAATCCTTGACTCTTAGTTCTCTCCTATCCCACACTCAAGTCACAGCCTGTGGGAAATCCTACTGGTGTGACCCTCACAACATGTCTAGAATCGGACCACTTTGGTCACCTTTGCTACTCCCAACCTGGTCAGAGTCACTGTGATCTCTCACTGCAGGGGCCTCTCACAGGGTCCCTATTTATACCTTTGACCCTTGTTGTCTATTCTCCACACAGCAGCCAGATTGATTCTTACCAAATGTGAGACATCATGTCACTGCCCTACTCCTCCCTCCACTCAGGGAAAAAGTCCCCTCCATTCTGCTTCCCAACTCCCCGCAATACTGATGTGATCTGCCCCTGACACCTCGCTCATGTCACTGTCTCCTGTCCTCCCTCTGAAGCCCTTGGTGCCACCCACGCTGCCCCTTGCTTCAAACGGAGGCTCCAAGCATGTTCCTACTTGGAGCCGTTCTCCTGTTATCTGCGGGGCTAACCCTCTCACCCCTTCGAAGTCTTTGCTCAACTGTCACCTTCTCACTGGCGTCTCTTCTGATTACCCTTCTTAAAATTCCAGCCCAAGCCCTCTGAATTCCTGGAAATCCTTGCTTGCCTCTGTTTTTTTTTCCCCATACCATGCTCAGTGCCTTCTAATACACTGTACAATGACTTTTCTAGTATGTCTGTTTGTTTTTATGCTGTTTATTGTCTCTCTCCTCCCTCCCCAGACTAGAACATGAACTCCACGAGGACCATGTTCTTCATCTGTTTGTGCACACCCCCCTGCCCCCCCCGTGCTGGGAATGGAGCCTGGCAGCCAGAGGACACGCGGAAGTGTCTGCTGAGAGACTTGAGTCACGAGTGCAAGAATCTGGGTGATGATCATGAACCGTCATTTGCAGGCCTGAGCTCTAAACGACCACATGACATACGTTTATCTCCTCTACTTTTCAGAAGTCTGAGGAATAGCCCATGGCTGGAGGGAGGCAGAGCCATGCTGTGAACCCATAGTCCACAGGTCCAACTTCCCCACTATTCTCATACATTCCTGGAGATAGTATGAGTTGGTACAGCTTTTCTGCAGGGTAATTCAGCCTTATATGTAAATAGTGTTACAAATATTCATACCCTTTATTCCAGAGAATGGATCACAGATATGCCCTGAGCCTGTCTATGCTACTGTTGGGCCAGGGGATGCATTGTGGGTAATATATTTTTAAAAAATCATAGTATATTCATTCAGTGAAAGACTTTGTAGCCAATGCTTATGGAAGAGTGCAGGATGACATGGAAAAACCTCCCCAGCATACATTCACAAGAAACAACAAAGACAACATACCAGGACACACAATTGTAGACACATGACAATGCCCAAATTTTAAAAAACTATATTATTTATGCAAAGAAAGTAGCTGGAAGGATTGACCACAAAGCTAATAGTGGTTCTCCCTAAAGGTGTGACTATGAGTGATTTATATTTTCTCTGGACATTTCTGTGTAACTGTGTGTGTGTGTGTGTGTGTGTAACTTTCTATAATAGGAAAAGTTTATTTTTATTTTTATTTTTTATTTTTTTAAAAGATTTTATTTATTTATTTGACAGAGAGAAACACAGCCAGAGAGGGAACACAAGCAGGGGGAGTGAGAGAGGGAGAAGCAGGCCTCCCACTGAGCAGGGAGCTCGATGTGGGGCTCGATCCCGGGTCTCCGGGATCATGACCCGAGCCTAAGGCAGCTGCTCAACCAACTGAGCCACCCAGGTGCCCCCAAACAGTTATTTTTTAAAAGAACCTGTCCCTCAACATTAAAATGTGCTTTCTATTTATATGATATATTAGTAAATTTTATGAAAAAATTAAACATACCTGAATAGCTGAAATGAAGATGAGGTCATTGTGAAACCCTGAATGAGTTTTAAGAAGTCAACAACTGTATTTCATATATCCAAAACTAAAGTAGTTTCACTGCATTACAATATCTTTGTCTAGATTTAATATACTGAAACATTTCATTCAAGGACACTAGATTTTCCTAGTTTTAGTAAGGTTTAGTTTTTCTTTTCTTTTGGAGCTAGCCTCCCAGATAGGTGTTATGTTCTATTTCTCTTTGGAGTACTTGGATCTTTTGACTTGGAGAGAAGTATCTCATTCCATACCACAAAGTACTTTGATAAGTTGTTTCAAGAGCACTACAAGAAAAACATATTTAGACTGTGTCATCGTGTTAAGAAATTACTGTACTAAAGTGCATTCCAAAGAAATTGCTACATAGGTAAGTTTCTCTTTAAACTCCATTCCTAAAGATCGGATTCTTTAAAGTTTGTCTTGGAGAATATCATTTTTTTTCTGATTACAAGCTATTTTAAGAGCTTCCAGAAATCTATATAATGCAAGAAAGTACTGTGGAGGTTTCCTAGAATCAAAAAGAAAGACAATGCTAGAACAATTAATTAACTTAATAAACAGAGAGACACACTTAGGTTTGCTCATGAAACTACTTGAAAGATTCAAAGAGGATAATGGTCCCAGATTCATGCTCATGCAATTTGAAGTGACTTTTTAAATACATAATTTCTGAAGCCCAGCTAGAATCTTAACATTCTTGTGGGTTTAAAAATGAAATATTTCAGGGATTGGGGACGAACTTATTGAAAGAGAGACTGGACTAGAATGGAAGAGCTGACAGAAGGTGCCACAGTGGGTGGGAACACACACACGTAGGCACGCATATCCATTCCTGCACAGACGCATGCACACACATACACACACATGCATGCACACACACCCAAGTATTCACACAGCCCCTACAGTAAACTGGGCTCAGTTCTGAGAATTTGAATACAAGCCAAATCCCTACTCAAGGGAGTGAGTCCAGCATAGGTCAAACGCAACCTAAGAGAAAGGGACAGCTGCTGAAGAAAGAACATACGTGCCATCAACTTCAAAACTGGGGACAGAGGTGCCTGGTTGGCTCATTCAGTGCAGCATGCAACTCTTGATTTTGGGGTCATGAGTTCAAGTGTCATGTTGGCTGTAGAGATTACTTAAAAAACAAACAAACAAACAAACAAACAAACAAACAAACAAACAAACAAAATGGGACAATGGCTGCAGAGCTCCACACCAGGAATATAGGATATAAATGTGTGGAGAAGTGCATTATTTTCCAGGGTATCACAGGGCAGTCCATAGGGATAAGAAAAGAAAAGTAATTAATATGTGAGAACCCAGTGGACCAGGAATCATCAGCAAAATGCCTGGCCGGAGCTGGAGGCCTGATAGCTTACCATGGTTCACCCTCCTCATCCCTCGGGCAATACCCCCCACGCTCACCCCCAGCCCACCCTGGCCTTCAGCAGCTAGAGCTGCCTTCCTCAGAGACCTCTCTCACCAGGTGACTGAAAGGAGCAGTCCAGCCAGGCCACAGGTTCTCTAATCCCACAAGGGAAGGAAAGGCCCACCAGGATCCTCTTAGAGCCTCTGCCTGCAACCCATGGACCCAGACATTTTCATTTCCACGAGGGTATTTTCATACCCATTTTACTTGCAAGGAAACAGACTTATCCTAGGTCACCCAGCTAAGAAGCAGTAGCATTAGGATTTAAAATTAATTTTGCTTTTCTCCAAGACTGAAATGCTTTAAATCACACCATCTTGGCACATAGGAGTTCTAGTCCTAATGGTAAATGTTGATGATTTTTCATGAAATGTGGACCTTTAACAAATGGTGGCAAGAATTTCTGACAGAAGCTGGTTTTAGAAATCCTGATTCTTAACTCCTCTTTTTCTTTCTCTCTCTTTGGTCCATTCATTCCTTTCCTCCCACTCTCCCTTGATCTTGTCTTTCTTCTAACCTGGAGGGAAGCCTTTAGCTCCTTCCTCATCAAGCTGCCATCTTTGACAACAATCAGTGATGGTTCTGCTGAATGTCAAGTGTGGCCTCCCAGCAAGTCTCCTTGTCACACCTCTCCTGTGTGGCCATGGCACCCCTGCCATCCACTGGAACGTTCTGGGCCAGACCCGAGTTCTAGGAAGTACTAGCTGATTATCCAGAATACCACACCTCTCAGGAGGCAAGGCCAGGGACCCGGGCCCTCTCCACTGTTCCCACGGCAACCTGTCTGGATCTTAATTTCTTGCGAGGAGTTGGCGTCCTGGGCTTTTCATTTTTCCTACCCCTGTGAGAGAAAAAAGAGAAAGAATATTCAGATGGATGGATGCAGGATCAGGACCCTTCTAGGTGAGGACCCTCAGAAAAGCAACAGAAAATTGAACACATGCTTTATTATTTTATTTTTTTTCTGTTTCAAGCCTTGTGTTTTTCAACAGAATGAGATGTTCTCCATGGAAACAATGCCTGTGGGGATAAAAGATGAGAATGAAGGTCATAACTGGCCCATGGTGAGGAAGTATGAGCAGAAGAAATGTTGACCTGGATCACACCGGGGGCCCAGCTCCCCAAGACAGGGGTATGGCAGGGGCAGGTGTGGGCCTGGCCTCTCTCATCCTCTGAATTCTTATGTGAGGCTGTCTTTTGCTCTAACATCTGCTGGAACCTAAAATGAAATACCTGAGCCATAAAATAGGTGGGCTAAATTTCAGGAAAGCCCACCCAGCCATCCTTACTAATGGTGACTACAGCTCTGTTTGTAAACACATTAGGAGGATCAGACTGATGGATCAAAGGGAGTAATTCTAAAATAATTGTGTGTGTGTGTTTGTGTGATGAATGCTATTTCAGACACGTTCAAGGGTATTTGAATTGGAGACATCAGACTCAGTTCAGGTGTTGCCTCCTCCAGGAAGCCTTCCCTGACTGCTCCTGGCATGGCCTCCATGGTGGGTTAGGCTATCCTCCCATGCATGTGGCAACCACTCAGTGGACCCAGAAACACACTGTACCTCTTCACCAGCTTAAACTCCTGATGCATTAGGACTGGGTCTTTTTTGTCTCTGCAACAGCAGCACCCAGTCCAGAGCCTGGCACATAGTAGGCCTTTGAGACCTGTGTGCTGAATCGGAAGCGAGGTATCTTAAGACTTTAGGTAGTTGGAGGCAGGGTAGTCAGTGGTTTCATTCAAGGGTTACGGAGCCAGACTTCTTGGGACAGATCCTGCGATTAGCTTGGGGTAACTGAGGCCTCTGAGAGCCCAATTTCCTCAACTGGAAAATGGAGAGGTGATTGGTACCCGCCTCTTTGGACCATTGAATGTCGAATGAGATAATTATTTAAAGAGCTTAGCCTGGAGTCTGCTGCTTAGCTTAGTAGGCAGTTCAAACAATAGCTAATCTTACTATATTATTTGGTAGAGGGAGCTTTTTAGCACAACCGCAAATGGACTCTAGCTCTGTCTCGACTTTGCCTCTAATCCCGATTTTAGAGAGCAACTCATCCCAAATCCCGCTTTTCTCTCTATGACATGTGAACACATCCGGCTTTTTTTTTTTTTTTTTTTTAAGAATGAACACACCCACCTTTCCTGGAAACTATATTTCAGTCATTTAGTTCAGGAATCTAAGTTTCGTGACCAAAGACTCACAGCTGCCATCTGCTCAGGGAGCCAGTAGGTTAACTTCGGCATTTCTGAGGAAGCTGGTGACATCAGCTTCGTTCTGTTCATTTAAGGACTTCTTGCTGGTTGCCAGGTTACAGGATGAACGTTGGAAAGATGGAGATTTGTTTATTTCCAAATCTTTATAGTTTACAGATTAGATAAAATGAACATCCTCCCTAAAACTGATTACTTCTATCCCTGCTCAGCACTTTTATTATCACACCCTTGCTAGTTAACACAACACTTTTAAAAAAACATTATATTTATGTATTTGACAGAAACACAAGTAAAGAGGGAACACAAGCAGGGGGAGTGAGAGAGGGAGAAGCAGGCTTCCCGCTGTGCAGGGAGCCTGATGTGGGGCTCGAACCCAGGACTCCGGGATCATAACCTGAGTCGGAGGCAGTCGCTTAACCACCCAGGCGCCCCTAACACAACACTTTTATGAGATGGGCAGTATAACCTCCCTTTGCAGATGAAGAATCAAAGACCCAGAGAAATTAAAGGAATTCTCAAGGTCATCAGAGAACAATTGTGCATGTTGGAGGGGCCCTGTAGAGCCTGGGACCCTTGATAATGAAACCAGTGTCCTATTTTATAACACATCCTGACATAGCAGAGACTGCTGGTTATCCATTCTCCCTGTCTGCTTTTGTAGTAAAGTGCCCAGTTTTTAACTGGGCACATAGATATCTTCTGTGCACTAGTCTCGCTAGCAGACAAGTTCAGTTACATGTTTAAGTGATTCAGTTCTGGCCAGGGAGAGCTGGTGGAAATAATGTGTAAACTGAAATGGAGAAAAACATCTCCTCCCTCCTCCTTTCCACACTGCCATGTGGATGTGATGGCTGGAGTCCAAGCAGCCTTCTTGAACCCTGAGGTTTAGGGATAAACTGTGTTCTAAGATTGGCAGGTGGAAGATAGAAGGTGCTAGTCCCTGAAATTGTGGGCAGGCATCCTTGCTTCTGATGGATTACATGAAACTTGGTACATGTAAGAGGAAGATATATTTTTGCCTAGTTTAATAGAGTGTTATTTTGGGTTTCCATCACGTGTAGCTGAACTTAACATAAACAAAACAAGTGTTTTCCCTTTGCATCAAGAAACAAAATCCCAGATTACTCAGTGAGGACTGACAGGCCATACATGACTCATCCCTGGTTTACCTCTTCAACTTCATTTTGCACCCATCTTCCTCTTGTTCCCTACACTTTAACCCTACTCTTATTTCTCATGTGCTGCTCCTTCTGCTTAGAGTATTATTCACCTGGATAACTCCTGCTCACGATTGGGGTCTCAGTGTCTATGCTCCATTTTTTTTAACTTTAAATTTATTTTATTTTTTCAGTGTTCCAAGATTCATTGCCCATGCCCCACACCCAGTGCTCCATGCAATATGTGTCCCCAGTACCCACCACCAGGCTCTCCCATCCCCCCACCCCCTCCCTGCAAGTCCCTCAGTTTGTTTCTGTGTCCAAAGTCTCTCATGTTTCATTTCTCTCCCTGAATTACTCTACTTCCCATTTCCTTTCCTTCTCCTACTGTCCTCTGTATTACCCCTTATGCACCACAAGTAAGTGAAACCATGTGATAATTGACTTTTTCTGCTTGGTTTATTTCACTCAGTATAATCTCTACCAATCCCATCCATGCTGCCACAAAAGTTGGATATTCATCCTTTCAGATGGAGGCGTAGTATTCCATTGTATATATGTACCACATCTTTTTATCCATTCATCTGTTGAAGGGTACCTTGGCTCTTTCCATTTTTAGAGACATTCCTTGACCAAACTCTTTATATTCTTTTCCTTCCCCATTATTATTTTCCCTGATAGCTTTTCACTGCGTAAATATAGATTTTATTGCATGGTTATTTGTTTATTGTCTTCTTTGCCTAGCTCTAAGGACTGAGGAGCCCTCCACACTATCCCCTGGCTATACACGGCACTCACCTGTGGCAGACCATCATTTCCAAAGATGTTCACAACAATATTTCCCATCTCCCACCTCCTTTGCAGTCTGGCTTGCCACTCTCCCTTCAAGAGGTGAAATCGATTTCTCTGCCTCTTAGAATCTGGGTAGGCCTTGTGAAAGCTTTCACTTACAGAATGTGGCAGAAGTGACCCAGTACCTGTTCTAAAGGTGGCCCTTACCTGGCCCAGCCCCTTCTGCTTTCTACCTTTGGAAGCCAGTTGTCATGTAAGAAGTTCAAGGACCCTGTGGACACCATGCTGTGCAAAGCCCAAATCAAGTGGAGAAGAAGGCTTGGAGGGTAAAACACTATGTGAAGAGAGAGGGAAAGTTCATGGAGCACCAAGGCTCCTGCTACAGGAGGGAGCCCCTGGGGGTTCAGCCCAGATGAGCTTGCAGATGACTCCAGGGCCAGCCATGAGTCTTGAAACAAGAGCCTCCCAGCTCGGAATCGATAAGGGAGGCACCAGCGCAGAGTTGGCGATTGGTAAATGGTTGTTGAATGGATGATGTCTGAATTTCATTCTTTTCATTAGTTGATTTTTGGAGCTAAAGATCAACAGCAGTTCTGCAGAATGCCTTCCAGGATGACGCTCTGGCAGTAGCCCACACCAGGCTTACTAGAAGCTTGCGATTTAATCCTTGCAAGACAAATGCAGCAGAAAATGACTTCTGCAAGAGTAGACCCAGGAGCTGAGGACACAGCATGAGAGGAAAGAATCGGGGAGTCAGCAGATTGTCATTAGCTTGTTTGCTTACTGAGGGATGTGCCTTCTTTAAATCCCCATCCACACAGCTGAACCATCCAGACAAAGAGTAAGGTGGGCAGGAAGTGAGGCAGGTTATGAGATGCAAAAAGATGGAGGTGGGACCCAGCATGAGAGATGTCCACAGATGTCTCTGGGCAGTACGGCTATAGACAATTTAAAATACTCTCTTCCTGGGGGGCGCCCAGCTGACTCAAAAAAACCCAAAACCCGGGGCGCCTGGGTGGCTCAGTTGGTTAAGTGACTGCCTTCGGCTCAGGTCATGATCCCGGAGACCTGGGATGGAGTCCCACATCGGGCTCCCTGCTCTGCAGGAAGCCTGCTTCTCCCTCTCTCACTCCCCTTGCTTGTGTTCCCTCTCTCGTTGTGTTTCTCTCTGTCAAATAAATAAAATCTTAAAAAAAAAAAAACCCAAAACCCAAACTACTTTTTTTCTTTTGCTCATCCAAATTTTCTAAACATCCCTCAAAACATTTCCTATTGCTTTATTAAAAACAAGAAATCAACTTTTATTTAAAGTCTTCATTTGTGGGGTGTCTGGGTGGCTCAGTTAGTTAAGTAGCTGCCTTCAGCTCAGGTCATGATCTCAGGGTCCTGGGACAGAGCCCCACATTGGGCTCCTTGCTCAGCAAGGAGTCTGCTTCTCCCTCTGCCTCTGACCCTCCCCCTGCTTGTGCTCTCTTGCTTTTGCTCTCTGTCTCTCATAAATAAATACAATCTTAAAAAAAATAACATCTCATGTTGTGCTGTGAACTTTATAGAAGACAAAACAACTGAACCAAATTAAAATAAGATAATGCAATCAAAGAAAAACCCAAGTTCCCAAACTGCATTCTTAGCAGCCATTTTATTTTATTTTATTTTATTTTTTAGTCTGAAAGGCCACTATTTAAGTAAATAAAGAAATGAGCATATCCCGGAGTAGCTTATAGAGGACGATGAGGGTGAGCATGAGTGGCCTCCCAAGAGGCTAGCAGCAGTCTGGAAACCAGGCACAGAGCATGCTCCCATTTCTAGCTTCCCCTGGAATATTTGATTTGCTGCTCTCCTTGGGTCATTGATGCCCCAGCTGGCAGCATCTTGTATTCCTCAAACCCTCTGATTTATAATTATCAAGCATTAAGTTGCTCTTCAGAAAGTATTTTTGGTCAATATGCTCATTGGAGTGATTAATTACATCTTATTAAGAGACCAGAATTTCTTCTCCATAAGTATAACCTTTTCTAATTTGGGGGGAGTAATTTTCACCTCAGTCAGCTCAGTAACTATTTAACACTGAATCACCAGTAGAGAATTATTGCTCCTAAAGGGGGCAGCTCAGGATTTGGAAATCTGATGAAGAAAAAAAGTTAAAAACTAGATAAGTAAACTTGGGAAGGGAATAATTCTGTTTATCCAGTTAGGATATCCCAGGGCTCTCCTAGGGACATTCATTCAATAGGTATTTATTGACTTCTGCTTGTATGCCAGTAGCTAATTGGGCCACTGGTTTCCCATAACATGTGGCATTCATTCATTCATTTATTCATTCATTCATTCAGTAAGAGTTTAATGAATATCTATGTGCCAAACATCACTATGGGTTTAATTTCTTGTGTTACATCAATGAACAAAATTTACATTCTAGTGTGAGATTACATTCTAGTGGGAGGGGAGAATAACAATCAACCTATACATAAGCAAATGATATAGTATGTTAGAAGGTTTCAAGTCACTAGAAAATAAGAACAGGGATGGGACATGAGAAGGACCACATGTGTACACACACATAATTTTGCAGTTATTAAATAGAGTGGTATAGTGGGATGAATAATGGTCCCGCAAGAGGTATGTCTGAGTCCCAACCCCTGAAATTTGTGAAAATGACTATATTTGGTAAAAGGGTCTTTGAGGGTGTAATTCAGTTAAGGGTCTTATATTACAATTCTCCAGAGAAACAGAATCAGTAGTATGGATGGATAGAGATAGATAAATAGATGATAGATAGATGATAGATATAGATAGATGATAGATAGATAGATAGATAGATAGATATAGATATAGATATAGATATAGATATAGATATAGATATAGGATTTCTTATAGGAATTGGCCCATACAGTCTTGGAGACCAAGAAATTCTGATCTCTATATGAAAGCTGGAGAACCAGGAGAGATGGTGGTGTAACTCAGTCTAAGTGCAAAGGCCTGAGAATCAAAGGACTAATGGTGTAAATCCTGATGTGAGTCCAGAAACACAAGCACTTGAAGCACCAAAGTTCAAGGGCAGAAGACGAATGTCTCAGGTCAAGCAGAGAAAAAGCAAATCTGCCCTTTCTCTGCATTTTTGTTCTTTTTGGGCTTTCAGTGGGTTATATGATGTCCGCCAGTGTTAGGGAGAGCCCTCTTCATTATTCAGTCTACCAACACAAATGTTAATCTCCTCCAGCAACACACTCATGTACATGCCCAGAAATGATGTTTTACCAGCTCTCTGAACATCCCTGAACCCAATCAAGTTGATGTAAAAAATTAACTATCACAGGTCCTGAGATGAGATCATCCTGAATTACCCAGGTGGACCATAAATCCAATGATAAATGTGCTTAGAAGAGGAAAAGCAGAGGGAGATATGAGATACACAGAGTTAAATAGTCCACAAGCAGAGGTTTGCAGCCCCAAGCCAAGGAATGCTTATAGCCACCAGAAGGTGGAAGACACAAGGAAGGATTCTTCCCTGTGGAGGAAGTGTGGACATGTCCACACCTTGACTTTGGACTTCTGGCCCCACAGACTATTAGAAAATAGATGTCTGTTGTTTTTTAAAACCACCCAGACAATGGAAATTTGTAGTCCTAGGACAAGAACATATACGGTCAGAATAGTTTTCATGGAGAAGTAGTATTTGAGGAAGTCTTAAAGGAGACAGGAAATCAGCTGTGTGAATATTGAGGGGGAGAGCTGTTTGGGCATAGGGAATGGCCCCCTATCAGGGGAGGAGGCTTGGTGTGGGGAGTGACACAGCGGCCAGTGTGGCTGAGACAGGAGGGGTGAAAGGGAGAGAAGTAGGGGAAGGCAAGTATAAAGAAGTAATAGAGAAACAAAAGGAGGCTGACAGAGAATGCAAGACCTCCTAGGTTGCTGTAAAACAAACCTTTGGAATAATGGTGCATGTGGAATTAACCATAAAAACACCACTACTGAGCATCTTTTACATGACTAATATATGACAGGATCTTCAGGTACACAATCGCAGCTATTCTTCACAAGGTTTCATTCCCTTAACTCCACAGATGGAAAACTACACTACCCATATACTACTGCATAGCTAGAGAGTGGTCAAGCTGGACCCCAGAGCCAGTCTCCTCTGCCTCAAAGCCGGCACATTTCCTGCCCCATCACCCAGCCTTACAAGCACACCCACACATGAACACAAAAGGAATAGAAAGAAAATTCTTCAGTCTGTTAAAGGACATCTACAAAAAAACTACAGCTCACATCATAGCTAATGATGAAAGACTGAATCCTTTCCTCTCAGGACTGAGAAAAAGGCAAAGTTTTTCAACCTCTATACTCTCTCCTCTCCACCCCCAACCTCTGTATTCTTATTCAGCAGCACACTGGAAAGTCCTAGCCAGTACATGAAGGCAAGAAAAAGAAATGAAGAAATACAGATTGGATAGGAAGGAATAAAATGACCCTTGTTTTCAGATTACATGAAAATCCAGAGAATCTTATTTTTTTAAAAAAAATTCAAAGACTCAGAAGTGAGTTTGGTAAGATTGCAGAATACACCAAACTTCAGTTGTATATATAGTAGCAATAAACAACTGAAAACCAAAATTTAAAACTAATAGCACTTATAATAATATTTGCCTCCTAAATTAAATACTTAGTTATAAATCTAACAAGACATATACAGGATTTGTATGATGAACACTAATGGATGAAAAAGAAAATTGAAGAAAACCTAAATAAATGGAGAGATATACCATGTTCATGGGTTAGAAGGCTTTCCAACTGTAAAGATGTCAATTTTCCCCAGATTGACTTAATGTCATTCCAATCAAACTCCAAACTGAATTTTAAAAATATATATAGATAGACTAATTTTAGACTTTAGATGGAAAAGTGAAGGAATAAAATAATCAAAACAATTTTGGAAAAAAAGAATAAATTTGGCGGAATCATACTATACAACTTTAACACTTATTCTAAATTCTATAATCATCAAAGCAGTGAAGCAATCAGCAATGTGTCTATTTCCAAAGTGATGGACACATAGATCAATGGAACAGAGTAGAAAGTCCAGAACTAGGCCCACACAAATATGGCAAAGCTAATTCAGTAGAGAAAGAATAGTCTTTCAACAAATATGGTTTGGATAATTGGACATCTATATGTCAACCAAAAAATAAAAATAGAGTGAAAGTCAACTTAACTCTCACTGCTTATATGAAAATAAACCCCAAATGGTCATAAATGTAAATGTAAAGCATAAGACTATAAAGTTAGACTTCAGTGGAATGAAGTCACAGAATGAACTAGAAATCATGTCCTTTCTGACCACCGTATATATATGGAGAGAGAGAGAGAGAGAGAGAGAGAGAGAGAGAGAGAGAGAGATGGAAATTTAACAGAAAGGCAGTATCTCTTTTAATTTGGAGAGACAAAAGGGAGTGGAAGAAAAAAAGATGCTAGGAAATAAATTGGTGACTCACATGAAGAAATGTGGTCTGAAGGATCTACTAGGGAACACAATCCCCCAGAACAGCAGTGTCTTGACAGTCAGGCTTTGAACCCAGCCTCATTCATTCGTTTGTGCAGCAGCTCTTTATCAAACCCTCCTGTGTCTGAGATGCTACATACGTAATGGTCAAGAAAACAGACACCATGTTCTGTAGGTCATGAAGATTACACTGAATTGGGAAAAAATAGGCTTAAAACCAGTAAACACACTAACAAATGTACAATGATTATTTATGCTAAATGGTATGAAAGAAAACAACAGGCATCCTGTTACAACAGAGAAGAAGGGACACCTGCTTTAGGCTTGGTGGCAGGTCTTTCCCAAGGAAGAGTCAGGGAAGGATTAATAGGAAAAAGCCAGGACAGGACTGATGGCGAGAGGAGTCCAGGCAGGGGCAGGGGGAGGTTCTATGCCAGGCCTCTGGAAGAACGAGCTAGGTGAACATGAGGAAGAGAAAGAAGGCTGGGGTCAGAGGCATAGGAGGAAACCCAGGAGAGTTCATGGCTGCCAAGAGAAGAGCAGGTGAACAAAAAAGAGAGAGTAATCAATTCTGCTGAATGCTGTTGGGGAGGGTGGTGGTGGATAGCAAGATGAGATATTGGTTATTCATAATTTAAAATCCAGGTTGAGAAAATGTGTCAGCTACTTTTTCCAGAGAACAGCATCAAAAACAGTTTTCACTCTACATAAAAAAACAGAATCATTACCACCACGAAGAGGGAGCCCTGCAATTGGTGTAAATGGGTATAATAGTATGAACAACTACAAGGACTTCACTTTGTGCCCGGCCCTGGTCTAAGTGCGCATATATTCACTCACATAGTCCTCACAACCACTGCAGAGGCAGGCAGCATTACCCCCAATTTACGAACAGGTCAAAGATACACTTACCCCGAGCCACCGGACTAAATGTGGGGGAGATGGGACTGAACCTGGGAATTCTGGCTCTGAACTTAGTGTTGTTAAGTACTATACTCTCATCGATGCTTGATGGTGACAGATGGACAGAGAGTCCTCAACAAACCTCAAAGCTCTTATTGGAAAAGAATCAAAGAGTATCACAATTGATATAAACAGACAGCTGCCAAAGGTGAAACAGTTTTCAGCTGTGAATTAGTGCATCTGTGTGTGCACATGTGTGTGTGTGTGTTTAAATTTCTCTAATCTCAAGCAAATCTTCCACTGTACGTGGCAACTTGTTTCCAAGATGGCTACAACAATATCTCCCATCCAGCCTGCCCTTTGCCTCCCTTTGAATCTGGGCTGCACTCGGTAACTTGCTCCAGCCAATTAGAATATGGGGGAAATAGCATCTAGAAACTCCAGGGCCAGACCTTAAGATGCTTTTCACTTTTGCTTTCACTTGGGGAAAGCAACCACCAGGCAGGGAACTCGAGGCTATTCTGCTGGAGAGAGAGGCTTCCTGGAGAGAGAGGCCTTGGGGACCAGACAGAATGAACTCCGTGAGGCCACGGGGGGAAGAACCAAGGCATTCCTGCTGATAGCAGCACTGAGGTCCCAAACAGCTCGGTGGTGCCATTTTGGACTTCTAGGCCAGATGCATTGTGGATGAACCAGCTATCACCATGGGAAGAAGAGTCTTTGTGCTACACCCTGCCCCGATTCCTGACCTACAGCATCACCAGCAATAATAAGAGTTGTTGTTGTCAGTAAGTAAGTTCTGGGTGGCTATGCAGCAATTTATAACTGATAGTCTCCATCCAGGTCCTCTCTCTGTTCCTGAGGAGTGTTAGAGGTCAAGATAGAGCCTTGCACTTTGACTCACAAATCTATGACAGACCTGGAAGGCCTTGATTGAGGACCCTCTCAATCTCTACTTGGCCTCAGGTACCCAGTGAAGGAGATCTAGCCCTAGCAAAAGCTACTCGTGACCTTTGTGACCCTGAAAAGTTATCAGTGCATTTCTTTGGATAATGTAGTTATAGGTAATTTCCTGCATTGATTCAATTTTCCTAGAATGAGTAAAAACCGCTTGGGTAATGAGGAAAGATACAGTATTCAGCTCTCTTCCATACCCGTGGAAGCCACCGTTCCTCCTGGGGCGTCCTCTCCCTCCAGCAGAACAGCCTTGAGCTCTCCACACGTGGCTGCTTGGTGAGCTGCACAGCAGTCACTCTCAAGTCTTTTCACCTTTCCTGTTGTGTATTAAAGAGCCAGTAACTCATTTTCCTCATCCCCTTGCTGCTGGAAGAACCAGGCAACAAAGTACCATCTGGGAAGATATACAGGCAAGTGTGCTGAGGGGTTTTTGGGCGACAGTTTTCCTTTCTGGGAAGGAACGAAAGAAAGGAGAGAAAGAGAGGTAGGGAGGGAGGCAGGAAGGAAGGAGAGAATGAAAGAAAGAAAGGAAGGAGGGAGGGAGGGAGGGAGGAAGGAAGGAAGGGAGGAAGGAGGGCGGGAAGGGACGAAGGAAGGAAGAGAGAAAGAGCTCTACAAGATATGTATCCTCCTCACCCTGGCTCCTTGCCTTTGGACATGGTCACATGAAGCTGTGATGTTCCAGAGGTCCTGCAGCCATCTTGTAACTATGAGGCAACATGTTCACAGTTAAAAAAAAAAAAAATCGTCAGCTTAGAAAGACAAAACAAAGACAAAAACAAAGAATAAGGCACCTGGTTTCTTGATATCGTCATTGGCTGCAGAACCAACCCCGAGACCAATTATTGACTACTTGTTAACTAATGACAAATGTATTTGTGGCAGCTGAAAACATTCTTAGATCACACAATAACCCTGTGGGTATTTAATATCTTCTTACTAGTACTTGGTTTTTCCATGCAGCTAAACACAGTTTTTTCTACTGTAAATTAATCCTTTTCCTTTTTATTTTGTCTTAGTAGAGATGAAGACTTGTTGTTTACCAACATTTGCATAATTAAGCCTGTTAGACATGCGATGGCTATTGTAAAGTTGCTCACAACCCAGTTTATGGAATCTATTTGCCTATCTTCAGCTGTGATGGTGAAAATGTCACCATTCTGCCAAATCCTGGGGGTTTTGGCAGAAGTAGGTTGGCATGCGTCCTGTTGCTTTCCTTCTTGGTCTCATGGCATCATACCCTCACTAACCACATACCCCCCATGTGGGAAGACACATGCAGGAAGGCTGTGGGTCTGCACAATTCTATCAAAAGCAAAGATAGGGAAAAATTCAGGTCAGTCTCAGTCACATGACCTAAACCGGTTTCTGTTTTTATCTTAACTTTATATTATGGCAATTTAAAACATATGCAAAAAAGGAATAGTATTACAACCCCCCATGTACCTAGCACTCGGTTTTAACAATGCATAATTCATGACCTTTTAAAATGCTATTTCCTACCCACTTAACTCCTTTCCACATTATTTTGAAGTGAATTGGACATCATATCATTTCATCTACATACATTTCAGTTTGCATCTCTGAAAGCTAACAACAATATTACTAGCTTACTTAAAAGTAATTCCTTAATATCATCAGATATCCAGTCCATGTTTATATTTCCACCAATTACCTTTTAAAAATAGGTTGTAGGGCACCTGGGTGGCTAAGTGGGTTAAAGCCTCTGCCTTTGGCTCAGGTCATGATCTCAGGGTCCTGGGATTGAGGCCCACATCAGGCTCTCTGCTCAGCAGGGGGCCTGCTTCCTCCTCTCTCTATGCCTGCCTCTCTGCCTACTTGTGATCTCTCTCTCTGTCAAATAAATAAATAAAATCTTAAAAAAAATAAAAAAATAAAAATAGGTTGTATTCTATATCATTTTTTTAAAATTCCATTAATTTGACAGAGAGAAACACAGCCAGAGAGGGAACACAAGCAGGGGGACTGAGAGAGGGAGAAGCAGGCCTCCCGCCGAGCAGGGAGCCTGATGCGGGACTCGATCCCGGGTCTCCAGAATCATGACCTGAGCTGAAGGCAGTCGCTCAACCAACTGAGCCACCCAGGCGCCCCTCTATATCATTTTTTTTAACTTGACACAAAAGTAGCACATCCTCATGGAAGAACTTTTGCAAAACATGAAAAAGCACAGAGAAGGGAATTTGGGCTCTCCCATAATCCCCGCAGCCAATGCCAAGATATCTGTTGTTAGGCGGGATTAGAAAAAGATGAACGTTCCCAGAAGGCACAGCGCTGCACCAAGATGTCAGCCAAGGCCTGTCCTCTCCAGGGGATGCCCTCGTGCCTTGAAGAACCAGGCCATTGCACTTCCATAGCCCCGAGCAGAAGTACACAGCCTTTTTGAAGTATACAGCCTTTCGATTTTCTATGGATATATATGTAATTTTTACATAATTGTTTTCATACTATACATTCTGTTTTGTATGCAGCTTTTTTTACTTAATGGAAGACCATAAACATTTTCCCATGTCACTAAATTTGCTTCCAAAGCATGACTTTCTGTGGCTCCCCAGGGGTACCATAATTGATTTAAGCAGTGGCCAATTGTTTAGGCCAATTGCCCTTGGAGTGTGGTGGTAGATAAAAAACTCAGGCAAGAACATTATGTCCTTCTTGGGAGAAACACTGAAACACACAGGCAAGTTTCTGTGCATGCATTGCCTGATCATGAGGTTTTAAATTGGTTCCACCTGTTGGTTTGGGACGAAAGCAAAGGTATGGTTCCACTTAGTTCAACTCATGCCTAGAGGGGCAGGGAGAACTGTCCCTTGACATGTTTAGCTTCCTAGGAATTCCATAGTAAACAAGAAGCTTCAGTGGCGAGCAGTGAGGCAATTCAATGGAACATGTTTATGAGGACAGTCACTCCCAAAGTTATGCAACTAGGAGATTTGGGTTTGGGCAACCAACCTCAGTCAATGTCTGAGGTTAACAGAAGGAAGCAGGCTTAAGGGTTCTCTTGAATTGGTTCTGTTGGAGTTTAGGGAATGAACACAGCCATTCTTGGGTGCAAACCACGAACCGATGCCTTGTGAGCAATATCATCACAGTCTCAAGGAGGTGGCCGGTGAATTCTCAGAAAAAAATTGCCAGCCCATAATCTCCATCTCTTGAGAATTAGGATAAACATTCAGGTTAATTGCAAAGCATCCATTTGCCCAAACCCACAACCCACAGTCAGCCCTAAGCCTGAGCCATAGTATTTTCTACACCAGCTCTTATCTTTACTGAATCCACTGAACTAAATGACTCAGTGTAATGGAGTCACTTGGGCAGGGTGAGGTCAGAGGGCAGATGTAAACCAGAAATTCCTAACCCGGGGGCCACTCCCCATGGGTCACAGAGTTTGGTAAGTGCCTTGAAATTCCTCAGATGGGTAAGCCACTTAATGCAAATGATCAGTGTTATATGTTGGGCAGCCTAGAGAAGGATTTAGAAGGAAAATCCCTCTGATTTTACATCAACCCATAAAGTTTAAACATTGATAAGGAGCTCATATCATTGGACCTTGATGGAGGGCATGTCTTGGGATAAGAGAAGGCACAGAGTCTAGGGTTCTCCCCAAGACGCCTTACATATGATGCATGACCTGCTAGGTGTTCTGAAGTCCTAAGCCCGCCATTGAGCCATCTTTCATTAGCTTCCAGGGAAGGACAGTTTCACCCAGTTCTCGTATCAGAAATGCTACTGGATGGAGTGTGCTTTCCGGAGGCCCCTATGACAGCATACTGTAAACTCGATGACTTAAAGCAACAGAAATATATGCTCCCAGAGTCCTGGAGTTTGGAAATGTGACATTGAGGTGCTGGTGGGGCTCTTCTGTCTCACAGGACGATGCTTCCCTGCCCTGTCCTGCTTGGGGTGGCTTCATGCTCGTGTTCCTTGGCCTGCGACTGTTCACCTCTGATCTCCATCTCATCTTCACACAGCTGTCTTCCCTGTGTGTGTGGTTGGGTCCACATTTCCCTCCTATTATAGGAAACCAGTCATACTGAATTAGGGTTCCCTCAAATGATCTCATCTCAACTTGATTACATTGGCAAAGATTCTATTTCCAAATAAGGTCATATTCATAGGTGCCAGGGGTTAGGACATCAGCATGCCTTTTGGGGGACACAATTCAACCCATAATGGATAGAGAGTCAAAGGTCTGGGATCATGGACCCAGTTTTATCACCAATAGCTGTATGATCCTAGACAGGTCACATAGCAACCCTGGGCCCCAGGAACTCTTGTGGCCTGCAGATTCGATGTAGTTTGAACTAGAGCCTCATTTGTTTCTGATTAGTCAGAGAATATTCTCAACGGTGGACAGCGTCTGCTGTGTGGAAGGAGCATCACAACTCAGAGGCAATGCCAGGCCCGGCGTAGTGGGTCATAGGCTTCCTATCATGGCAGATGGGTACGTTGAATGGGAAATGAAGGACGCAGATACCCCCAGCAGCAGTCCCTGGCAGGGCCTCTGTGGTGCCAGCAGCCAGGCCCCAAACGAAAGAGCCAGATGACCCTGCTCCTTCCCCAAGTACCACAGCCTGCCAACCCCCACTCCCCACCCCCAACTCCAGGAACAGCATTGGTGATCATTCGTCCTAAAACCCAACAAGCCCAGTCCGTGGCCCTTGGCTTCCCCAGCTCGCCATGAAGCCAGCACTAATAGGTGAGACCCTCTGGGCTTGGACGACTCAGTGTAATCCATTCCAAGGACATATGGTGCCCCTTGGACCCCCGCTTAAATATTTAGACAGCCACAGGGCCTGTGTGCTCCGAATGCAAAGCCTGGAAGGAGGTGAGAGCATTTTAGCTCTGGTGAGACTGAAGGAACTTGACATGTTATTGAATTGGGGGCCGCCAGAGGTGAAGCCAGGCAGTTACACATTCCAGGAATGCGGATGTGGTGCTCTCAGTGTGTATCTGAGGCTGACAGCGTATAATAGTCTCCGTCTGGGAACAATAACCTTGGAGCAGCAGAGCAGGCCGTGAGGTGGAGGGCTTCTCTCCTGTGCTCTGAGCTCCCAGGGAGCCAGGAGCTGGTGGGGAAGTGCCTGTCCCCCCTGCAGTCTGGGCTGCGCTCAGGAATCTCGGAGAAGGCAGGCCTGGGGGGTTGGCTCACTGAATGCTTGCAATTCCCAGAGCAGCAGGCTGAGGACAGAATCCATTTCCCCTGCTCCAGGGGACCCCAGTGGAATGCGGGGTGGGGTAGGCAATCAGGGGTGCGGACTGATCACCCAGCCCAGCCGGCTGCCTGGGGCCCGCAGTGGGGCCGGGAGGTGGCAATGTGTCCACGTCATGGTTAATACCTGGGGATTGCTTTGTGTGAATGGGGAAGGGGCTTTCATCTGTGAAGTTCAAAGCACCCTCGCAAACTGCCTCTGCTAATCCTCACTGTGATCTGAATTTTGTTGTGTAACTAAACTGATTACAGAATTTGATGAATCGGGCCGGCCCCCTGCGACAGACTTCCTCACACTGCCCCTCCAATGGCGTGCTGGCCCTGGGGCGAGGCGGTGAGGTCTGGGGAGCCAGGTTATGGCACAGAGAATGCGGGGGAAGAGAGGAGGCTCAGAGACCACATCACACAGCCTAGCCCTGTCCTGTTTTATACAAGTGACACTGAGGGCAGAAAGGGACGAGGCATACTTGCGAATCTCTTACTCTCTTTTCTGTGGTCTAGAATGACATCTATGTCTCTGATGGCCTTCTGGTCACCTCCATGGGTCCTTCAAGCACAGCCTGCCCAGAACTCAGCCCAGGATCTACACACCCCCCACTCCCGTGCCTACATTCCCTGCAGTGCTGCCCTTAGACTGTCCTGGGCTCCTGTCTTAGGGCCTCTTGGAGCCCTTCCCTCCTGCTGTTTTCTGGCTGGGCCCTTTCCCATAGGAACATGCCCACCCCAAGTCCATGTTAACTCCTGAACCATGCTGACATTCCAGGATCCCAGATTACCCTGCCTAGACAGGTCTGGGCTTCTCTCAGGGTCATGCAGGCCTCTGGCACTGGTTAGTCTTGTGGAGGGCACACCCCACTGCCGGGGCAGGGACAGTTGTTCCCAGGGGAGGGCATGGGGGAACCGGGCTGTGCTGTAGTTGGCCTTCCATAGTGCAGGCTTTGGCCACAGGCCCTGGCCTGGCCCCCTGTGTCTTGCAGCTCCATGACCCCCCACTGTCCACAGTTTCTGAAGCCAGAAACCTACCACTGTGTTTGAATCCTTCCTCCTATCCCCAACTGATCCTTCCCATCAACCAGTCACCAAATATTCTAGATGCCCCCTCCAGAATGGCTCTTGTGTGCCTCCCCTTCTCTCCACGCAACTGTCTCTGCCTCTCTTTTGCTCTCCTGGATGAAGCTACAGCCTCATTCCTGGTCTTCCTGCCTCTACACGGGCCCCTCTCCAATTCACTCTCTGCATTCTGGCTAAAAGGATCTTTTATCCTCTGATCTTGCGACTTCTTTATTATTCATACTTGGAAAAAACTCTGCTTGACTTTTGGCTATCAACTAGGAGGTCACCTCTGTGGATGATTCTGGGACACTCCCAGGTGGGGCCAAGGATGCTGTCAGTGAACTCACTCGAAGCCTCACACTTGGCACCTCAGCACATCCCCACTGTACATTATAGATGCCTGTGAATTTTCTAGAATCCCCACTAGACTGTGAACCCTATGAGGGAAGTCGCATCGCTTGTGTTGGTTCTTGGGTCGCTAAGACCTCATACAAAGTCTCAGGCACGTTAGATGTTCAATAACTATTCAATGAATGAATGAAGAGTCCGAACAGATAGTGTAGTTGTTAAGACTAACACCTATGTCTCCCAACTTCTGAGTAACTTAGACCCTTGGTTTTTGAAGAGTTTAGACATTGCTGTTAAGCTAAATCATCCTTGGAAATGTAACAACATGGAGCAAACTCAACTTACTAGAATCCCTCTGGAGGAGAGTATAGTCTAACATGGTTGGAAAAAATCTTTTGACATTCTCTAGGGGATATTTGAGTAACAAGTAACTATGATGCCTCATTGTGTACTTTTTTGCTGGGTGGGTGTGCAAGTTTGGAGCCAGAGAAGAAATGCTCAGAACAGGAAACTGGAGGCTGAGCTGCTAACAGTGCTCGTTCTCCCCTTTCCTGCAAACCACTCTCCGTGTCTTCATGTGTAACACAGCCTCCGCTGTGGTCAGGAGCGGCTGTGTGGCTGGGCTCTGACCCCTGAGATGGAAGCACAGTTGCTGTGCAGGACTTCTGGGAAGGCTCTGTAAAAACTAGAAGGTGTGCATATTCTTTTTGCCCTTCCTTGGTTCCTCCTTCCTGTTGCCTGGAATGCGAATGTAATGTCTGGAGTTCCCAGCAGCCGTGTCGGATCATGAGGCAACCTTGAAGGATAAAAGCAATGAAATAGGACTGTGAAACAGAAAGTTACAAGGAGCTTGGGTCCCTAATGAGTTTGTGGAGCCTCTATACAAGCTGTCTACACTGTCGTGTGGGAGAAGAATAAACCTCTTACTGAAGGGGTCATGGTCAGATTTCTTTTTTCTTTCTTTCTTTTCTTTTTTTTAAAAATTTTATTTATTTGACAGAGAGAAACACAGTGAAAGAGGGAACACAAGCAGGGGGAGTGAGAGAGGGAGAAGCAGGCTTCCCGCCGAGCAGGGAGCCCGATGCGGGGCTCGATCCCGGGACTCCAGGATCATGACCAGAGCCGAAGGCAAGACCCTTAACAATTGAGCCAACCTCAACTGTCAACCTTCTCCTTTCTCTTTCTCGAAAATGTAAGAATTGGGTAGAAGTATTGTTTACATCTGAAAGTCTCTGTATGTATGATTCTGAAACATTTTCTCATGCTCCAAGGGTGGGGGCTTCTGAGGGTCAGTGACACACCTTGTGACACCACCACAGGTGGGTGCTCTGGGGACATGGAGGGAGATGTGGCCTAGGCCAATAGGGACACACTCCTGTGTCTGGAACAGTATTGGATGATTTTTCCTTTTTTTATTTCTATTCACTCCCTACATGATATTCTTGCTTTGGTACCATCTTTTTGCTTTTGACTCCCACGTTGATGCCAACTGTCATTCACTCAACATCTTGACTTGGATGTGCAGCAGACATCATGAACTCAACAGGTCCAAACAGAACTTCCAACCACCTCCTTGCAGATACCTCATCCACAGCTTCCCTGTTGCAGTCAATGGGAACCATCTCTCAATATTTCAGGCCCTAAACCTTGGAGCAACTCTTGACTCCTTGGGCCTCATGATGGACTTTCAGACTCTCCGAAAATCCTATTGGTTCAACTTTTTAAAAAAGATTTTATTTATTTATTTGACAGAAAGAGATGCAGCTAGAGAGGGAACACAAGCAGGGGGAGTGAGAGAGGGAGCAGCAGGCCTCCCACCGAGCGGGGAGCCCGATGTGGGACTCAATCCCAGGACTCCATCCCAGGACTCCGGGATCATGACCTGAGCTGAGGGCAGACCCTTAACAATTGAGCCACCCAGGTGCCCTCTACTGGTTCAACTTTTTCCAGAATGTGACTGCTCTCACCACCCTCACTGCCACTGCCTTAGTCCACACTCCTCTCTTCTCTCACTTGGGTTATTGTGTGACCCCCTAACTGGCCCCCCAGTTTCCATCTTGGCCTCTTCTGTCTACTCTCAAAACATTGGTCACAATGAACTTGTTAGAATATAAGTGCGATTATGACAAGACTCTGCTCAGAAATTTCCAGTGGCTTCTTGACCTTTAGAAGGGATCCATAGGGGCGCCTGGGTGGCTCAGTGGGTTAAAGCCTCTGCCTTCAGCTCAGGTCATGATCTCAGGGTCCTGGGATCGAAGCCCACATCGGGCTCTCTGCTCAGCAGGGAGTCTGCTCCTCCTCTCTCTCTCCCTGCCTCTCTGCCTACCTATGATCTCTCTCTCTGTCAAATAAATAAATAAAATCTTAAAAAAAAAAAAAAGGGAGCCATAGCCCTTTCCAGGACCCACAAGCACCCTTATGTTTGGCTCCCTCCTCCCCATGACATGGCAGACCTCATCTTAGGCTCCCATCCCCCAGTGCTGCACTGCTCCAACTTCCTAGCTTCTCCTTCAGCACCCCAGGGCCACCACCATCCCAGAGCCCTTGCACTGACTGAAACTCTATCTTCTTCCGGAATCTCACCCTAACACACCCTTCCCTGCCTTGGCCACACAAGCAGCTCTCTCACTTCTTTTGGGTACTTTCTTGGTGAGCTCTCCCTGTCCATCCTATCTAGAATTTTACCTGCCCCCACACTTTGTCTGCCCCCTCCCCCTGAGGTTAATGCCACTGTTGCCTCACTCAGAGTCTTGTCCTGGCCTGTGCACCCACCTCATGCGAACATCGGCTGCCAATGGCTCCCAGGTGTCCTGCTTCTCTGGAGAATTGCCCTCATGCACAGGTGTGGCCCCAGCTGGGAAGTTGTAGCCTCTTTCTCATTTGCCCCTGGGCAGCCCAGAGCCAGGAGTGCCCTCATGAAAGCAGTATTAAGCATTTGCTGTTATTGAAACCAAAGAACATACACTGACCAGAAACCAAGCCCAGGGAGGTAACTAGGTCAGTGACCGGTCAGCAGTGTGGAACCTCCCTGATCTGAGCCCCACCTGGATGGCCTGATTCCACAGTGTCAGCCCTGCCATCCCTCTGGGCTGATGGCAGTGCTGCCTTGCTGGAATGTACCCCTGGCACCCCCTGTGAAGTTGTGCCCAAATGAACCTGTAGAGTGAGTTAGGCAATGGCTCTTGGCTTGCTTTGACACGGTGACAGCCCAGAAAAAAAGGGAGCTTTCCCCCTTGCCCTTGGCCATTTCCATTCCTATCACACATTATGATCGCTCACCCCAACAAGGAAGAACAGCCCTGCCTTCCACCTGTTACCTTTCCTCATCCATTAAGTTTTCAAATCGCACCTGTATGCAAATGGATAGAGTTCTCTTATCATTTGACCAACACTGGAGCAGGTGGACTGTGGGAGAGAGGTCGTCAGTCCCAAGAGGAGCTGTTGATGACTTTGGACAAAGGAGCAGGGATCCGGGTTCCTGGTAAATCACCCAGATGGGAAAGAATAGACCATTGGGGTCAGAAGCCATCTTTGTGAGGCTGGAGAAAATAGATGAGAAAGTGGGCCGAGTTTGTGGGCAACAGTCAGAAGTCCAGGACCAAGCATGATTGACAAGCTCTGGATTTGTGCAAATCTCAGACACATGGAGAAATGAGGACTCACTCTTTCAGCTCATATTTACTGAGCACCAACTACAACTATATGTCAGGCACTTTTTTGGCTACTGACGATGTCACAATGAACAAAGCAGACACAGTGACTTCCCTCCTGGCCTGACATTTAGTGAGACAGATGGTGAAGTTACACATATAGTATGTGAGGTGAGCACTACGAAGCTCTGAAGTTGAGCTCCCCAGAAGCAGAGCCTAAGACGGGGATTCGGTGCAGACATGGGTGCTTTTTTTTTTTTTTTTTTTTTTTTTGGAGGGAGAGCTCTCTCAAATGAAAGGGAATGAAGGAAACAAGTAGTGAATGGGAAAAAGTCAAGTAAGAAGGTGGTCTTAGGTCTGATCTATATGAGACTCTGAAATATCCATATAACACTGCAGAATTGTCCTCGTCTTGAGGCAGGGGAAACAGCCTCTTGTGTTTTTTAGTCACTGGGGAAATGAAGTGTGGGGGAAGGTAAAATTCCAGATAGTATGGGCAGGGAGGGCTTTCGGAGAACGTACCGAATGAAGTGAGGGAGCTGGTTGTGTGGCCAAGGCAGGGAGGGGGGTGTTGGGGAGAGATTTAGGAAGAGGACAGAGTTTTGGTCAGTACTAGGGCTTTGCAGTGGTGGTGGGTGCTGAAGGAGAAGCAAGGATGTTGGAGCAGGGTAACAATGGGGGATGGGAGCAGAAGACGAGGTCTGCCATGCCATGGGCCTGCGGGGAGGGGGAGGCAAATTGTAGGGGTGCTTATGGATCCAGGCAAGGACTATGGCTCCTTTCTGAGGGCTAGGAAGCCACTGAGACCTGGTTTTCCTAGCTTCCTATCAATTCTGTGAGCACCCAGTATCCTTTAAGAAATTTCCTTTTGCTTCAGTTAAGTACTAACTCTGGAGTAAAAAAACTGGATTCAGATCCTAGTTCCACCACTGGCTAGTTCTGCAATCTTGAGCCAACAGCTAAAGTATTCTGTATCTCTATTTCCTCTGTTAAAATGTATATAATAATAGGGCATACTAAGACCTACTGGACAGGATTACTGGGAGGATTAAATACATTAATATATTTCAAACACTCAGGATAGTGCCAAATAGATTACCTTATTCGATGTGAGTAAAGACTACAAAAAGCATGAATGTCAGAAAGTGAGGCTCATTGGGGCCATCTTGGAAACCAGTTCCTATATTCCTCATGAAGAATCCAGAGCATGGTTAGGAAGGGGGAATGGATGCTCAAAATTACAACACAATACAACACAACAAAACAATACACCACACAACACATGCACACACACTCCCCAGGTAATTTACTAGTTTCCTACAAGTCAAATGGGAAAAGACTCGTAAATTTACCTCACAAAGCTGCCCAGCGGATCAATGTTGCACTGGACACTTGGCACATTGCAAGCATGAACAGATGTTAGTTGGTGTGGTGGTGGCGGCTTGTTATAGTCACTAACTTGCCAGTCACTTCCTAGCCTACAAATCCATCCAGTCACCTTTCCACTGTGCCTCTGCCCTGACCGGCATTGCCTTATTCGCTTTTCATTGGCTCTGACCACTGGGATCTCTGTACCTACTGAGACCCCATGTCTGCTTGTCTCGCCCCCTTCCCCCTGCACTTCCTCTTTCCTGAAAATGTGTTAGCTACCCCATGCCATCTTGTCATTCTCTTTCTTGTCGTTATTTCTTCTTGTGACTAAATGGTTTAAGCCATCACCTGGAAATTCTATCTGTGCCCAGATGTTAACAGGCCTTAAAAATATAGAACCCTAGGGGTGCCTGGGGTGGCTCAGTCAGTTGAGTGTCTGACTCTTGGTTCATCTCAGGTCATGATCTCAAGATCATGGGATCCTCAGCCTTCTTGAGTCTCGCTCTCCCTCTGCCCCTCTATTCACATCACACGCAACCACTCTCTCTAAGATAGATAGATAGATAAATAAATAAATAAATAAATAAATAAAAAGTATTTTTAAAAACCATGCAGAACCTATGTAATAATCATCACTATAATGTCTCACATTAATACATCATTTTATGGTTTATGAAATAATTTCAAATTTATCAGGGGGCAAACCTCTGTCCTGGTAACACAATAAGATCAGTTTAAATTCTAAAATCCTATCAAGTTCGAGTGAATTTGAGCTCTAGGAGGCCAGCTCAAGGGATTGGGTGAGGTAAACCTCACAGAGTGTGTGGGGAGCCGAGTGCTACTGGCCCTAGATCTAAAATGCTACGTGCTGTGCTCTGGGAGTGCATAACTTGTGAGACAGGCTGTGTGCAACAAGTCATTCATTCAATTATTTTTAACAACTATTTTCAAGAATCAACAAGGAATCACTATGCTGGTGCTGGGGATTTGACAATGAATAAGGCTGACTCCACCACTGACCTCATGGAGTTCAGAGTTTCAGGGACTGGGCTGCAGTGGAGGAAGGAGAAAGAGACAGTAAATGAATAATCATACAAAATTTCATTCTGTAGTCTAATTCTGGTTGTTTTGTTTTGCTTGTTTTTTTTTTAAGACTTTATTTGACAGAGAGAGACATCAAGAGAGAGAACACAAGCAGGGGGAGTGGGAGAGGGAGAAACAGGCTTCTTCCTGAGCAGGGAGCCTGATGCGGGGCTCAATCCCAGGACCCTGGGACCATGACCCGAGCCAAAGGCAGACGCTTAATGACAGACTCACCCAGGTACCCTTATTTATTTATTTTAAAGAAAGAGAGAAGAGAGAGAGCATGCATGAGCGGGAGGGGTAGAGGGAGAGAGAATCTTAAGTAGACTCCCCACTGAGTGTGGAGCCTGACCTGGGGCTTGATATCACAACCCTGAGATCATGACCTGATCTGAAACCAAGAGTTGGACTTTAAACCAACTGAGCCACCCAGGCGCCCCTGAGTCCATTCCTTTAAGAACCCACTTGTCACTTCTGGAGTTGCTCCCCATTACCCAAGCCCATATGATCATTCCACACACACCCCAAGTTCAGCTAGCTTCATCACTACCCCAGCAAGAATTATTTGCTCACCCCATGATCAGTGCCCCCCAGCCCACCTCACTATGGTGCCTGTGGTATCCCTGGGCTGGTGGGAGGACAGAAGGCTCTCTGAAGCAGCAGAGAGCATAGGAGGCAAGGAGAACAGGGGGTCTGCTAGCAGCATGATGGGAAGCATGCTGGGGCCGACGATGAAGGGCAGGAAGAGGGTGAAATTTCTGGTGGTGACAGTCTCCATCTCTGAGCTCCAGACCGCCCCCCACATCCCCCAGACAAGCTGACCTGCCCCAAGCTGCAGCAGGTTTAAATCTACTCACATATTCTCTTTGTCCTGAGTCGGCTGCTGGAGCCCAAGGGAGGGTGAGGACCAGTCAGCATTTTCTCCCACAGACAAATGTTTCTCTCATTCAGCCCTTTGCACAGAAAGCCTGACCTTCTCAGAAAGAGCAGCCAGAAAACTCCACACTCCTCATAATCCTACAATTTCCCCCTAATCAGATGTCTAGACACGAACGGTCCCTGCCCCCTTTCCTGTTTGCAAATCTGCCTTGACAAGTCATATCCTCCTAAGGGTCCCATTAAAATGTTCTTTATTTGCACTGTGGGCCTTCTGAGACTCCGTTGCTGGAAATCCTATCAGTCTCTGGATCAACTCACTTCTCTTGAAACCACGCTCTGATATTCCTCTGCTTAAATTGCATTCTCTTGAGAGAAGCTCAGTTAACAAGGCAATTAGTACTGCTTTGAGTACAAGTAGAGTACTGTGGGGTTTACAGCCAGATGGCCGGCTGACCCAGCTCGATTCAGGGCTGCGGTGACTTGGGGGAGAGTGCCCTTCTCCCTGTGGCCCAGACCCAGTTAGAGGGCACAATGTGCTTCTTTAATGCAGTGGGAATGACCACCTGTGGTGGGCGTCAACTTCTATCCAACTGTGTGAGACCAGAGAAGCTCTCCTTTCACGTCCTCCACTTAGTATGCTAACATAAGGGAGGCATAAAGCAAAACCTAATTTATTTATTGTTAAATTAGTGAAAGAATAATGGGGATCAAAGGCTTCCCGGAGAATGAATTCCCGGCTATTTCCCTGAGGAGTGGGGGGAATCTGGGCACTGGGTTCACAGTCCTTATTACCTCCACCTCCTTCCAAGACATGCCCACCCCTTACCTGTTGGGAACCAGACCTGGTGGTCATGCACCAGGGCTGACATCACCCTCAAGTTCAGAAATGGCTGCAACAAGTCCTGCTGACATTTACAAAAGGAGGGTCTTGATTATGTCTTAAAAGCTGTATGTTGCTGGATGCCTGGGTGGTTCCATTGCTTAAGCATCTGCCTTTGGCTCAGGTCATGATCCCGGCATCCTGGGATCATGTCCCACACTGAGTCCCACATTGGTCTCCTTATTCAACAGGTGCCTGCTTCTCCTTCTGCCTACTGCTCCCCCTGCTTGTGTTATCTCTCTCTCTCTCTCTCTCTCTCTCTCTCTCTCTCTCTCTCTAACAAATAAATAAAAAATCTTAAAAAAAAAAAAAAAAGCTTGGGGCGCCTGCATGGCTCAGTTGGTTAAGCAACTGCCTTCAGCTCAGGTCATGATCCCAGAGACCCGGGATCGAGCCCCACATTGGGCTCCCTGCTCGGCGGGAAGCCTGCTTCTCCCTCTCTCACTCCCCCTGCTTGTGTTCTGTCTCTGGCTGTGTTTCTCTCTGTCAAATAAATAAATAAAATCTTTAAAAAAAAAAAGCTGGACCTTGGTAATTGTGGTAATGTGGCATTTGGATCCTCTACTTGGGGTCAGATGAGCTCTACCACATACTAGAGATAGAACCTCTCCATACCTGCTTTCTCATCTGTAAAATGGTCATAAGAACAGTTTCTATCTCTTAGGGTAGAATGAGGATCAAATGAGTTTATACATGTGAAATGCTTGGAATAGTATCTGGTATATATGTACCAAATCTATGTTAGTGGTGGAAAAATATTTTTTAAAAGCTTTACAATTCAAATATTATAAATGGGTATATAACAAAAGCAAATTTTTTGACATCTAATCTTCAGGCTTCTAGTTTCCTTCTCTAGAAATAGCTGTCATTACCAGCTCACCAACTATCAATCAAGAAGTACTCAAAGCCTGTGTAGGGGTATAGATATTGATGTATAGACACACAAATGGAGAGAGAGAAAGATATAGCCACAGACATCTTCCAATTTAAAAAAGTAGATATTATATATTGGTCTGTACTTTAAAAAAATATGTGTACAAAAGGGGGGCCCCTGAGTGGCTCAGTTGGTTAGGCATCCAGCTCTTGGTTTAGGCTCAGGTCTTGGTCTCAGGGTCGTGAGACTGAACCCCCAGTCAGGCTCTGTGCCCAGTGTGGAGTCTGTTTGAGATTTCCTCTCCTTTTCCCTCTGCCCCTCCCCCCTGCTTGCATGCATGTACTCTCTCTTTCAAAAACAGCACACACACACACACACACACACACACACACACACGAAAGATGTGCTGTAAATGGAAAAACAATCAAAAGAAGGTTGTTCATTAATCCTTGTAGATCTGGCTCCTTTTCAACAGAAGACTAGCACTCCTTTGTCTGATGTGTAAGAATTCCTTCAATGGGGCTCCTGCTCGGGGAGATTTGGGTTGTTCTACCCCCTGTATCCTGACTTTGTTGGCCTCCTGCTTCTCTTTTCCCTCCTTCTTCCCAGTTAAGCATGAGAATCATTCATGAATATTTTTTTAAGGATTTATTTATTTATTTTAGAGAGAGTATGAGAAAGGGGAGGAACAGAGGGTGAGAATCCTCAAGCAAACTCCCCACTGAGCTTGGAGTCCAGGGCAGGGTCCGATCCCACGACCCCAAGACCATGACCCAAGCCAAAATCGAAAGTCAGACGCTCAATCAACTGAACCACCCAGGTGCCCATATGAATCTTTTCACAAAGAAGTAGAAGCAGATCCTTATGTCCCCCCAAATGGTCCAGGCAGCAGCCTCCTTCCCAGGTGGCGGCCTCCAGAAACCCATGAGAAGGAAATTCAGGACGCCTGGGACTTGTCAGTCTTCTACAATTTCATCAAGTTTTAAAATAGTTTTAAGCTGTTTTCAAGACACCATCCCAAGAAGATATATTTGGGTGTATAAATAACTGTAGATTACAGACAGATTACAGTCTGCATATGTATTTGCTCATCCAGCCTTTGTTTCTGGTATTTGGAAATCCGAAGAACAAGCCATTAAACTTACACAGCCGTTTATCTCACTTTCTGATTTAATTGTGTTTTTTCTCCCCGTTGCTCTGAAAGAACATTTAATTTTAGCACCAGATAATGATAGCTCTAAGAAATAGTCTCCCTTCCATCCCAACGGGTTTTGAAATGCAGTAACTTCAGGTATAAATAACAATTGGCATCTTAAAGTATTGCCCAAGGATTAATAAGACCAAAAGAAAAAAGTTATGTCTTGATTTCTCTCTGGAATGGGAAACATCTTTTTCCGAAAGCAAAGCCTTGAGGCAGCATTGTGAATGGTGATAAATTTGCTTGAAATAATCGAGAGGTCATCTGGGACGCAGCTCTGAATAATGGCAGGTCAACGTCTGAGTCCCAGTTGGTCACCTCGCATGTCTCGGCTGTGTCTCCTTGGTTGCCTGGCCTGCACACACCTTACAGTCCTTCGTTGGAAGAGGGAGGAAGGGGTAGCAGAGGATCCAGTGAGGGGCACGAGAACCCCCGTGGAGGAGCCTGGCAGGCAGCTCAGGGCCATACATAGCCATCTTTTAAAGGGTCTGATGTCACTCGGCCCCAAAGCCCTCGGAAGGCATAGAGATGAGGGAAAAGAGTCTGGCAGCCTTTCTTGTTTCTCTTTCCTTCCTTTTTAATTACGCCTTTGCGGAAGGGGAGCGAGGGAGCCAGGGCCCCGACCTCACAAAGGGCCAATGTCTGTGGGCTCGGGCTGTCTGGAAAAGCCCATTAGGCTGAAGTGGGGCCCCGCCAAGGATTCATATGGTTTTCATATTACTGGGCTGGGGCTGACTTTCACAAGCTTCCTCACCACAATCCTTCTGTGACTGGGGAGAAGGGAAGGGTAGGCCGTCTGCAGTGAGGCTCCCACACACCCGCAGGAGGCCAAGGGTGTGAGGAAGGGAGCAGCTCCCAGGCTAGTGCAGAGCCTCTGAGAGAAGGTGCCTCCGGGGACCACCCCCTTGAGCTCCTTCCCAGCCCCCCGGCCCCCGGCAAGGCATGCCTTGTCTTCCCCAGGACTCAGTCCAGCGGCCTCCTGTCTGCTCCTTTCCCAGAGGAGGCAAGGCGGGGCAGGGGAACTTGGCAGGCGAACAAAAGCCATTAACAGCGTCTGGTCTGGCTGGAGCGGCTGGCCTTGGGCTCTGCGGACGGATGCAGCGTTCCCGCCATCAGCTGCCCTTTGGCTAATTGCTCCCCAGGTCGGTTCTGTTCAGGCCTCGGTCATCCAGAAATCGAGACAGGGTTGGCAAAGCAGGCCCCTTCTGGATACTGTGTCAATTGAATGGGTCAGGATGTAGCTGTGAGTCCTGCGTGAAGTCCACGAGGCTCGTGACCACAACTAACGATCGATTCTGCAAATAAGTATGGACCTTTGTAGTTACTGAGCTCCAGCTGCATACAGGGCATGGCACTCGTGTAACTAACTGAAGGAAATAAATCCCAGCTAAGATGTATCGTTGGCACTGGCGTGGAGCACTTTTTATATGTTAATCTTAGTTTGCCCACTCCTGAGCCTCATGACGTGGATATGTTTCTAAGTCCTATCTTTAGAAAGGGAAACTGAGCCTCGGAAAGCTAAAGCCCTATCAGTAGGACAGAAGCCACAGGTGAGGCGGTGTGCTCTTTCTGATGTTGGTGTTCCCCTCGAGCCCGGCTCCTCCTGTGAGTTCCCCAGCAGGGATAGGGAGGAGAAAAGATTCCCATTCATGGCTGAAATGGATCCCTTTGGTGGGAACTGGAAGGATAATGTCTTTGGGGTTTCAGGCCTTGGGTTGGGTTATGGAGATTAGAAAAAAGAGGAGAGTATTGTGTCTTTTGCCTACACTTTTTTGACCCTGGACACTGCATTTTATGGTAATCTGGTAATCTGGTTGTGACCAACAACGACACCTCCTTCTTCATCCCCATTTCAAGACCCCACTCTGGCCACATTCTTCTACTTTTCTTGCTCCTTTCCTCAAATAGCTCATCTCAAACCATTATTCAGCCTCTGGGGGTAGAAGACTTTGTTAAGTCTAGGAGCAGTTTATTCACCCTCCATCCCTCCTTTTCTTAATTCCCTTCATCTCTTAGTATCCACAGTCCACTGCTGTTTTTTTTAAAAGATGTTATTTATTTGACAGAGAGAAACACAGCTAGAGAGGGAACACAAGCAGGGGGAGTGAGAGAGGGAGAAGCAGGCCTCCCACCGAGCAGGGAGCCCAATGAGGGGCTTGATCCCAGGACCCTGGGGTCATGACCTGAGCCAAAGGCAGATGCTTAATGACTGAGTCATCCAGGCACCCCCACAGTCCACTTTTTGAGTGACTTCCTTGTAAAACTCCTCCGCCTCTTTCCTTCTCTCTTTTCCCTGTCCTTTTCTGTCAAAACAGGAACCCTACTGAAATCCGATTCCCTGTCTGTGTGCAGATGGATGAACAAGGCTAGAGTAAATCCCTCATGCTTGTGGGCTACTTTCACTGTACATTCTTGACCACCAACTTCAAGCCAGCACCGAGTCTTCTCAGTCATCCTAAGATGTGTTGCTAGGACCTCCCCCAGCTGCCCCATGACTCACATCTTCTCCTCCCTTCTCCATTCCCCATGCCCCCTTCCCTGTCCTCACTCCCAGGCGATGGTGTTGCCTCCCACCTCACTGCAAGAATGAGCAATCAGAAGAGAACTTCTCCAGGAGAAGAGGAGGGATGGGGCAATTCCAGGTCTTTTGACTTCCCAACCTCAGTTCAACCTTATCGACCCTCTAACTACTACTTTATCAATTTCCCAGTTTGTACAACTTAAACATGAGTGTGTGGGTGGAGTTTTGTTTATGTTTCTTTCTTCAGGATTTGTAGATATTTCCTCTTATTCTTTCAGCTCCTTATTTATGTTGGGAATTTAGACTGGTTTATTAAAAAAGAACACAATGCATTGAAAGAGTGAACTAATTAAAGCAATGATCAGAGAACAAAGGCTTAGCAAGGAAGGTGTGAAATAGTTAAACCAGAAAATTCAGAAAGGAATATGCATTCAGTGAACCCTAAACCCAAGATCTGAACTTCCTAAGAAATGTAATAGTGTGTGGTTGTCATTAAAGAATGAAGCTGTGTCTCACCAGTCCATTGACTTGGTTCATAAAATAAGCGAGTTTTGAGACCTGTGTCTTTGAGAGCCTTTCCGTGATGGATACTCCCAAAGAAGGGTCATGGCGGTGTCTACTCTAACTGCAGTCATGATAAAGTGACGTGGATCCAGAGGATCCTCACTGGAGACCTGAAGTAGGAGGTGATGAATGGGAGCTTGAGGAGTCATTATGAACAATAAGGAACGTTCATCAGCTGGGAGGTTTTAGAAGATGCAGACTCCAAGCACCCCAGAGACATTGCATTTGTCACAGTGCCAGTGTGCAAGAAGTAAAAGCAGGCACATGTGCACAAAGGTGGATGGTCAGGTCCCCTCTGGGTGTGCCAAAGAGGCTTGTCTCAAAAGAAGACTCTCAAAGACCCATTGGCCTACAAAGGAAGATACTGAAGAACCACTTTCATGAGTTTATTTTCAGCAGTATCAAAGGACCAAAGGAATTAAAGTCATGAAAGAGAAGCACAGGTTTAGTAACCTTCAGTGACCACAATTCTGCCAATCCAATGATTATTCAGAAGGACCACACTGTGAATGGCCACGGAAGTACCCCATCTATACTGTGATGGGAGCATTGTCTGAGGGATGGCCAATGCTCCATCCAGCCCAGGGGGGGTACTCTTCAGGGGTGTTCGAGATTCTGATGGAACCCACTTTATTGATAAGGAAAAGCTTCAGTAGTTATGTTGTGGTTTGTTTTTGTTTTTATTATCTTCTTTATTTTATTTTTTTAAAGTTGGCAGTTACAATTAATCCTGCACACAATTCACTCCCCTCCCAGAAAGGCTCCAGCATGGTGGAGGGAAGTCAGGCTTTGGAGTAAAAAGACCTGGGTTCAAATCCTGGCTCTACTGGTTACCAGCAGGCTGACTGTGGCTAACTTAGTTTTCTACCTGTAAATTGCAAGCAATATAACTCATATATATTGTCTGACACATAGTAGGGGCTCAGCCAATTACAGCTATTGTTGTTACCACTAATAAACCATCTAGTACTTTCTCATGATTTCAAGTGTTTACATTCTCACTGGTCTTTGGGGGTAAGAAGTCTACAGTAATTTCTTAGGTTAAGTTGAGATGGCCTGGGGAACAGTGGGTAAAGGGGGAGTTTAGATCTGAAGGTATAAACGTCTCCAACCTTTCACTGCCCAGTGTAGTCTTGATTGTCCAGGGCATGTGGGCCAGCCATGAGAAATGCCATCTAATTCCATTTTTCTGTCTTTCAGAGCGACAGAGATGAATGCAAGCAAGAGATGCAGAAAGCTTCCTGAGGGGAAGCTTTATTCTGGCTTGGGCAGGCCCTAGTCTATTTCAACACCATGAACCAGGCTCCCTATGAATCAAGACCCCAGAAGAGATTATTCATTTATACACGGAGGAGCGCATATGTTGGAGATCTGCTCTTTTACCTGCCTGGATGTCTGCCTTACTATTTATGACTGGGAGTGTTCTCGCTCTCTCTGGGGCGATCAGTTTGGTGGGGCTACCCCCTCCACACAATGCTCCTGGCTTGGCAGGGGATCTAGACCTGGCCAAACAGCATTTTCCATCCTCTTGGACAGGATAGTTGACTTTGGGTTGGGCACGTAACCTGAGATAGGCCAAATAGACTCCATTCTGGAAGTTTCTCTGGAGTTCCTGGGAAAGAGGTCTTCTCCTTTGGCTGAGAGTCGCTAGCTATGTGCTGATGAAAACCTGGACCTTCCAGGGACAAATGCTTGGCCAGAGCCTGCCTGGGGAAGGCAGACAGGCAAGGGAGAAATGAACCGGGGACCTGTTTGGACCCATGGACATGGTCATAGTCTATAAACCCAGTCATGCTTGAAACCAACGCAACTACCATTGGATTTTCCAGTTACACAAGCCCAGAAATTCCATTTTGATCCTTTAACCAGTTGGAATTAAGTTTCTTTCATTTTTTCTGCAGAAAGTATTCTGACTAATTTGCAAAGAGAGATTCTTTTCCTAGCCCTCCCTAGATAAAAGAAAACCACTCCAACAAGCTTTGCTGCTCCTCTGCTCTCTTAGCGAATGGCATCCTGGCTTATTGCTTGGGACCGACCCCATCTCCAGCAATGACCCAAGGATTGAGGGATTTCGGTTTGAGTAAGAGACAGCTGTGAGCAGAGGCTCGCTATAGAAAGCATTCAAGCTTTCTGGTGCTTTGCTGACTCAGGCTTTCTATAGACATCTCTTTGCATTGTTTCCAGTAGTTAGACATCTGCCGCGACATTACGTACAGTTCAGTACTAGATTGGCCGTCCACGTGGCTTTAGTACCCACTTCCGGAAAGCATCCCTGTGCTCATGGGGTATCCGGCCCCTGGCCGTTAGCTCATGCTCAGTAAATCAGGCAGCCAATGAGAAAGCCAAGTTTATAAATCTCCTATAAATATGCTTCAATTTTCCCCTCTCCCTTAGGCACCTCTCTGCCTTTGGCTTTCTTCTCATCTCTTCTCAGTGGGAGGATAGGAATTAGAGGGCACCAAGGAGAGTCAGCCTAGTCCCGGGGTCTGGCAGGATTGGCCTGGACGTCTTGTGCGTTTTGTCTCTCTGCACCCTTCCAACCTCCGACCTTGGCTGCTTGGCTTGTTCCTCTTCTTGGACTCACCCCTGAACCCAGAGTTCTCTGCATCGACAGCTGGGCCAGACATATAGTAGACATGCAATCCGGCCGCCCCTTGCACAGTGCTGAAGTCATCATTCCTGTCTCCACTGCAGGGTGCCCCACGGGGGAGCCATTTATATAGAAAACAATGTGAAAGGGGCCCTCTAGAATTGGGCAACTCAGCAACTGTGCTTAATCTAGTTTATTAATGAATAGAAGGATGAATGAATAAACCAAAGAAAGAAATCCTGGCTGGTGATGCTTTGGCCTCCCTATGGATACCCAGGATTCTCCCTTTTCACCAGCCTGCCTTCACATTCTACTTGTAAATCGTGGCTGCATGGCTCCGGATTAATTCTGCTCTCATATCTACCTGCTTTTCGTGTAAAGAATCTCATGGCTTATGCTAGCTTCTGGACGAGTTCTGCTTCAGCAGCCAGTTCTTCAGGTTCCTGGCCCTCATCATCCTCCTTCTCCAGGTTTGTGGCTGCTCTTCACCTCCTCTCCCCCATCTTTCTTTTACTCCTGCTTGATCCTGCCAGGACGTCTGTCCCTGGGACATCAAGGCACCAGGATCAGTAGTGTTAGCTTCTTTATTTCTCAGGGGAAAACACATGTCAGAAATGGACCATGATTTCAAATCAATCACTCAATTGTGCTCATTTCAGACATTAACCTGATCACAATGTTTCTTTTCTTAATTCCTTTGGTCCCTCAAACCCTTTGGTTTTAGCAGGCCCTGGAGCACACCTGCCCTGCCCGTGAGCTCCAGAGGGGGCGCTGGCTGCTGTGGGAGCTCCTTCTGCCCACTAGGAGCTTGGGGTTCCCCATTGAGTTTGAGTCTTTCTAAATACCAAGTACCAAGACTCGAGTGTAAAGGCCCTGCTTTCCAGCTTCCAAATCCTTCCAGAATCTGGCGAGATCTTCGTCCTCCACCTGAGTTCCCAGTCCGCCCTCATACAGCTCGTTCTGTTAGCGCAGCCTCCTCTGCCCTCCCCCCGATACCACAGTAATTCCTCCATCAGATGCTCTCCCTTGGCCATCCCTACTTCTCCTTCAAGATCCCCTTCAACTCCCAGCTCCTCCGAGGTGCCTCCTTGGCCCCTCCAGCCTTATTGATTTCTCTTTTTCTTCTTGAGAACAATTTGGTTGATTTTAATGCATCACAATTTGCCATCTGTTCTTTCCCCTGCTGATCTTGCCTTCCTAACTAGACTAGACATTCCTCGGAGGAGGCAGGAATCATGTCGAATTATTTCAGTGACCTTCACATGGCCTCACACATATGTGGCTGTTAAACAAATAAACTTGATGAACTCTACTTCATTGTTAAATACCTACCTTATTTTTTAAATATTTGCAAAAGCGCCAACTTTTTCAAAATTTTCAGCATCACGTTGACAAGGACAACTAAGGGTAAGTAAGTTTGCCAGGGAAGTAGAATGAACTTTCTGTCCAAAACAGAAATAGAATCCTCTCCTCCAAAGCCCTGCAGAAACCTGTTCCCTATACATAATGGTCACATGGACAGAGCCGAGGAAGCAGTCGAAGGTCTTGTGGATGATTAAATGCGCCAGTGGGGCTGCGGCATTTGTCATCAGCCACCAGCGTTCAGCAAATGTGCTGCTGGTCACTGCGTCAGGCCTATTGTGAAGCATTATCCTGGCTCTGAATGGAGCTGGTGTTATGTAATAGAAAGACAGAAGGTAGAAAAGCAAAACACCAAGACATAGACCAATGCCACGTTCTCCTTCTTCCTCTTCTTTTTTTTTTAAGGCACTTTGCAGAGTACTTTGCTTATGGGTAGAGTTCAGTTGAATTCTACCCATGGACTCAATGCTGAGTGATTTCTTTTTCAGGCCCTGAGACTTCCGGGCAGCGTGAATGTTTAAGATCTTCCCCACTGGGAATACGCTGTCTTGGTTTTGGCATTGCTATCCGGGGTGAATGGTCCTAAACTTCCTGTGCTCTGACTTCAAATCAACATTGGTGACATCCTGGTCAAGTCACAGTCCGGTAGCTGTGATTCACATGGCCCTGGGGGAAAGGCTCTCACCCCGACAGGTGATATGCACAGTGCCTTTTAACCACTGGTGCCCTGCACCTCCAGCCCACCCCCTCCCCGCACAGTTGGGGACTCCAGCCTCCCCACCCATGCCCATGCTAACCTGCTGCCCTCTTCATCCTTGCATTTCACACATTCCATTCTAAGGACAGACCTCCTCCACCTGCAAGCTGCATACAAGACGAAAGGTCATATAAAGTCTAAGGATAGCGGAGACTTTGCCCACGGTAGCTCAACAGTAGAGCCGATTGAGGAGTGAGCAGCGGGCTATGAGCTGTGGGACCCTGGAGCCAGACTATCTGGGTTCAAATGCTCCCTTTCCTCTTCCCACCTGGGTCATCTTGAGCAAACGGCCTCCCTTTCCTGGGTCTGGCTGCATATTTGTCAGTGGGGATGATACTGTTGATGAAATGAGTCAGTATGTACGGCGCACTTGGACCAGTGCGTGGGACACGCTATGTGCTTAATACGTATTAGTTATCATTGTAGGGAAGGCACGCAGGTCCCGTAAGGGCCAGGAGAAGACCCATGTGAGACAGTGAACCATAGTAAACCACATCTGCTATGTTGCACAGTTCTATGTGGAATGTGCTCTGTTCATTTCTTTATGGACAGCTCGGGTACGCCAGGTACTTGCTAGATGCAGAGAATACAGGGCTGGAAAAAACTCATAGCACTGGCCCTGTGAGCTTCCAGTCCAGCCGGCTCGTCCATTCACAGATGGCCTTAGTGTGGGGTGTGCAACCCCAGGTAACTTTCTGGGAGCACGCGGTGCTGGCCCACAGGAGGCTTCAGGGACGATTTCCCAGTGCTCTTCCTCCAGGTGGGCTCCTCATGGACATCCTTGATTCCCTCCCTGCTTAGATCCCAGAATTAGCCATTCCCCCAAATCCTGGATGAAGTTACCCCTTGGCTCTTGGAAAACCACCCCTTTGTCTTCTATGTCCCCAGAGAGAATGCAGGTACCTCGAGCACACTCCATATTCCTGTCCCATCATCAGCTAGTGCTTTGCTTCTCCAAAGCATCTTTAGAGGATGTGACCTGCCTGTTTCGTTCTCCCCAAGCCTTCTCCGCTCCTCTAGTCTGCCACTTCCTAGTCCTGACCCCCACCCTGGGCCGTGGGCCTGATTCCACTTCCCTGAGACTGGAGCCGGCCGCCAGCAACACTTGGTCCGTCCTCACCTCGCAGCCTCCTCACACTGCAAGCCTAGCCCCTTGGTCAGTCTCCTGGCCTCTGTGGAAGGGGCGAGGCAAGAGTGAGCTGGCGCCGGAGCAGCCTGCGATCCTCTCTCACCGCTGCCTCTTTCTCAAAGCATAGGAAATGGACACACACAGTCGTTCATTCTTTTTACAAACACCTGGGAAATGCTATCATGTGCCTTGTTAAGGACTTCTCTAGGTTCTGGAGCTAGGGCAGAGAAGAAAACAAAATCTCTCCTCTCACGGAGCTTACACGCTAATGTGGAGAGGCAGAGAGTAAATGAACAAGTAACACAGTGTGTCAAATGGTGAAGAACACAATGAACTTGAAGCACACATCCACGTGGTACAGGGCTTGATACCGCCATGCTGGAGCCCATCTGAAAGAGATCATTCAGCCTCTTGCCTGCAGACCTCCAGCAGCAGGAGGTCCCCCCCACCCCCCACCCCCCACCCCCGGCTCTCAGCTCTCCTGCCAGTTTTAGCAAATGAACACCAGAAAGGCTCCAGCTAGATCTTTCCAGCCCAGCTCCTCATCTCGATCCAGGGAAGGAAGAATTTGGGAGAGGATGGGACTGAGTTAGAAAGACACGACTTCCCATAACTGATTAAGGGACGATCCAGGCTGGAGGAGTAACTCGTCTCTTCATTCTCATACCAAAGATCTCAAAGCTGTATAATTTACAGGGCATTTTTGTATGCCCAATCTCATCAGATAGTTAACATATCGTATGTCACAACATCTGTTAGAATTCCTTTACCCTTGAGCTAAATATATTTTCCAGTTGGCATGGGGGTACACAGTCTGTGCAAAAGAAAAAAAAATGATACGTTTTTGTTGTTGTTTGCTTTTCAATCCAGTTACTGAATATCTCAAACTACAGTGGGGTTTTCCTATCTTGAAAAACTTGAGGTCCTGGATGGGACAGCTTTACATTCCAGATGAATCATTAATGGGCTTCACATGACGTCCCCAGCAGAGATGCCTCTGCATACCGATCTTCATGTTCCTCGTGCCGGGGAAGTACAATTCCTCTACCAGCTACACTGGGCTGTGTGCAGCTTCTATTCCGGGGGAAAGCTGTTTCTTTATATAGAAATCTTGTCACATCAAGCGAGTACGTGAGTCATTTCCTAAAAGCTGTCCCATCAGATTTTTCTCACCTCTTATCCATTTTTTTCTTTTAATCGAAAGACAACTGCATTAACAATGCAGATATCATGTTGAAAATCTTAAACTTCCATAGACTGCAGTTAGGATGGTAATGCTTTTTGGTGGTGGTGGAATTTCATCTTCCTTTAGGAAATGTTCACATCAGTGTTTGTATTTTCAGTAACCAAGTGACTTACATACTTCTGCTAACTTGGGGCTTCACTTCTATAATTCACACCATGGCCTGTGATACTTAAGACCCTACTTACTGGCCTGAGACAGCGGTGCTAATTAGAGCCTAGGCAGAATTTGATGGTCACTGTAATTTCAAAAGCTAGATAAAGCAATGAGAATCAAAGGCATTTCCTTAATTCCTCTTAGCTCCACTGTCGAAGAGGGTGTGAGGAATGGAGGGAAGTGAAACTTGTGCTTTCCTCACAACACAGATGGATAGTTATGAAGAATTTTGATCTTGTTTTAGTTTTGTATATTGTGCTAAGGAATTGAGGCCATGGGGAGATGCTTTGCCCACTGTGCAGAGACAAATAAGATGCCTCAAACGGCCTTTGGTGACCTTTAAGGCACCCCCGAGGGGAAGTTAGAGGGCAAATATTAGGTGTGTCCAATCTACTTAGGAATTTGAAACCCAAGGTTCTGTCAAACAATTGGCTCAATTGTCTGAATCTTTTTGAACCTTTCTGCTTGGGCATATTTCTGATCACAGTACCTTGTCCTGAATTCCAAGAGCACTCATTCCTGGAGAGCCAAGCTTGATACTTATTTCTCTCTTATGTTCTTTTGTCTTCTGCACAATGAGTGAGGAAGGGCAGGGGCAAATGGCCATGCTTGAAGGAGTCTTCCCACTGGAGAAAAGAAAGAAGTGACCTACTAGAACGTTAGTACTGTCAGGTTGCAATGTTTTTAGACTTTCCATTTAATTGAGGGAACCCTTGACAGTGGCTTTATTAAGAGCACAGTAATGTCAGTCAGTTCCTAAAATTGTTCCCTGTTCTTTGGGACAAGGGGCACCATGAGCTCTCCCCTCATCAGTGAAAACACAGTGGAAATTCATCCGTTGTTCCAAGTAATGTTTAAAACTTGAATTTAGTCTGAGTTCTGCTCATCAAATTGCTTATCAAATTCATCATCTATATTCCCAGAAAAATAACTTGGGTTGTGACGACTTCAATCACCGAGAGAAGAAAATACCAGATCTTGCCCTGAATGAAAAGGAATTATTTTCACCTTTTCTTTTACCTTCGGTTTATATACTGCTTTGAAAAGAAGAGAGAAGGTGGAAGAAACCTTCCAGAGCAAGAGAGAGAAAATCTGGTAGAGAAGCAAGGGGACGGAATTGTAGGACAGTGGGGTCTCTTTTTTCCTGAGTGTGGAAAGGAGGAAATGTGGGCCATTTGCTACCATAGAAACCAACGGAAGTATGGGGAGGCAGAGGGAAGGCCCATTCCAAAAACTTAAAGATCTTACTTTTGGCAAAGTTAAAGTGTTCTAGTCAATAGGTGGTCTTTGTAATGGCAAGAGGTGTGTGTGTATATGTGTATCCTTTTTATTTAATTGATTTCCAACTGGCCTTCCCTCCTAATTTGCCTTTTGAAACGTGGGATTCTGTCTGTATTTCAGTACCGCTTCAACCAAAAGGAAAGTTGACAATTGCAAAAAAAGCCATTGAACCCCCACTATGTACCAGGCATAGCTCTATGTCACAGAGACACCCAACGCACACTGCAGAGAGCCACTGGATGAAAACCTCACGCTATGCAAATAGTTCTATTTATTCCTACTTTCATACTCTGAGCTCTCTTGGGAAATGAACAGTTTAAAATTAATTTTCTCCCTGATGCGTGGGTGACTCAGTTGTTTAAGTATCTGTCTTTGGCTCAAGTGATGACCCCACAGTCCTGGGATTGAGTCCCCACATGGGGCTCCTTGCTCAGAGAGGAACCTGCTTCTCCCTCTGCCTGCCGCTCCCGCTCCCCGCCCCCCCTGCCCCCCGCTTGTGCAACTCTCTCTCCAACACATAAATAAAAATAAAACCTTTAGGGACGTCTGGGTGGCTCAGTCATTAAGCAGGCAGCCGTCTGCCTTCTGCTCAGTTCATGATCCTGGAATCCAGGGATGGAGCCCCACATCGGGCTCCCTGCTGGGCAGAAAGCCTACTTCTCCCTCTCTCACTCCCTCTGCTTGTGTTCCCTCTCTCGCTGTGTTTCTCTCTGCCAAATAAATAAATAAATAAATAAATAAATAAATAAATAAATCTTTAAAAAATTATGAATAAAACCTTTAAAAATAAGTAAAATTAATTTCCTCCACCTTGAATTCAGTTCTTTTTAATTTTTAAAATTGAATACTAGGAGCGAGTGGGTGGCTCACTTGGTTAAGTGCTTTCGGCTCAGGTCATGATCCCGGAAACCTGGGATCTAGCCCCACATCGGGCTCCCTGCTTGGCGGGAAGCCTGCTTCTCCTTCTCTCACTCCCCCTGAATGTTCCCTCTCTAGCTGTGTTTCTCTCTGTCGAATAAATAAATAAAATATTTTTAAAAATATTGAATACTAAAATCCCTAGTCATCCTCAACACAGATGTAGGAGACACTCCTCTTGCATTTGCTGTTCCTTTACAACTCCATGTCATGGATGGGCAGTCACCTTTCCTTTTCCCTTATAGGCTTTAGTCCTTTCCAAACCATCGTGAATGACAAAGGAGCAGTAGACCAAGTGTTTGGAGAGCTCCTAAGAGAGTCAACATCGGTCTCTCTGCTAGGAAGCCAAATCAGCATAAATTTGCTCTTGTGGATGGTGGGGAGTCCCTGATACCAGGACCATTCCTTAGCAGGTTGGGCAATCTCTTAGCAGGCATATTACAAAAGGGAGTTGGACTAGATGGCAGAAGGTACAGGATTCCCAAATAGAGCTTCTGCCCTCATATGGGCATGGCTTTCCCATTGTCAACATCCCCCACGGGACTGTTGTATTTGTTTATATTGATGAACCTATATTGACACATCACTATCACCCAAAGCCCAAAGTTTTTAATAGGGTCATTTCTGGTGTCTGTTCTGTGGGTTTGGACAAATGCATAGCACCCTGTGTCCACTGTTGTCGTAACCCACAGAGTAGTTTCACTAGCTTAGAAATCCCCAGTGAGCCACCTGTTCATCTGGCCCTTGCTCCTGTCCTTGACGACCACTGATCCTTTTGCTCTCTCCTCAGTTCTCCCTTTTCCACAACGTCATGTAGTCAAAATATACAGAATACAGGTTTTTCAGATTGGCCTCTTTTACCTAGTAATATGCGTTTAAGGTCTTCCATTTCTTTTCATGTCATGATAGCTCCTTTTTTTTTTTTTTTTAAGTGCTGACGGTTCCATTGTCTGGATGGACTCATATCCTTTTCAATTGTGTGTTTGTTTCCATTGATTTCAGGATAGCGCTGACAGGGTAGCCCCGAAGGTGAAATGAAAAGGAGGGGACAGCTTGACATTCCGTAGCCATGACATTCCGTGCGGGAGGAATGGCTGAGCTTCAGAGTTCTGAATGAGGGATGTTGCTGATGCTAGCAGGTCGGTTTCAATGCGGCCGAGGCAGAGCCCGGGATTCCACACAGACAGGATGTGTGCGGGTTTGTTCAGTACAAGAGACAGAGACCAACTCAAAGCAGCTGAACCTCAAAAGTGACTGTGTTGACTCTTGTGACTGGGAGTTTCAAGGGGTAGGTCTGGATTTCTGGGCATGGCTTCATGCAAGGCTGGAAAAATGCCATTGGGGTCCTGGTCCTCTCTGCCTCTCAGTGTGGCTTTCTTCTGGGTTGGCGTCATTCTGAAGCAGACTCTTCGCAGGGCTGCCGTGCCATGGCTCCCTGAGCTCCAGGTTTACTCTCTAGCAGCTGATTAACATGAGGGCAAATGAGGCATCCTTTTGCCAGCAAAACTCTCAGTGAGGAATTTCCCTGGCCCAGCCCTGAGTGAATCCCACCGGCTAACCGGGATCCACTCCTGGAATTAGCCACTGGCCCCCCACTACCATTACCTCAACAACATGAGAGTGGGGGGGGGGATGTATCCAAGGGAACACTGGGCGTTCTTCTTAAAGAATGGAAACAGATTCTGTGCAAGTGAAATTAGTAGACATTTCCCCTACCAGACTAGAGGAAAACAGTTCTAAAAAGCAGAGCTCCGTGTTGATGCACTACAGAGAAGCAAGGAAAATAGGGATCTTAAACAGTGGTTTCAAAATGTAAGGTTTTTCGTCGCACATGGAACGGAGACCGCAAAGGCAAACAGAGTCCAAAGAGTGAGCTTTATTGCAAGCACCCTCGGGCGAGGTTCCAAGACTCCAGAGAGGAGAGTCGGGGAAGTTGCACCTGGGTTGGGGAGTGTAAGGGTTTTTAAGCCTTCTTCCGGGTCTGGATTCAGGTGAGTTTTTTCCCCATATTAGGCAAGGTAACATCGTGTCCCCAGGTGATTGGTTGGGGGTGGGGAAGGTCCAGACGATGGTGGGTCGTCCCTGGCTGGAAAGTCAGGTATGGGAAATTTCAGTCCCTCCGGCTAGGTTTCAGTTTACTGGAGATGACATGGTGGCCACGGATGCTTTGGCGGGAAGATCAGCCATCTTGGGTGCCCCTCTCTCTCAGCCAACCCAACACAAAACACTCAAAACGTCATTACATTCTTCTATAATTGAAAATTAAATGTCTGGTGGGGACTGAGCTCTCCTTTCCTGGGCCTACATGTTCTTTGGGCTATTGGAGAAGTAGGGAGGAAATGTTAGCCTCACAGCTTCATTTCTGTCCTTTCTGTGGAAACTAGAAAGCCTAACACATTTCCCAGACTCCTTTGCAGCTAGGGTAATGGATACAGATTAGTTGCATTAATTAGCTGCACTCATATAAGATTTGCAAAGCAGAAACTGGGAGGACTCCATCTTCCCATGGCTTGGTTGTTTTTTGCTTTCAGGGCCCACTATGGAGATACCAGGCTTTTCTGCTATGCCTGTCTCTAGCTTTGTGGGTTTTGAGGGACGGTGGAGTGGAAGAGGGAACAGCTCCCTGGGTGGGCCAGTTCTGCAGCTCTAGGAGTCATTTCCGCCTTTCTACAAACATACATGCCTGTAAACAACACAACATTTTCAATCACTTGAATGTTTTCACATTCTTCCTTGACTCCTACAATCCAGGTTTTTTGATATATCATGTAATCCTCTGGAACCTGAAGTTTCCCTATCAAAGTGTTTTCTCACACTGTATTGAAATTGCTCATTCATTTCTGTCTCCCATGCTACACGTAATGGTGAAGACTGTGTCCGTCCTGCTTGCCAGTGTAGACCCAGAACCGAGCATAGTGCCTGGGATACCCTGGGCCCAGTCATTCAACACTGGAATTTCTATTCTGTTACCCTAAGGGCTTCCAGAAACTGGATTGTCTCCGGAAGTTCTCAGATCAAAGATTAACTGTAAAGATCAAAGGAGGTGCTAGAAATGCCAGAGGCTGAGGCAAAATCAGGACTTGGAAAAATACTTTTTTTTCCTCTCCAAGTTTCTCATATTCCCCATCTCAATTCTCATCTCTTCTAGCTCAACTGGAAAAAAAAAAAAAGAGAGAGAGAGAGAGCGCAGTTCACAGGAGACCATCTCATTGTGAACCACCTGGCTATTTTCTATATTCTTCATCCTTCTCAGACTTTGGCCCTGTCCCTTATAGGATCTGTGACCTGGGAGGAATTTTTCATCTAAGCCTTTGTTTTCTCATTTACAAGATGGAAGTGTGAGGCTTTATAGATGGCCACGAATTCTTTTCCGCTATTCCCATCGTGGGCTGGCATCTGTGTCCCTGAGCCTTCACTGTGAATCTGGGTGGGGTCTGGGATGGCTTGACCATCGGAATATACTAGAAGTGATGCTGTGCGCATTTCTACACACAGGCCTTAAGAGGTTGGCAGCTTCTGCTTCCTGTCTTAGAATACCCTCTCTAAAACAAAACATGAGAGACTTTGGACTCAGAAGCAAACTTAGGGTCTTGGAGGGAAGAGGGTGGGGGGATGGGAGAGCCTGGTGGTGGGTACTGAGGGCACGTATTGTATGGAGCACTGGGTGTGAGGCATAAACAATGAATCTTGGAACACTGAAAAAATTAAAAAAAAAAAAAAAGAATACCCTCTCTAACGGGAGCTGCCCACCATGCCGTGGGGAGCCTGAGCTAACCACAGAGAGGAGTCAGATAGTGAGAGAGATACTGGCTAGTTGCAGCTGTTCCAGCCATTTCAGCTGAAAGGCAGACGTGTGGACGAAGAAGCCATCTTGAATGTCCACCCAGATGAGCCTTCAGATGACTCGTGCCGAAGATGCCAGTCAATGAGAAGCCCCAGGGAAGAACCACCCAGCAGAGCACAGTCAATCCACGGAACTGTGAGCCGCCAGAGTCTGTGGTGGTTCACTAAGCCGCAATATGGACCTAAAACTGCAATTAATGATAATATCTACCTCATAGGACAGCCGTGAGGGTAAAATGAGATTCTCATATGCTGAATCCCTAGTCTACAGCCTGGAATAAAACAAGCTTTTGGTATATATCCAGTCCCCTTCCCCTTCTTTCTTCTCCCTCTTCCCTCTTCCCTCTTCCCTTTTCCCCTCTTCCCCTCTTTTCTTCTTCTCCTTCTCCTTCTCCTTCTTCTTTTAAATTCTATGCATTTCCAAAAAGGGGTTACTCAAAAAGGGGTTACTTTCAGTCTGATCACCTGAAGCAGGTGATGGAGGTGGGCCATTTGCTAGATGTTTTGAATTTGAAGAGCTCCCTTTTCTTTTTCCAACTTTCTCCTGTGTCTTCCTTTTCTGTGTTTTTTAAAGCATAGCCAGATCATTTAGACCTAAAATAAGAATACCAAATTCAGCCTTTGTGTGTGTGTGATTTTTTTTCAGACAGAAAAATCACAAGCTTAGTGCAGGCTCATGGTCATGAAAATCAAGCTCCAGAAGCAAAAATGATTCCAAGCAAAATTGCCCTGACAACTGTTGTCAGGTCTGTGTATGAGTGTGTGTGTGTGTGTGTACAAAGGAGTTAAAAACTTTAGACTACATAATTATTTTACTAGGTAAGCACCATGGAATTAAAGGCTTTGGGGGGGGGGCGGTTAAAAGGAACATGATTACCTGTAATTATAGTCTTGCTAAGTTTGTTTTTATAGGACAAAATTTAAGTTTAATTGTACCCACGCAGAAAGACATGGTGCATTGGAAATGCTTTTTTTTTCCTGCTAACTCAAATGGCTGTTTATTTCATATTTGTGATCTTCTTAGAAGTCAACCTTTTATTACGTTTATTGCCAAGGTTATTTGTGTGCCTTGCTTAATTATGTTTCCCACCCAGACTTGCTACCAAGTCTCAAACAAAGTTTGAGATTACTATTCTATCTCCCCCCTTGAGTTCCTGCAGACACCTAAGCTGAGGGTTCAACTCAAGCGTCTGAAGCCGCTCAGCCTCCTAAATTCTGTCAGATACCTGGTCACTGAAGTTCAGAGCCCCAGGGGGAGTCTAGTGTGACTGGTGTAGATAAGGAATTGGTTTATTTTACCTTTTTATATTTCAACCTTTAATGTGGTGTGGACACAAAGCCACAATATTGGTTGCCATCCCCCCCCCCCCCAGGTTAAAAGCCTCTGGAACACATGGTGACCCTGAAGTTTAGAAGGGTGGGGATGAGAGTGGTTGGGATGGGGGACTGGAGACTTGGTCAGCCTATGTCCGGTGACACATTCTGCAGTCAGTTTCAGAATGGTGCCAGCCGCTGAAGTCCTTTCCCTAATGAGAACCTAAGGGGCAGGAGCTTGGGATTTTGTGAGTGTAAGCCCATGGCATCAAGTCACTTCCCTAAGTCTTGCCATTTCTTAGAACTGGAAACTAAGTGCTCTGGACCCTTTTCGGTTTGACTCCCTTATCCCGTGCGCCTCCAAAAAACAGCTGGGGTAACTGTTTTCTTTCCATTTCACATCCCTTGGAGGAGGTGTGACTGTGTGTGAGGCGCTAGAAAGCTTGTTCTATAATTACCTCGTGATTTGCCTCTGAGTGCGCAGTACACCCACCCGACCTTCTGTGCGTTCATGTGAGCTACACGGAGGTTGAGTGATCTGCTGCCCTGTGCGCTGGAGGCAGAGTACGTGCGTCTAGAACAACACGGATGACATTATTTTGTCCCAAAGTTAATTGGCACACCTCAGGGTAGTAGATATGGATGGGGTCTTTGTAACTGCCACCACAGTCAAATCTATGATCGGAGGCACACAGGTCCGTGCAACCACGTCTCAAATTAAGGACACGGGCGTAAGCCAGGCAGCAGGTCGCGCGCTCCCGACCCGGAGGGCTCACACCCTCGAGGCCGCCGCCGCCGCCGCACGTCGCACACCCGCCGTGAGGCCAAGTCCTGCTACCTGGAACCGAGGCGCGCCCATCCCCGAGGCCACAGCATCCGCCGCGTGCTCGCGCAGCGGGACGTCGGGCGGCACCCACGTCTGCCATTGGCTGCGCTCTCGGCTCGCGCCCACACGTTGCCCTCTTCGGGTGGGCAGCCCCACTTTCCCCGCGCCTCACGGGGCCCAGCACAGGCTCCGGGTGCCCGCAGGGGCGCGGCGCCGAGGGCGGAGCCTCTGGAGGGGCGCCTCGGGATTGGTCGCGAGAGGCAGGGGCGGGGCCAGCCCGGGAGAAAACAGCGCGCGCGCAGCCTGACTGCAGTCCCAGTCCTGAGCCTGAGCAAGTCTCAGTTGCCGCGCAGCCGCGCTCGGGTTCCTTTTTACCGCGGACCCCTCCGGGCCGAGTTCTCCCGCCTGCTCCCGCGCAGTCCAAGAGTGGTCCCGCCCCGCAGGTCGCGTCCCGCGTGGTGCAGCCCCGGCTGGAGCGGCGATGCGCCTCATTCAGAACATGTGCACTATCGCCGAGTACCCCGCCCCGGGCAGCGCCGCCGCCGCTGCCGCGGACTGCTGTCTGGGGGCTGCTGGCCGCCGCCTGGTCAAGATCGCCGTGGTAGGGGCCAGTGGCGTGGGCAAGACCGGTGAGTTTTTGCGCTCCGGCGAGAACGCGTTCGTCCTTGGGGCTGGACGTGGACGGTCCCCGCTGGGAGTTGCGTGTGAGCGAGGCGTGGGGGAGAGGTGGGAGGGCAGCTGGCTGTCCATCCCCTCCTACTGATCTGCTGTCCCTCCGCGAGGGCCTGAGCCAGCATCGCCTCCAGCTCCCTTCTTCAACAGATGAGGGAAACTGGGATCCAGAATGGCCAGGCCCCCTTCCCGGCACCGCCGGTGCAACTGGGAGTAGAACTTTGGTTCTACTTTGATCCTGTCTGGCGATGCCTGGAATAGAAGGGGGACTTAGGGAACGGAACCCCTCCTGGAGGTCTTTAAAGTTAGGAAAGACCTTTGTCTCCTGGAAGGCTTAGGTGTGGCTCAGCGGGGCTCAGAGGAGGCGGGTGGGCCAAATGACCCTTCCAGCTGGACAGAGCCATAATTCACCAGGCCTTGGATGCCTTCTACCCCCTCTCCGTTGTGTCTGGAAGAAGGGTCAAAGAGCTGCGGGATAGGAATTTCACTTGGTGGCTGCTGGGCTTGCTTTCTCTGCCAGAGTGATTTCCCAGGCTGGGGGCGGGGTGGACGCCAATTTAACTTCTTATGCCAGCGTTCATTAACTCTCTTTCCTTTCTCTTTTCTGACCTGCAGCTCTGGTGGTCCGATTCCTCACCAAACGATTCATTGGTGACTATGAAAGAAACGCAGGTGAGGAGGAGACAAGTGTGCTCAGCTACCACAGTACTACCCTTAACCATTTTTCAGTGTCTCCCAGGGAGCCTCCTTTACAGCGACAGTCTGAGCATCAGGATCCTGCCACTTCCAATTTTGCGGGCGCTCTCCCCTGCACCCCCCTCCCATAACTGCCATCTGGCCTCATTCCATTCCAAGCCCATTCATCATTTTATCAAGTGCCTGAAAATATTCTCCTTGGTATGTTTTAACTATAGGGACCCCAGTTGGAAGCACCCTTTGTACTCAAGAGCCTCTCCCTTCAAAACACTCCTGCAAAAGTCATAAAAAAAAAAAAAATGGCCAGCTCCTACCCCCACCCCTCTCCCTCTCTGTTGGCCGCCTTTCAGAAGTGACCTTTTAAAGCAAAGGCCAAAGGAGAGCTGTTGTAAACCTAAAGTTCTCTGTTCTTAACAAAGAAAAAAAAATAACTAGATGGTAGAATTTGAGGAGGGGAGCTCCCAAGTAAATGAGAGGACACTATTTCAATCTTTGTGATTAAAGATGGCCACTGGGGAGGCTTAAGGGCTTTCTACCTATGCTCTGTTAGCAAATTGCTTAAATCCTTAGGCCATATTTAGTACCTAAGAGGATTATTTGAACCGCGCTATATAAACCACCCCAAGATAAGGCATGACAGCCTTTTGCTTTGATGTAGATTTGGCTACCATTATGTCACATTTTTATTCCAACTGATTATGTTGCCTGTGCATTTACTAACAATATTTGCCGACCAGGTTGTTATACCTAATGACTAGACTGATGTCAGAGAGTAAGGAAGTAAAAATTAAAACAAATAGCCACGCACGCTGAACAAGAAAATTTACTTCAAGGAAATACTCTAAATATGGGCAATCCATTTAAAATGACCTAAGCCAGTTTCCAAAAACTTGTAAACATTGCCTTGGTTTTAATAAATGCCCTAATCTGGGGTTAGAATTGCAGTTGTTTAAAAACAAAGCAAAACAAAAAAACCCAGCTGAAATACGCTCATTAAATGGAATAAACTTAGCTTATTTGTGTGCATTGGTTCAGCTTATATATTTTTTCTTATTTAAAAAACAAATCCCATCATGTTTTAAAAGTTATACAAGAAGGAAAAACATAGTGTCTGTGTGTGTGTATATATGTATTTTTTTTTCCTTTATAGGTAATCTCTATACTAGACAAGTGCAAATAGAAGGTGAAACCCTGGCTATTCAGGTTCAGGACACTCCCGGTATTCAGGTAAGGAGCGCTGAGATTCATGACTAAGTCAGAGGGAGCCTGCTTGGCTGTGGAATTGTTCAGTTGTTCTCAGAATAATATCTTATGCTAAAGAGGAGAGAAATTTGGGGAAGTCAAAACTAGGCTTCTGCATGTTGCTTTTCACTTCTGCTGGTTAGTCTTTGCCTGGCTTCATATGGGAGATCTGGCCGAGAGGCAGAAATCTTAGGAGGATTCCATCCAGCTGGAAAGACCAAACCAAACACACGTGGAATTGGCACAGTTGTCTTGCTTTGGTCAAAACCTTCTTGTATTTGGCACTGAGACATCAGGCACTTTGGTATAGTCTTTAAGGCCGTGGGATCACTTTAATATTGTGTAGACAAAAGAGCCCTGCTGGTGGATGTGTATGTTTTTTTCCCTCTTGAACTGGGCGGTTATCCAGATTTAAATGCTTCCAGCTCCTATCTTTACTTCCCCAGACTTACTGTCTAGCCAGTTAATTTCCCATTTTGTGCAACTACAAAGTCTCTGCGTGGAGTTCTCTGCAGGTCAATTTTCCACTTGAGTGTGGTGAGCTGCACTGTTATTTATTCTAGCTCCATGCAGCTGGATCAACATATTGTCCAGAAAGCCAGAGCATGTGGGGAGCTAGTTGGTTTATGGCCTGCAACCCGGCGCTACCGCCAAGGGCCCCTTGGACCCCGTGGTGTGGCCGAGCCAGGGGCTCTCTGCACACCTCCTCCTCCCCCGGTATGCACCTCACCCTCACCCCCCTCTCTTGCAGGTCCTTGAGAAGGGCCTGAGCTGCAGCGAACAGCTGAACAGGTGCATTCGCTGGGCCGATGCTGTGGTGATTGTGTTCTCTGTCACCGACTACAAGAGCTATGAACTCATCGGGCAGCTCCACCAGCACGTGCAGCAGTTGCACCTGGGCGGCCGGCTGCCGGTGCTGGTCGTGGCCAACAAAGCTGACCTGCTGCACGTCAAGCAGGTGGACCCGCAGCTGGGACTGCAGCTGGCTGGTGTGCTGGGCTGCTCCTTCTACGAGGTGTCCGTCAGCGAGAACTACAACGATGTCTACAACGCCTTCCACGTCCTGTGCAAGGAAGTGAGTCACAGACAGCAGCCCAGCAGCACGCCGGAGAAGCGAAGAACCTCCCTCATCCCCCGGCCCAAGTCCCCCAACATGCAGGACCTGAAGAGGAGGTTCAAGCAAGCCCTCTCAGCCAAAGTGAGGACAGTCACCTCCGTCTGAAGTGGGGCTGTCCGTGGGGTTTGGTCTTCCCAGGAAGGGTGCCTGAGGTTCTTCCGGTACAGGAACATTCGATGCTGGCCGGATTTCATGGTTCCAGAAAGGGCCAGAGCGGAGGAGCCAGGCGGGACCACGGAATTGCTGCGGAGAAGGCTGCGTCCTGAGCAGGAGGACAGAACTGCTGAGGCTTGAGAGAGAGCCCACTGAGTTGCTCTGGCCCCATGACCTGGACTCGGCGTCTTTTCCTTCGGAGAGGGGGAGGGCAGCGACATCGCTTTGGAGTTTGTTCCTGACCTTGTACGTGGGAGCGGTAGCTTCAGCTGTGGGCTGGGTGTGGTGGACGGCAGGAATGAAAGAACAGAGTCAGCACGCACAGGCTGTCCCCTTTTTTTCTCTTTTTTCTTTTTCCTTTTCTCCACCCCCCCCCCCCAAAAAAAGGAAGAACTGCTTTTTGTCTTACATGTCGGATTTGCATCTCCGGAACACTGGTCGTGACAGAATGCCTTTCTGACCTGAAGAATACCCAGATTGCTTGTTTAAGGAACAGGGAATATATGACTTTCCTCCTATCCCCCAATGAAAGGTGAGGTTTATGGGCCAGATGTGATGTAGATGGATGGACATCCGTAAGCTTCGAGTGCCCACAGGAAGGTGCTGTGTCCTTCCTGACCCGGGCCAGGCGTGCTTAGTCCAGCACGTGTTAAGTGGTTGACAACTCAAGCTCTTCAGCCTTAGCCTTGGGTAATTGTGAGATGGCATCATTTTTTTTTTAACTCTTGCATCAGGTACAGAAAAAAAAAATGTGTTCACTGACTTTGGTGTGATTTGTGTAAATGGCTCACAGCGATGACGCTGGGTCGTTTCCTAGGCCTGGCCGAGTCGTGGCTTAAATAGGAAAACACGGTCTTACAGCGAGCAAATAGATAAAGGGGCCACCGCCGAATCCCCAACACAATGCACTTTAAAAAGCCACTCGTGCTTTGGCTTAAACTGTAATTAATTTATTTTATGTACAATAAATCTCGTTTTAAAAGAGCAGACCCCTGACTTGGTCTTTATTGAAATGTTCACAGTCTGTCCTTCACACAAAGTCTTCCTCGGCACCTGGTACTTCTTGGTCGCTTGGCGTCAGGAGCTGTGCCTTCCTAGGGTTACCTCCTAAGTCCCAGAGCAGATCGGCGAGGTACGTTCTCTTGTCCCCCTTTCACAGATGCGGGGACAGGCTTACAGATAAGCGCCCTCCTTCGTCAAGGGCTCCCCACTGCCTGTGAGTGCTACGAATCGTACTTTGTGCTTTATATTCAAGAGTAGTGCCTCTCCTGTCTACTCCCTTCAGGGTGCTCCAGGTGGAGCCAAGACAAATGTCTGGCTCTCTGACTCCTGCTAAGACAGCTCTCAGCTGAGCCTTGAAGATAATGCTTCTGCCCAAGATGGCTGCTTCTCTCTAGCCACATGGTTTATTGGCTCACCTCATCTTTGGGTGTGCTGCTTTCAAAAGCCGTGGCCTATCCTCACATTAGAAGCTGGGTGCTGTTGACTGGGGGCCGCTCAGGAGCCCCTCCCGCATAGCCGTTGCCCCAACTGTGTGTTCAGTGCCAGGCCTCCCGCACCTGCTTCCAGATGGGCCTGCCACGGCTTCCGCGTAGGCCCCATGAGTCCCCGTCGTCACAGGCAAAGAACGACACCTTAGCATAGGGCATTCACATACTTGGATCTCATTTAGTCTTCAGGATAACCCTGGGAGGAGGGGAAGAAATCCTGCCATTTACAGGTGAGGCAAACAGGCTCTGAGTTTGGAGTGAGGTCCTCAAGTTTACACTAAGGACAGGAATCTATGTCTCCTGACTGCAACGTTCCTGTTTCTCTATGCTGTTTCGTCCACAGGCTATGGCTTTCTGCACATGCAGGGCCAGGGGACCAAAGGCAGTAGTCCCAAACACTGGCTAGTGCCGGTCCACTACGGGACGGTGCCAGACTTCCAACTGTTTTCCCAGGAGAAAGAGTCTGCCTGTTCTTGACAGGGCTTCTGGTGATGTCCCAAACCTTCCTTATATGGAGGGCAGTTTTCCACACTTATGTCTAAACTAACCTCTGAGATGGGTGTGTGTGTGTGTGTGTGTGTGTGTTGGGGGTAGGGAGGGAAATGGTATTCACATGAGATTCCAAAAACTCAGTTCAAAGCCACTAACAAGTTTCTTTAACTACATTCCGCTTGTTTTTAGTTTGTCTTTTTATTCATTTATTTGTCAGAGAGAGAACAAGCAGGGAGAGTGGCAGGCACAGGGAGAAGCAGGCTCCCCACTGAGCAGGGAGCCTGTTGTGGGGCTGGATCCCAGGACTGTGGGATCATGACCTGAGCCGAAGACAGATGCTTAACCGACTGGGCCACCCAGGCATCCCTGCTTGTCTTTAGTTTTATTCATTCTATGTGGTTGTATAAACAATATCCTGTGAATAAGAGCTTAAATTTTATGTACTTGACAATGGTCTTCTCCCCAGGTTCTGGAATTAAAGAAGGCACAGAGTTTTTGTGGGGGCTCTATCTCATAAAGGTGCTGAGCAGGGCTGTACTTCCATTGATGCCTGGCACACTTGTTCCTTCCCTTCCAATCCATTTGTTTTCCAAGCCTGTGGAGCTCTGGGCAGGCCTCCCCTCCTCCCTTGTGAACTTCACTTCCTCGCCTCCCAGCACTTCATGGCTGCCCCCCATTTTCCCATTGGGCCGCATGCACTCTCTCACACTTCACCTCGGAAGTAAGGGTGGGTAGGGGGTCTTAGAGTTCTCCTTCATACAAGGGTATAAAGTTTGTGTGTGTGTGTGTGTGTGTGTGTGTGAGAGAGAGAGAGAGAGAAATAGAAAAAAAAAAGAGCGAGCGAGAGAGAGACCTGCTGGAAACCTCCCAGGTCCAGTTCTGTCCAGTGTCTCAGGCTAACTTAAATATTTATAGTTCTGGAATCCACCATATTTTCTTCTCACGAATTTAGCTTCATGTTTCATTACCTTTGCTCATCTCTTTTGTTGATAGTATTTCTCAATCCCTGTGTGTTTGTTTTAAAATTTCTAAACTGCAACCATATGGTATAGAGAAACAGCCCTCTCCTGCCTAAGTTGGGGAACGCCTCCTTTGTCACCAGGAGAAGGAAAGGGAGGGACCCGAGTATGGTGGAGAAAGGAAAAAAGTTAGAATTTACTGAGCATTAATAATGTGTCAGATTATGAATGATCTCCTTTAATCTTTTGGGAGAATCCTATGAGGAAGATAATACTATCACTCTCATTTTAAAGATGAGAAGACTGAGGCTCAGATCACATCCCCTACTTAGGGCCACACAGGGAGAAACAAGGACTGTTTCTGTGTATTGAAACCTGTGCCCAGCTGTACGGAGTATTTGAAATAATTATCTTCTCCACACCAACCCCACAGTCCATTTTAAGTTCTTTCTACAGACAGGGAGAAGAGAGCCTGCAAGGAATTAGGGAGCTGACCTACCTCCTAAGAGGCAGATTCAGGACCTCCTCCCTCCAGTCTACCCCTCTACCATGCCCAGGCCTGTCTGAAGCCACAACCCCAGGCAGCCCGCCACAGTTTCCCAGCTCCCCTCCTCCAAGCAAAATGCCCCTGAGTGCTCTTCTCTTGCAGAGGCTGGTCCTCTGGGGCTGTGTCCCGCCTCCCCCCCACCCCTTCGTGCCATGCCTTGCTTTCCTTCCTCCGTCCTCCCTGGTGGCAGCCCTGGGTGTGTGGCTCCTCCTGGCCCCCAGGCTGCCGGCCAGGAGCGTCTGCTGTTGCCATCAGGCTCACTCAGGCTCATGGGCCTCCAGTCCCAGCTCAGTAATAAAGATGCAGGAGTGGGGAGCGGGGGCAGCTCAGCCCAGAGCCGGGGGGCCCCACAACCGGATCCATGTCTGTCTTGATGTCTGGCTTTCGGGTTTCCTCCCTGCAGCAAATCAAAACCATTTGGAGCGCTCTGCAGCCTGCTGGGCTGGGCCGATGTGCAGGGGTGGGGGCACCCTCCCTCCCCTCCGCCCTGGGCTCCCGCCAGCTCCAGCCCGTTGGAAGTTGGGCATGCGCACAGTGCGCCTCTTGTTCTGGGGACAGACGATTTCGACGTTTGCTTTACACCCCAAGAGGGAGAAAATAAAGGTGTTTTGTGAACAAGCTTGTGGGCAAATCCCTCATGAATAAGCAGCTGGCTAACTCTGGGGTCCTGCCTCTGTGGGGATGGGGGAGTGGGGGGGTGAGGGATGCCCGCGCAGAGTCTCTGCCTCCAAGTCAACACAGGGCCCTCAGGGGATGGCCCAGAAGGCATTATAGGGCTTTATTTATTACAATAAACACACCCGGAAAACTCATGCTTTCTGCACTCCCTTTAGAGAGAAGTTTCCAGAAAGTTCTCACTATCCTCGTTAGTTTACTGATTTGGGGTGAAGAGAACAGGACTGGGGTTATTACTGATTACAGCAAGATCCCAGCCACCCCACCTCCACCTTCCTCCTCCAGACCCTCCATCATCTAGTTTTGTCTTTAAAAATCCCCTCAAAAGAGAGATGGAGTTTCTTCATGTTTCTTAAGCAGGGATGGTGGACAACATTCATAATACTGGATTATTTGTTGTTGAGATTCTGTTTCTGGTAACCAGGGTAAAATAAATAATAGTGGTCTAATGGAATTCTTTGTTGTTGGGATAACACTGTAATGGTTGGGCCCTGATATAAACAGAGCAGTTTCCCTCGTCCTCACCCTCAGGGACAACCCTTGGCTGATGTAGCTCCCGAGCACCTCCAAACGCTCCGCCCGCCCCCCTAGTTTGCGGGGAAGTGGACTCCAGGAGGGGGGTTTACAGAGGCAGAAGTCAACTGCCCTGCGGTATTTACATCTCCGTCAATGGTGTTTATAAGGAGTGGCCTGTGAGGTTCTCGGCAGAGGGTGTGCGTCTGTGTACTTGCTTTGGCTCTGGCCAGCCAGACTTCAGGTGGAAAACACTCACAGCCAGACCTGAGAGATGAAACCAGCGCTCCAACTCCGCTCAGCCTTCAGGCCGCCTCCAGGCAGCCGAAATCCCTTCAGAATGGCTTCACTTGCACGTGGTGGCAGTCGGTCTCAGGGGGCCCTTCCCAGAAGCCACGCAAACTGATTCACAGTTAGCAGTAGTGGCAGAGAAATTTCTGGCAGGGACATAAGGCCCTGCGTGAGCAAGCATCACAACTACTACTGACTCTTACGCGCCCTTGGCCAGCTTGCCATGTGCTGTGTTCGAAGGGCTTTACGCAGATTCGTCATTTTTGTCCTCACAGCAGCATGGTGAGGCAGACCCTATGACTGTCCTGTTTCATAGTCAACTGTGACCAGAAGAAGCGAGCTGAAGGGTGGAGGAGGCGGGTTCGGCATGCAAGGCCACTGGCTCAGGCTCCGGGCCCTGCTGCGGGCCTTTGGTTTACACTGCCTTGGAAGTCTGGGGGTCGGAGTTGTTATTCCTTCTCTGTCTTCTCCTTTCCTTGTGGACCCTGGAAATGCCGCTAAATTTTCTCCTCATTTAAGATTTTTCTCCTGTTGAGACTTGATTGTTTTGTGAGGTGACTTGCTTGGCACCCTGGGAGTCAAAACCTTCCCAGTTCTTGGCTGCTAGCTGCTAGGTTAGGGACGGCAGCCCTCTTTAGCAACCTCTCTCATGCGGTAGGTACCTTGTAGGGGTTGCTGTATTTTCCAGATGGAGGCACTGAGGCTTGATGAGCCCCACGCTGCGTTGTGGGGCTCAGTTCACACCTTCACAGGAGGTCAGGAGTATGATCCATTTCTCCCTCATCCTCTCCCGCTCTGGGTAGTGAGCCCAAGAAGGAGGCAACCCCAGACAGGGTTTCAGAGGCTCTGTCAAGGGGCCAACATGCCACTTCCCGAGCCCCTTCTTTTCCCCTATCTGATGAAGGCCCTTTGGAGGATTCATACCAAGTTTCCATTATGCTCTTGCTTTTAATTCAAGGAGCAGAGCTGTGTTTGGCATCTCCTACCTTCTTATTCAAAACAAACTTGAGTCACCATGAACCTTCTCTTTTGTCTAGAGCCTTCTGCCACGTGTTTGCCTGCCTAGCTCAGTTCCTCGCACCAGCGGCCACAGAGATGGAAGAAGATGGTCATCAACCCGACTTGTGACATTTCCCCCCACCATACAGACTGCCTCTGGAGGCCCCGTCACTGCTAGATGACAACATTTATAATCAGGGACTTCCTTTTTGGATAATTCCAGATTAGAAGCTTGGAAGTATCCTTTTTTAAAAGATAAAATTAACTTGTAAAAAATACATGAAAACCACAAAAGTAAGACGCAAGTACAGGTTTGCTGTGCAGAACATTCAGACAACACTGATGTCTATCGAGAGCGAGACTCCGTCTCTTCTGAGTCCTCCCACCTATACTCCTTGTCATTCCTTGTTAGTGGTTTGGTTTTTAAATTTCCAGAGAGTTTCCTCTGCATACAGATGTGTGGTGTAACCCTGATACTCACACGGGGCCAGAGCCCCAGAGTCAGAGACGTGTCCGGCTCCCTCACCGGCGTGGCCGGAACCCAGCAGAGTGCCTGGAATGTGTCCCTCAATATGTGGAAATGAAAGAATGCACACTGACACAAGTCACAGGTTATTATTATTATTATTATATTTTTTATTTTTAGAAAAGAGTGATCTCTGCTTTAATTAGCATTTCTTTTGGGCTATCGCCATTTTCTCCCTGACTCAGATTCGAACTTCTAGATCAGGGCCTAGAAAGAAAATGGTAGGCTCTTTATGATCAGCATCACTGGCATTAGATGGAAAAGCATGCTTGGACAAAACAAATATAAAAAAATACTGTTGTTTATAAATCCTGCTTTGATCACATCTCAGAATGATTTCCAACACCACAGTTTTTTCAGTTTTTTCATAAAATAACATCATTTTATAGGGAACTAAAATCTAAGACACATGAGAATTTTAATTTACATTTTACTTTCCCCACCTGTTCAATCTACTCTGGAACTGCTCTTCAGGTTTCTCTCTTCATTACACACATCTTTTAGAGATGCTAGAAATTTCCACAACCATACACCTACAAATGTGTGGGTTCCAAGCAGTTCATTTTTGCCAGAGTTCTTAAATAATTTCACTAGTTGGCTCTAGCTTTTTCTGCTATGACCAGAAGGAAAAGTGAGACAAACTGAAAAGAGAGCTTTCTATTTCAATAGAAACACTAACTCATGAAAGTCCCAGGGGTTGGGGTTCCCATCCAGACTCTCTGGACCAGGTACATTTATGGGGCCTTCCTTTGGGAGGGGAGGAAAGTTTTATGGGCAGAGCCAGCCCTCCAGTCAGTGTCTCTCCCACTTACTGGTAAGTGGGGTACACAGGTGTGGAAGGATGGCCTGTGGGACAGCGGCGCTCTGTTTCCTGAACCATTAACCAGCTGGCACTGAGAATGGCGGCAGCACGTGGCTGCTACTTGCAAGTAGACTGGTAGACGGGGGACCCTGCTGGGTGAGCTCCTGGGGACGATGCCGCCCGTTGTGATGACAGGCCGAGTTCCAGAGGCAGGCCAGCTGCTGGCACAGCCCTAGCTGCTAACCTCTCCCTTCCTTGCCTTTTCAGCAAGCTCTCAGATCCTGATTTGCAATGTTCCCTTCCCAGTTACATAATCTTAAAGAAAACCAAACTTTCTTCACACTCATAATTCTAAAGCATGTCTAATTTCCTGAGCAACTGCAGATCAAATAACTTGTAAGCTACCAACACCCCCCAATAGGCATTCACGTAGAATTCAGGAGCTTGTAGCTGGAATCAGGAAGATCCCAAACAGAGGGTTAAGGAGAAATGGGAATTATGTCAAATGAAGCCAGCTCAAAAACAGTGACATACCTTTAGAAATTTTTTAAAAAATTTTCTTTTATTTTTTCAGTGTTCCAAGATTCATTGTTTATGCTCCACACCTAGTTTTTTTTTTTTTTTTAAGACTCGCTAGCAGTCTAAGCAAAGCACTTTGCTGCATGGGTTTCAAGACCTTTAGGGCAGAATTCTGTCCTCCCCACAATGAGCAAGAGGGCAGTGGGTTCGGAGGCGTGTCTTGAATGCCGGCAGGCAACAGGATGGGTATTTCCACCTCGGGCAGGTTTCCTCATAGTCGCTCAGAAGCCAAGGTCTGGATGCAGCCGGTCGGTGGCAAATAACAGCTCAGGAAGGTTAAGTGGCTTCAGGAGCCGCGTGGACAGCACGATGACCTACCAGCAGGAGGGGACAAACACGCCGCAGGCCATTAGGGAAGGTTATTGGAGTACGAGAAATAAAATGCAATATGTTTCTCTGGGGGAAGGCATGGAGTGGGGCACTGTTGAGAAATGGCAGAGGTGGCAGCTTAGACGCCGCTGGATGTTAGGGTCCTGGGTGCAAGGAGGGGTACACAGGTGTGGAAGGATGGCCTGTGGGACAGCGGCGCTCTGTTTCCTGAACCATTAACCAGCTGGCACTGAGAATGGCGGCAGCACGTGGCTGCTGAACTGAATCCGATCATACTTAGCCTGGGGAGCCAGTAATATGACCTCAGTAGAGAGACGATTTCTCTCTTCTCCAGGGAGCCTTTGCTCCTTCGGGGAGCATGAGAAGGCGCACCCAAGGGGTGGATGGCATTGTGCGTGATGGTGATGATGACTGTGTTAATTTCCTAGGATCCAGAGCTAGGCTGTTTAAATAACAGAAATTTATTGTCTTATAGTTCTGAATGCCACCAGTCCAAGACCAAGGTGCTGGAAGTGTTGCGAGGGAAAATCAGTTTCATGCTTCAGTTTCCTTGTGTCTTACACTGTCTTCCATCTATGCATGCCTGTCTCTCTGTCCAAATTTCCCCTTTTTATAAGGACATAGCCATATCAGATTAGAGCTCATGCTAATGACCTTATCTTAATTTGATCATTTGCAAAGACCTATTTCCCATAAGGTCATATTCACAGGGACCAGGGATTCAGACTTGAGCATCTTTTGGAAGAGAGGAGCAAGGCAACCTATAACAAACAGTGATGAGATAAGGACGACATTGTCTAACATTTATTGGTTCTTATGATGTGCCAGGCACTGAGGATGATCTCACTTAAAATCCATGGAATCTTCATCACAACCTTATGATGTAGGTACTTTTATTATTCCTATTTTTTAGATAAGGAAAATAAAGTACAGAAAGGTTAAATAACTTGTCCAGGGACACATAGGAGATAGTTGAGCTAGGATTCCAACCCATGCAGGCTGATGCCAGGATCCAAGTGCCTGTCTGGGCACCTTTATCATGTCAAGGGCTCTGGGAAAGGCTGCTTTACTCCGCTATGCTACAGGGACCGTTGGGCCTCTCTGACCTGTCGCTGTGGTGACCCTTCCTGCTTCCTTTGGTCTGGACCTTCCCCTGGGGTCGATTTCTATTTGGAGCACAGAACAACTTATTCCTTGGGTCTGGGGTGGGTCTGTGATGTATGGGCAAGGGCTAAGGGCTGCTGAGGTTTTGCACAGGTGGCCAGGTGAGGAGCTGACTCTGAGAATGGAGAAGGAGGTCCTAGAGCCAGAAGTGCACAGCCCAGGGAGAGCAGAGGGGAAGGCAAGGTGGGCAGCCCACCGGGCTTCACCTGGCCATACTTCCCGAATGTGCCTGCTGACACTGCACTTTCCTGTCTCCTCCTTCTGCCCTCCACATCTTATTCCAGGGGTACCCAAGCCAATGACGTAACCAACTCCAAGCTCACAGGTCAGAAACAAGAGTCCACCCTCCAATGAGGAGAAAAGGCAGATGGAGCTGGAGTTGAGGGAGTAAAGAGAGAAGGAAGCATTTTAGAATTTTCCTTCTTTTTCTTCTTCTTCTTCTCCTCCTCCTCCTCCGCGTCCTCCTCCTTCTTCTTGTTAAAGAAGTGAGGGTTATTAAAAGGTTTCTTGTTTCAAACAAAAATTAGCCCTTGCAAGCAGCTATTTTACTGTTTCTCGAAAGAGAACGATCTTAAACAGTATACGGCTAATGTCAGCCAAGTTATATTTTTGGCAGGAAAAGAAATACTGCAATCTGTGCTCGCAGTTGTCCTCGAACGCCAGGGATGAGAGCTTGAGGGCAGCGAGTGAATATTAGCATCCCCTTATCATCTGCAGACGTGGCACAAACACCATTTGAACACATGGTTTTGGAGAGGATCTCACACGCCAAGCCTAACAGTCGGCTAAGAATGGGGGCGCCCAGGCCAGCACACTTGTTGGAGCCCTGCAGAGCCCAGCTCCACTGCAGACTGGCCATGTGCCCCTGGGAAAGCCACTTCCCTTGGAGCCTTCCTCTGTGTGTCCCAGAAGGAGAACAACAGCCCCAAGCTGGCAGCATCGTGGCGAGGATGACATAAAGTCAAGTGTGTCGAACACAGGAGGCACTCAGCCGTTGTGAGCGGCTATTTTATTGTGGTTTTGTGATCGGGTCACAGGTCTCCTTTTGAATGTGATCAAAGCTAAGAGCTCTCTAGAAAAATACATGTCTGTTCACACACACGAGATTCTGAATATAGTTGTCGATGAGGTTTGTGTTCAATTAGGAATCATAGACCACAAGGTAAGAAACCCTTTTCCAGATTTTTTTTTAAAAAATGTGTGCACAGAAACAGAAATCCTTTGCACACTCTCTAGCAATTGACTTGTGGAGGCAGTAGAGGCCCCTCTCCTGCCTTCGTGACTTGTTGGTCTCACCACCCTGTTGGCCCTTGTGTCCCCTACTGAGTCAAAATGGCAGATTCCCCTCTGGCCGAGGTGAGGGCAAGCATAAGGGCTAGTGGGAGCCTCCCAGGTTGTGTAAGTCTTATTGGAAGGACTGAGGAACTTGGACAGGAATGGCTGTAGACTCAGCTGATGTTGACACTTCTAGAACAGCGAAAACTAAGCCAAGAGACTCCATCCCTCAGACGGTGTGCTGGGCTTCCAGCCACAGCTGAGGGAGACAGTGGGATTTATGACCTCCCTTGAGCTGGATCCAAAGACTGGGCCCCTTGTATCTGAACAGGCAGGCAGGTATTTAGCATGAGGGCTGAACAAGGGGGGTGCCCGGGATATGCGTGGGGAAGGCTGAAAAGAAATAGATGGGAAGGCAGGGCAGTGTATGGAGGGAGCTAGGGGCTCTGAAGAGGCGAGAAAGCTGAGACCACGGACTGTTGCCAGCTGGAGCGGTGGGTGAGACCAGAAACTTGGGAGCTGGATCCTAGCTGGGCCTCACTTCCTCACCTGTGAAGTGGAAATAATGGTCTCCACCTGACATGATTTACATGAAGGTCGAATGTGAACATGTACATAAGATATTTAGCACAGCTGACAGGCTTTCGAGGGGCTGAAAGTGGTACTTGTACGATTGTCTTCATTATCATCCCCATCCTGACTCTTTCCATCCCCTGTGTGTTCCCTCCGTCCAGCTCATGGCAGGCTCCAAGGCCAGTGCGGGGGACCAGAGCATCTTTCCCAACTGTAAATCTGACTGTTTTGCTCATGGGTTTAACATCCTGACTGCCTCCTCTCTGCCCTTTGATAAACCCAACCCTCCTAAGACAGCATTCTGGGGCTTCAAAATCTGACATCTGCTCAGCACTCCACAAGCCACCCCCTCACCACCCCAGCCCCTTTACTGGCAGTTGGGCCCTTGCGGACACCCTAAAGTCTCTGCAGTTTCATGGGTGGATATTTAGGGATGCTTCTTTAGCTGGAACATAAGTCCCCCTCTTTGCCTGGCGATCCCCTGGTCCTTCAACAATCTTCTCTGGTATCACCACCTCCAGGAAGCCTTCCAAGACCACCATCCCAAAGATGGAGTGTGTTCCCATGGCTGTTGATACCAACGTTCTATTCCTTGTTTGCCTCCCGAGTCCTTCTGCTGTTTCTTACAGCCCAGTGCCTGAAATATAGTGGGTCCTTGATATCATGAGTCAGTGAATGATGAAATGAGTGAACAAAGATGGTCAGATAAGGAAGGAGACCATGAGTTTAGCAATGGTCAGCAGGGAGTTTCTCAAACCAAGAGCTCTGGGAAAACTACTTCAAATGGGTTCAACTATTTGTCTAAATTTCCTCCTGGGAAGCACAAGGAGGGCTAACATTTCATTTACACTGTTCAAGATGAGGGTCTTTGAGCATTTTCACATCTTAAGCATCTTTTGGTCTTCAGACTCATCTAAGCATTTTTACAGGTTTTTAGCCCTTCCAACTAAGATATCTCTGCATTATTTGATGAAAATTGTTCTAAATACTTGAAAAAATTAGCCAAATCAGGGACAAAAAGATGGTCTAAAATGAGTAAGAAAATGTTTAAAAGAGCCTGCGATTGGCCTGTTAGATATAAAATGAAGATTTTATAAACAGTCATTAAATGCATGGTGGTAGGCAAATTCAGCACGAGAGAATTCCTTCTAGAGAACTGGTTTTTGTCCAGGCAGCTGAGGGCATTGATGAAGACTTCCATCTGTGAGCCATGACTCCCCACGGCTCCCCAGAGCCTCTCCTGTTATCCGGCCCCGGGGGCTCCCGGCAGACAACGGCCCAGCCCTCTTGCGTTCTTCCCATGCCCGGCTTCTGCAGGCCATTGCTGTAATCTGTAGGTGCCAGCATCTTGCTGCTCTATTTCTGCCAAACGCAAGGGGCAGGACAGTCCAGGATATAGATTATGGATCCATCTGATTTCTAATGTTGTGAACTGAAAGGAGCAGGGGATAAAAATACCCTTTTTCTTGTAAACTTGCGAGATTCTTCCCAGTAAAAGTAGCTATTCACAGGCACCAACCTGCATACTCCCCCACTCTGTGACCTGGGTTGGGAGCATGTATCGTATTTGAGGCCCTGCCTACCCCTGTTTGCACACATGTGTGAGCATGTGTCTTAAACGTAGAAGGTTTGTGTTGTTAGGCCAGTGGGACAGTGGATTAATTATGGGGACATGATCAAGCTTTCTGGGAAACTCACCGTGAACTGTCTGACTTGCTTTCACATTGCCACTGAGGACAGGGGACTGTGTTACAAGGGTCTCCTGAAGAACCTAAGTGGGACATTTCAGATCACTGCTTCACCTTTGTCCCTTCGAGGGGGTTGTTTAATAAGCAGTCACTTGAGGGGGAAGAAGAACCATAACCTTACATTGTCCTCACACAGGAGAGAAGGACGGCACGAATGAGAATACTATAAACACGTGGATGGGCAGCCAATTCCTTGATCTGTGTTTTCTCTAAAGTTTCCAGTTCTCATTACAAGGCTCTAAGCTAACTTAGGCAAAAAAGACAAATTTAAAACCCCATTGATGTTTTCCTCAGAGTAAGAAACTTCAGAATAAACTAAATCTAGGGTCTCCTGGGTGGCTCAGTGAGCTACACGTCCAACTCTCAATTTCTGCGCAGGTCGTGATCTTAGGCCGAGATCAAGCCCCTTCAGGCTCCATACTCAGTGTGGAGTCTGCTTGAGATTCTCTCCCTCTGCCTCTCCCTCTGCTCCTCCCCTGCTCACTCTCTCTTTCTCTCTCAAATAAATACATGTAAAAAGAAAAGAATAAAATAAATCTAGACCAAAAAGAGAAAATAAGGAAGTCACTGGGCTTCTCTCCCTGGGCCTTTCAATCGGTTTTAGAATAACCTGGAGAGCCAGGTTTTAGAGTCAGGATTTCAGCATCCTGAAACCCTAAAGTTAAGCAAAACTATGTGTGTATGAGCATATTCTTAGTCTACTTTGTTTTTTCTATTACACTCTCACTAAATATTCAGCTCCAGAAACAGAACGGCTACAAACTGTGGGTGGGAGCATGTACCCACCTACGAAAAGTGGTGGACGGCAGGGCCAACTTGCCCACATGGCCTCCCTCTGTTTCCTGAGTTAGCCTTTCCCTGTGTCCTCTGGGAGGGCCCCTCCCTGTTATTTTCCTCCCACAATCTTGGGCTTCTGCAGGCCTCTGGGACCCCATCCAGCCCGAGTTTAGCCTGCAAAGCTGTGTGGGCATGGGGACCCACAAGAGGAAGCAAAGGGGAGAAGGGTAGGTGCCAAGCACATGCACTCCAGAAGCTGCCTGCCTCATGGTTGGGGCTGCTTGGGGTACGGTGCAGGGAGCTGCCTCTTTGATCCCATTTTTTTGTAGTCAGGACAGTGGGCCTTCTCCAGCTGCCCACTTTTTCTCATGGGCACCTTGACCAACAACCACAGGCAGAGGGCAGAGGAAACATGCCCGTTTTAGAGTATGACCACAGTCCTACCAGACTAGCAGGTGCGGATGTGGTTTCTGGATTCCATGTTTCATGCTACCCTTGTCACCTTCCATGGAAGAGAATTCATTTCTGGATGGGCTTTCAGTGGGTTCTATGAGTTTCCTTTAAAGAGCAGGTCCCTAAAGCTTTTCAAATTCTCCTCCATGAGGAACCTATGCCATCTGAAGGAAAGTCTCCCTCTGCTTATTCCCACTATGGCACTGTCTGTGTTCCTGGCACCCTTTTCTCTGGTTGGAGTTCTCATGCTTAACATCAGTCATTCACTATTAGAATGGAAGTTCCATGAAAGCAGGCATGAATCTGGCTTGCTTGCTACTCTATCCTTAGCATAAGAACAGTGCTTGGCACAGAGCAGATATTCAGCAAATGTCCACTAAATAATCAATGAAGCCAATTTAGTAGAGGGGATGGTAGGCACCTGCACTTGGGTCCCCCCAAAGTACCCATGTAGATACAGAGAAGACCTGGATTCACAGGAACTGATACAAAAGTCAAGCTCATTTTAGTTACCCATAATCTCAGGGATGAGTCAACAGGTTGGTGAACTCTTCAGAAAAGCTACTTTTATCCTACTCTACAATAAATAAGTAAAGTTTCTAGCATTGAGTATTCAATATTCAATGAACAACCATGATACCCAGCATTTCTAACCCTATTTAAAGGGCTGGGTGGATTTTTTTAAAATTTATTTTTAGAGAGGAGGGGGAGGGGTAGAGGGAGAGGGAGAGAGTCTTAAGCAGACTCCACGGTCTGCACCGAGTCTGATGCAGGGGTTCAATCTCACGGGCTGAGAGCAGGACCTGAGGGGAACCAAGAGTCAACCACTTAACCAACTGCACCACCCAGGTGCCTGAAGTGCCTGTAGTAAAAAAGCCTGTGCTCTTTTCTGAGCCAAAATGGCAGGTTCCACCTCACTGAGGTGAGGGCAAGTGTAAGGGCTAGCGGGAGCCTCCCAGCATGCCTAAGTCCTGCGGGCGGGGCTGAGGAACTCAGAGAGAAAAAGCTGTAGACTCAGTTAATGCCAACACTTCTAGGGCAGGGAAAACTGAGCTGACAGAATCCACCCATCCCTCAGGCGGTGTGCTGAGCCTTGTCGGCTGCGGGGGTGGGGGGGTGAGGACGAGCGGGCCCCAACCGCCTCTGCACTGACCAGTCCATGCCAAGCATGGCTTCTATCCCAGCTGAGTGCGAGAGGGAGAGGCAGAGTGGGGCTGAGGAGAACCCCCACCCCCATCACTCTCAGATACATGTCATGGGGCTGACAGGTGGAGCCTCTGTGGAGAAGAGCAGACCAGGGGAGAACACGCAGAGGGGGGACAGGCCTGATTTGTCCATAAATTCTGTGAGGCCCAGGAGCTGGCCCCAGCACTAATGACCCTAAGGTGGCAGGTTTGGACTTGTCTAGGGGACAGAGTCATAACAGTAAGGCCCTCCAAGACCAAGGAGGAGGCTGCAGGGGCAGGGGGCGAGCCCCCATCGCTGGAGATGTTCCCGTGTAGGCGGGCCAGTGAAGACGGAATACAAGCGTTCGTACTCCTGCTCCCGCTGTTCACATCGACGGTCACGTCCGATTTAGCTTCTTGGTTGAGGGGTTAGGTTGGTACACAGACGCAGCAGAACCCCTGTCTTTCAGGTCACCTGTGTTCTCCACAGAGGTCGACAGCCCAGCCGGCAATGGCGATGGGATGCACGCCATTTTGTGGACAGCTAGAGCAGCACGGCCAGATTTCCGCTGCACATCATGAAGGCAGACAGCTGCTCCTGTCCCAGATTTGGGCACAGGGAGCTGTGGACCCAGGGCCGCGTGAGTCCGCAGAGGTTCTGAGGAAGGGAGCCCTGCTTCCGCAGGTAGCACCCCAGCAAACACCCGGGTCCCCCCCCTCCTTGCAGGAGCTTGGAGAGGAAGGGCACGGTGGTCAGTAACTCTTCCACTGTTCTTCCCTGCTGCCTTTGGGGTCCTACTGGGGCCGGTTTGCTCCTCGGGGGAGCTTCCGCACCACGGACACGCAGCAATCACGGCTCCTCCTTCAGCCCCGAATTCTCTGAGCAGCTCTGTCTGAGGATGACTGAGCCAAGGGCCGGATTGTAGCAAAGCCTCCGCAGACCCCAGGTCTGTGTTGTCAAACTTGGCTTTGGGAACGGCTGCCTTTTATCCTTCTAGAGTGGGGATTCATGTCTGTCGGGGTGACAGCACAGCACTGTTCTGCAGCGCTAAGAATTTGGTTTCCTTCATTAGGGGTAGCGAGAAGTGTGTTTTCTGATAAAAAAAAGAAAAATGTCTTGCTCAGAAAGGCAGCTGCTTGCTAAACAGATCCTCGACACGGCTGAAAGGGTGTTAGAAAGGCAGAACTGATCGCTTGGTCAGAAATTTCTCCAGCCACGGTCATGACAGGTGGTAGTAAGAGTAGAAATGGTGACAACTAATTACTGGTCATTCCCCCGTTCAAGGACTTCGCACAGCTGCCGAAATACTGAGGTCCCTTCCTCCACTGGTGTCTGGAGACCGTCAGGACCCAGGCCTTCTCTGCCTCACTGGGCGGGCTGGCCTGCTCTGTAGCCAATCCCACCAACAGACCAGGCTTCCAGAGCTCCTGCCACGTGCTCAGGCCTGGGGAGCCCCAGCCTTTGTCCTTATGGAATCCATGTCTGTCGAGGAGACCAGGCAGCGAACGGGAGGCAGGTGGTCTGGCCGTCCAGGGCGGCATGGCCAAGTGCAGAGTTCGGAGTCCAGCAGCAATGTGGTTGAAATGGAGACAGAGGCCTACCGGGCTGGCTGAGTGGTCATGCCCAGTCATGGGTACAGGTAGGAGCCACAGCACCAGCACCACCAGTATCCCACCTGGGCTCAACTCCCCTCTGTTTGCCCTGTAGATCTGGGGGGACAGTCCTCTGCGTGAGCCTGAGTTCCCCCCAACATCTGGCACCTCCATCCTTTGGCTTTCTCAACACTATGGGGAGCTGCTCAGCTCTCGGCAGAAACTGAAGAGAAGCTCCCAGAGGCAAGTCTCAAATGGGGGGGTGGGAGGTGAGAGTCGGATTCTCTGTCTCCCCGCAGGACAATTCGGAGACATGTCATCTGGGCTCCTTGGGCCTCCAGAGGACAGAGCCTCGCTGCCTTAACGCACTCTTTTTTGGATTTTATCTCTCTATGGTCTGTCTTCTTAGATTCCCTCACTTCTTCTGCTTCTTGGGATCATCTCCCACTTTCAACCACCTGCTCTCATGCCCTTGTCATGTGGCCTGTGTGGGAGAGCCCAGGCAGGCAAGGACCTAGTCTTACTGAGTTACAGGTTCATCCCCAGCCAGATTAGAACTTCCAGAAGCAGGGGTTCTCCTTCTCCCAAAGGCCCTCCCCTTGGGCTCCTGCTGCCCCATGGCAGCAGCTAAAACCCTCCCACAGAACAGGCAGCCGACCTCCAGCAATGTTTGACATGAAGGGTGGTCACCATTTACCGAGAGCTATGGGGCAGGCACAGTGCTAGACATACACTCTCTCCCCTTAACTGATCTAAGACTTCCAGCTACACTAACCCTGTTCTCTCCATGAGAAAACAGAGGGCTTTGCTCTTGCTCTCTTAGATCAGCTGGCTAGTGAATGACAGAGGAAGGATTCAAAGACAGACCTGTACAATCGAGAGGTCTGTGTTCATGACCACCGGGCCACTTCCAGGGAGAATGAGCGAGCACTGGCAGGAGGTGAGAGAGGAGAGAGATACTACATTGGTCATTGTCTTGATGACATGCCTTGAATAACTAAGAGTTGACTGGCCATAAGAGAATAAATGTGCTTCAGGAATCGGAACAGGGGACAATAGCAGCTTAGCCCTTGAAGGCCAGAGGCAGGGAGGAATGTAAGGGACGGCTCTCCTCCCTGTGTCCCCAGCAGGAGGGCAGCTGGCCCAGGAGCAGCTGGAGGGAGCGTGTGACAGGACAGGAGCGGGTAGGAGAAGGAAGGTGGGATGGAGATGGGAGAGGTGCTGGGAAGCCGAACGAAGGGCCCTCAGCCACCCTCCCACTTGTGCCCCAAGACCCTCCTTCACCATTCACAGAGGCCTCAGTACCTGAGTTCCTGGCTTCAGGGACGGCACGAGGTCTTTGATCATCTTGGCTTCTGAGACTGTGACCCCGCCCACGATGAAGAGGATCAGGAGAGGGTGGTCGCTGGGATGAGGCCGGCTCACCTGCAAAACAGACCCCCATGGGCTCGAGTGGCTGGTGTCAGGGCAGAGTGCCACGCAGCCGGGCACCTTCTCCCTTGTCCCTCCATGGGGACTCCAGGGCTGCCACCCCCCACTGCAGGTGGCATACACAACCCTTAGAGAGATGGTGATTCATTAAGGATTGGATGTGTTAGTGGGTTTAAACCCACTGGCCTAGGAAACCCATACCATGTCACCTTGTACCCCTTTGACTATTTTATTGGAGAAAAAGTTAAGGCAGTGGGGTTATTAAATAGGAATTAAATAGGAATTAAATAGTGGGGAATTAAATAGGAAAAGAAGACTGAGGGGCAACTTATTTTCTCCCTCCTAGCAGCCTTCAGGTCTAGCATAAAGCTGCCCCTTATTCATTACAGAGCTTTATTTCCTTCAAAGGGCTGGCCACAGCCTGTGGTTATCGGATTTGTTCCTTTGGTTTGTTTCCTTTTTGGCTGTCTCCTCTTCTAGAGCTGGGGATCTGGTTCACTGCTGAATTCTCAGCTTACTTAGTGCTGTTTCTGGCACCTCGAAGATGCTCGTTAATATCTGTGGAATGGATGCATAGTCAGAGCCCTCGGGAGCTGGCGCTGGAGGGGTAAAAAGATGCACGAGCCTAGCACCTACCTTGGGAGCTTCTCGTTCTGTGCAGACTTCATGCCCTTACCTTCTGCAAACCAACCTTAGCTGAGCACCTACTCTATCTATGTGGAATGGCCCACTGGATGTCTTGGAGAATTATCCTGATGCCTTATGATTTCACCAGTAAGGCAAAGTCTTACATATCGGAAGAAGAATGACTCACAGAACCTCTCAGCAAATGCAGTATGACTCACACATGGTGACTAACTGATGGGCACAAGAGGGAATTTCTGAAGACAGTATTTTCGAGCCCTACCTGGAAGCCAGAGCAGGTTTGGGGAAGACTGGGCAGGAGAAGTGGTGTGACCCAAGTTCTAGAGGCAAATCGCTACCCACTGGGTGGAACAGGTGGGGGTAGGGGTGGGGCTCAGGACTGAGCCCACATCTCATCACTGCAAGAAGCTTGCTGTCAGCTCCCCTCCTGGCTGCCTCAGCCCAAGAGAGAGAAACAGGCTTTGACTCCACAAAAGGAGGGCCCATAAAGGCGGGGAATGTACTCCCTCATTCACACTGACTCAAAACCGCCTTCCCACACAGATAGTCCCCAGCAGCAGCATGGTGGGCAGCAGACCCAGAAGAAGCCCTTTCTCCTGCCCCTGCTCCAACTCCCTTCCCAACTGGGTTCTTCCGGCTTCCTCGCCTGAATATATCCACTTCTCAACATCTTATTTTAAAAAGCTTAAAAAGGGGATACATCCAGTGTTTCCAGTTATATAAGTTGCTCTTGGCTTCTGGAGAAGAAACTCAGAATGGAAAAAAGGAAGGAAGGGAGAGAGGGAGAGAAGGAAAGAGGGAGGGGGGAGGGAGGGAGGGAAGGAGGGAGGGAGAGAGAGAGAGAGAGAGAGAGAGAGAGAGAGAGAAAGAGAGAGAAGAGAGAGAGAATGAGATCCAAACTTTCTCAAAACAGGTGGTGGTGAATACTAGAAACTTTGATCTTCAGGAAAAGACCAACTTCTCCCTACCACCCCCCACCCCCAGCTTCTTGCCCTGTAGCTCTCCTTCCCCTGGATTGCATTTGTTGGCAGCTTTTTTCCAAGTCATGTAATACATACTGGGGCCAATCCTGCTTGTGTCCCACTCTTCCCCTAAAGTCCCCATGGCCATTATATGTAGGAGTCAATGAACACTACTTTGTCTTCACTTAACGGGTCATTTTCATGGCATCTGTCACAGTTGATGACACTCTGCTTGGCTACTCTCATAGCACTCTTTGTTGGTTGTTCCTTCTAACTTTTCTGATAGTTTCTTCTCCAATCTCTTCGCAGGTTCCTTTTCTTGGTCTGCCCCTTTAAATGTCCATGTTATTTCGGGCTTTATCTTTGGCCCCTGGCTCTTCTAACTCAATATGTCATCCCCAAAGGAGCTCACCTACTCATTTGCCTTCAACAACCTTTTACATCCTTCCCAAATCTATGTCCTTAGCTTGGACACCTCCACTGAGTTCCTGTGGATATACCCACCTGGGTGTCTCCCAGGACCCGTAAACTCAACAGGCTCCAAATCTGATGCATGATCTTGCCAAGTCTTCCTCAGGTTGACTTTCTAACAACATCACCATCTCCACGTGCCCCTAAGCCAGATACCGGAAAGTCACCGGAGACTTTGTTCTCTTTCATTTCCCAGATTAAGCCTCTTCATTGTACCTGCTCAAATTTGTGGATCTCTCCTTGACTTCTGCTGTCCCTATTCTAGTCAGGATCTCATTCTCTCTTCCCTAGATTACTGCCACAGTCTTCTGGTTGGTCTCCCTATGCCGTTCTGGCCGTCCCCCATCTGTTCTCCTCATTCCTGCCTGAGGAAGCTTTCTAAAATGCAAACATTTATTGTTAATTCTAGTGAGCAGTCTACTAAACATTACTGTGCATTATCTTATTCAAGCCTCAAACAGTTTTGGGGGGCAAATACAATCACGGCTGCATTTTTCAGGTGGAGGGTTTTAAGTTTACCCAGTAGCTCAGTTGTGCCATGAGGGGCCACACTCGAGAGGCCATGCTCCAAAATGCCCCTCAGCTCCATTGCATGCTTGCTCTCTCCACTGAGTCTTTGAAGATAAAGTTCGAACTCCTTCATTCAGCATATAAGGTTCTTTCAGTGTGGCTTTGCTTTGTGTCTGTTTATATATTCCACGTGCAGTTTGCTGGAGCCCTTCATGAGAACTTGAGCCATGCCCAACTGCATGGTCTTTGGGTGTTTTTGGACATTTTGGTAAACATGATGCTTGATTGAACATTTGCACTGAAAATTGCATTTATCACAGCCTTCAGTTTGATTTGCTTCCACAAAGTGAACAAAGCCATCAAAACATAGTAAGCTGGTACCCTGGAGTTGCTCTCTTGCCCCACTCTCCTATCACAATCTCACCAAGGGTAACTACCACCTTGACTTCCGATACTCGACATCATACTGTGCTTTTTCCACTTGTCTCTAAGCCCTGGAGAGTCTCCATACTAGCAGGAAAGATCTGTGGCCCCCAGGCATTGGTTGGGACCACACCGGTGTGCTTTGGTCTCTGTCCATGCCCCTGCAGCTATTCAGCAGTTAAGGACCATCTCCTTCTCTTCTTTACCTCCTTCCCTCTTATTCTCTTTGAAAAGCATCCTCTCCTCTGCAAAGTTGTCTCTCCCTGTCTCTCTGTTCCTTCCCTGTGACCTGAATCTGACCAGACCTCTCATGGCCTTGTCAAATTGGAACACTGCTTGTCTCCTCTCCTAGACTGTGAGCTACTGGAGGGGGAGGATGGGTCGTATTTATCTTGTGATTTGGGTACTTTGGTCTTGGAGGACAGACCATGCTCATGGTAAACTGTCCACAAATGTTGCATGAATAAAATAATGGATGGATGAATGAAGAAGACCAACAGGCTAACTGAAGGTGCCTTTCTTTTCTTAGAGATCTTTTAGAAGCTCTTGCTTCACTTCAAGCATGATTTTTCCTGGCTGAGGAGCTAACCTGAGGTTCCTTCCAGCCCTGGAAATAACTGTTTCTCACTTGATCCTGGAAAGAAATACAACTCCAGAACTACAAGTGGGATAGCATGTTCCCAGAGACATATGCTTTCTATAATAGAGTCTGGGCTCTGAAGGACACTGGAGAATCTTGGGAAGGGTGTATCGAAAGATGAAAAGAAGACAAAGAACAGTAACGACAAAGAACAATACCCTGGGGCCAAAGGGTTGAGGGAACGTTGGGTTTGGCACACATAAAAGGGTCTTATTAATGTTTGGTTTCTGTTTAGATTTATATTTCGATACCAGACTTTCCTTCTAGAACATGCCCAGTGGGCAGGCTATTGGGAGGCGGAGTCTTTGAAAGTCTTTTCCATCAGAGTAACACAGTCCTTATAATCAACCCCATGCTGCTCTGTTCCAGGTGTCTGTGAGTTCCTGGTGTAAGTCACGAGGAGGAGGAAAGATGTAAGCCATTGCAGATTAATAAATATAAATTTTACTAATATAAATTAATAAAATGTACAGATTAATAAAGCAAGTGAGACTCACTGCTCTTTCACTTTCCGAGACTTTACTGGCTGAGATTTCAGATGCAGGTTCTGGTCAGAGAAGACTGTTTTTCTCCACCATCCATCCACCCAAGCCTTTGAGACACAGGCTGCGGGAACCTTCTCTGCAGCTATGGGACCCCGAGAGTTCTTTACTATCCTGATTGGCTTCAGTGACTGGAGGTTTCCTTTGCTTCCCTCCAGGAGTCCTGGGAATCCTGCTGCTGACTCTCCCCTGCTCGTTTCTCTGCACATGTGACTCCTCTGTCCCCAGCCCAGGCAAGGGTCAGACCCCCATCCTCCAACAACAACGGAGCCTTGGACAAGGGAGAGAGCGCTGCAGAAACTTTGGCCTCAAAGGGGCACTTGGCCCTGAAAAGGGCAGTGCGAACTCTGAAGATGGTTTGGCAGTGTTTTTTCTTTCAAGCACAACTACTGCTGCCCAACACCGTGTGCTGAGCATGGTGCCGTTTACTCAGTTATGCATCCTTCAACAAATATTCAGTGAGCAACTACTATGGGGCCTGGTGCAGCTCTGGGCCTCAGGGATGTCAGGGATGCAACTGCAAATGGACCAGACCAGACTGCTGGTGCAGAGTTTCTATTCCAGTCAGGGGGGATGACAAAGTATGCAGTAAACTTGTAAGGAAGGAAGGTGGGAAGGGCTCTGGAGGAAAAGCAAGCAGGCGGATGGGGCTAGTGGGACACGATGTGACTCAGAGAATCTGTGAAGTGGGTAGAAGCTTGTTTTACAGCTGAAGACAGGGAGGCTTAAAGGACTGAGTAACTGGGCCCCAGTCTCAGTGAGCTGGAGGGTGGAGACTGAAATCCAAGTCTTTCTCACTGTGGAGTGAGATGCCTTCCACAGCTGCTCCCTCCCCGCCCCATTTATAAGCAGATTCCTTAAACTGAAAGCATTTTTGCTAGCTTTCATCTCTTAAGACCAAGCTTCTCATTCTTCAGCAGCATTGGTGAATTAGCAGGCTCCTGCTGGAAACTTCTTCACTGAATCACATTGCAGAAGGTCTCCACGTGGTCAGCACCACTCTGTTTAGCTGGACTTCCCTGCCACAGTTGCTGCAGTGGATGGCTTCTTCTTTCTGGAAACTTCCCCCACTCCCTCAGTTTCTCCCCTGTATCCCTGGATTCTCCACAGAGGGCTCGGCTTGCCTGACCTGCCCCATGACAGGCTGTGTCCCCAAGTGTTCAGGTCTCTGCTCCTGCTCTCCTCCCTGACACCCTCCCTGGGTGACTCAGCCCCTGCCCACAGTCCGGGGCTTACCCTCCCCTGCAGCCCCAGATGCTTCCCCTTGGCCTAGGCTCTGCGGAGCTGCAGAGCTGAACTCTCCAATGCAAGGGCTCTTGCTCTCCATTCCCACGTCTCAGTCACAGAGAATGTTAACCAGGCAATGACCCCAGGCGGTGTCTTCTCATCTCCTGCATCTGAGCAACACCCCGTCCCGTGGAACCCCTCCTCTGTGTTCCTGTTGCCCTACCCAACTGCAGGCCACACAAGGTGAGCTGGGGCAGGGAAGGTAAGTTATCTAGTTTATCGCCATGTCTTCCCTGCCCACAACAGGGATGAGCACACCAAAGAGGCTCTCAATAATTGATTACAGGCAGATAAAGTTCATATACTGCCCAAACCAAGGTTGTTGTTGTTTTTTTTTATGATTCCAACTATGAGAGTCCATCTCACCAGAACTGATCGATCATACTTAGCTTGTGTTAGACAGAAGTCAAGCCTTACCTCATAGGATGAAGCACAGGTAAGAAGAAGAAAATAGAAACAATGGGGATAAATAATGTTGTGAACAGCAATTTCAGGACGTGTGCTGAGTTAATCAAGAAACACCAAATGCTGACCTGTTTGTTTCTTGTCAGAAATGCCATTAAGTGTAACAGACCTACCCCAAGAGCCGTCTCTCTATCTTGTTTGCTTATGTAAAGAAGGACGAGCTGGACGAGCTGATCAACAGGCCTGTCCAGCTGCCATAGTCCATGGATCTGATGGCAAATCTCACCATTTTTGCCCTTCATTTCCCTGGCAGCCTTCACCCCCTGCCGTAGGTGCTTCCAACCCACAGGTAAACAGTCTCCTTTACCCCCCTGGTTGTGGAGTGGACTCCCAGCAGCCATATGGTTGCAGTGTGATCCTACTCCTCAGCCATAGCTTACTGCTTCCAGAAAGGGCTGCAGACCTCAGTGAGGCCAATTCCAGATCCTTCGCTGGGACTCAAGACTTGAACTAAGATAGATGAGGCTCAGTCAAAGCTGAGCTCTTTCTTTCGTGGTTTTTTTTTTTTTTTTTTTAAGGTTTTATTTATTTATTTGAGAGACAGATAGAGAGGGCATATATGAGAAGGGGTAGGGAGAAGCAGACTCCTCACTGAGCAGGAAGCCCGGCATGGGGCTTGATTCCAGGACCCTGGGATCATGACTTGAGCCAAAGGCAGATGCTTAACCGACTGGCCACCCAGGCACCCCAACGCTGAGCCCTTAAGAGAACCCAGGGCTGTGGCATCATGACCCAGCTGTTCACTCAGCAAATACTTACCAACCACCTGTGCTATGCTAGCTGTGGTTTGCACCTTCTGCAGGCCAGAGCGAGTCCCAGAGAACTTTCTGGTTTCCTGATGGCTTTTCCAGTTCTCAGTCCCTATCCTCCCTGAGGCCCACCACACTGCTGCCCTGAGTTCCCTAAGACCCTCCTCAGTCTTCACCATAAATGATTCACAAGAAATGATGAAGTTGTGCATTTTGTTGGCATCTTCATTGCAACTGAGTTTCAATTCTGATCTCTTCTCACTCCTAGCTTCTCAGGGTCTGCTGAACAGCTTTTCCATCTGCCCTTATGGACCCAAGACAGGGGAACTCTCATCTCAATTCAGAAAAGGGCCCAGAGGCAAGCACTGGGTCTTCTTTGAGTCTTTTTCACAAATCTTTTAATTTTTTCCAATTAAGCATGGCCACATAGGAAATGGAACAACAATAACAAAAACCTTCTTAAAAAACAGATAAAAGGAGGTAAAAGGGCCTCACCCAATTTCATTAGATAAAACCCACCCTTCTTATGCCAAGTCCAGCGGAGAAAACATCTTGATAAATCATGTCCTTTAGTCAAAACAAGTTGGGGGCCAAACACATGGAGTAGATATAAAGTCTATTATGTTCAGGAGACTGAAATCCAAACCACAAATTCCAGAAATGCATTTTAAAAGTGCTGCCTATTAGACATGCTAGTTTTAAATTAAATTAACGTTGAAGCGAGAGGGGTAAGGTATGTTTCAATTTATTTATTAGATCACTATCAAGCTTTCCTGTAAGGAGATCAAGGTGTTCCGTGCACAAGCATCTTACAGAAATGCTTGGTTGTTTGAAGAATGTCAGGCTCTGCCAAAGCTGTCTCTCCCCAGTTTGATAGTACCCCCCTTCCCTCAGGGCATTGCCCTTTGAGGCCCACAGCTTTATGTGGTTAACCACAAGTCTATCCTCTATTTGAGGAGTGCACGAAACTGACTTGAAACACTGTCTCAGAACTGTCCGAAGAATGGTCTTGTGGGCACACTCGCTCTTCATCCCCAGCTTGTCTGCTTTACCTCCTATTGCCTGACACAGTGAACCCAGGAGAGGAAAGTCCTGTTGTGTCTTATTACACAGGAAAGTTTTATTTGGTTGGTTCATTGGTTGGTTTTGAGATTATATTATCAAAAAAATTATGGCAAACAGGCAGCTCTTTCATTATCAAAGCTTTTCTGGGAGCACTTATTTTGAAACCAGGTCAAGGGCACTGGTGAACTTTCTGTCCTCTAGCCTGGAGGGAAAACTCTTAGAATTTGCCACACACTGCCCTGTCAGGCCAAGTGCATATTCAGGCCGAGTGCAGATTGTGTTTTCCAAAACTGGCCACGACAACAATTTCTGCTCCTCATGCTCCTGCTCCCTTTCCGAGAGGAAGAGAGTAAGTCTCCTCTCCTTGAAACCAGGTAGTGTATGTGTGACTGCCTTGACAAACAGAGCACTGTGGAGGGGACACTACATGACTTCTGGAGGTTTCCATCTGACTCTCTCTCTTAGGACACTTGCCCTTGAATGCAGCCGCCATGTTGTGAAGGAAGTTCAGGACGACGGAGAGGAACTGCGTCCCTTAGCTCATGGGCCAGGCTGGGCTACCAGCTGATGGGCGGCATCCACCTGCTGACACGTATGGGCACCATCTTGAAGGTGAATCGCTCTCTGTTGAGCTCTGCCCAGAGTACAGATTCATGAACAAAATCAGTGATCAACAGTACATTAAGTTACTGTTTTGGGATGGCTTCTTACGTGGCAAGAGATAACCTGAACAGATGGGGATGGAAGACTTCTCCGGACAGCCTTTATGGAGGAAAGCACATGAAAGCAGTGCGGGAAGGAGGTGGTTATAAGTTGTGGTATGACACAGATGAGGTTCTGACTTTAATAAGGGAAAATTCCAGTGGCCTTGACTTCCCTCTCACAGACCTTTGGTTTGATGCAGACTCTTAGACATGCATCTTGTAATCTCTTCTCTCCACCGCCCTTAAAGCAGAGTAGAGAACACTCTCTCCTGATGGCTTCCCTCCATCTCAAAGACATAGCTCCTTGGGAAATTGCAGTTATTCCTCAAGGCCCTACTGATTGTTCTTCTCTACATTTATCCCACTTATTTTGTTCAAGCCCGGAACACACAAACCAGAGGTAATGTTCCTTCTCAAGTTCTACGGTGTGGAGGGAAGAGTCAGCCATGAAAGCCCATGTAGAAATAGAACAAAATATTTCTCCATTGGGGTGGTAGGAGGGGGAGGGCTTTGTGACCAGACCATCAAGACTCTTCCCACTCCCTGCAGACTGATGACATCCCTGGCAACTGAGAGCAGACGCCTGACAGCTGGGGGCTGAGGAATGGATTCTGACAGCTGCTGGGAAAACACAAATTCTCCCTTTTTTTGAAATGCATTACTCAGGAACTTCCCTTTGAGATCAGTCTCAAGGGGCCAAGAGCATTTCCTCATGAGTCCCAACCCCAAGGGTAGGAAATCAGAGAAACACAGCAGCCCAGGATGGCCCCAAACACCTTCCTAGGCAAAAATCCTCCTTAGCAAAGTGTAGCTTCGGAAAAGAGAAAGAGCTGCAGAAAACACTCTACAGAGTGTAAAAGGGTAATTTAGAAATGTGATGTGTCACGGTTCGGGAACCAGTAATGGAAAACGCAAGCCGATCTTCTCCTACAAGGGAGGCTCCATTTTGGCCTGCAAAGTCCATCAGAAGCAGTTTAACTTACTGTTTCACACAGCATTTCCCAAATGAATTTGGTCACAGGATCCATTTGCTAGGAAACAGTTGTTTCTGCAGGACATCGCTGGCCAAGAGTGAGGCGGGGCCCTCATCTTGTCAGTACCATGTCTCTCTGACAACTGGAAATGCATCCAGTGAGCGGAGAGCAGGCGGGCCGGAAACTTCACTGCACCCCCAGCTAACCACGGAGGCAGCGGCCTGGCTGGGGAAGCACACAGGGCCTGTCAGAGCTGGCCTCAGACCTTACTGACTGAGGCCTGAAAGCCCATCAATTGTTATTTTAACCTCTCCTCAGGGCAAGGTCCAAGCTCAAGAAGGAAGGAAGAGGGTACTCAAGTGGAAAAGGTTTTGGAGACCATGTCTCATCTGGAAGTTTCTACACAAACTAGCCATCGTGAAGGGCTACTGGACAACCTTAGCCTTAGATTCAACAGAGGAGCCCCACATGCTTTTAAGAAGCTGATTTGTGGGCGCCTGGGTGGCTCAGTGGGTTAAAGCCTCTGCTTTCAGTTCAGGTCATGATCTCAGGGTCCTGGGATCGAGGCCCAAATCGGGCTCTCTGCTCAGCAGGGATCCTGCTTCCTCCTCTCTCTCTGCCTGCTTCTCTGCCTACTTGTGATCTCTCTGTGTGTCAAATAAATAAATAAAATCTTTAAAAAAAAGAAGCTAGGGGCGCCTGGGTGGCTCAGTTGGTAAAGCGACTGCCTTCGGCTCAGGTCATGATCCCGGAGACCTGGGATCAAGTCCCACATCGGGCTCCCTGCTCGGCGGGAAGCCTGCTTCTCCCTCTCTCACTCCCCCTGCTTGTGTTCCCTCTCTGGCTGTGTTTCTCTCTGTCAAATAAATAAAATCTTTAAAAAAAAAAAAAGAAGCTGATTTGCAATACATTATTTATAATAAATAAATAAAGAGAGAAAGAAAGAAAGAAAGAAAGAAAGAAAGAAAGAAAGAAAGAAAGAAAGAAGGAAAATCTAGCAACCACGTGGAATAACAGACAGCGCTGGGTGGAGGCAGCAGGAAGGAGACCCGGGCGGCCTCTCTGGCCCATTTACTGCTTTGTCTAGAGTCTGATTGTCTGGTTTCTGTCCTCTGGCTGTTCAAGTGGACCAGTTTTCCTGGCATATGCATTTATTGAACTCTGAAAGGCCAGATCTTCTCTGTAGATTAATTCATGATTTCAAAGACGCTTTGAAGTAGGCAAAACATTCGGTTATTTCCAAGAGTTATTACAACTGAAATCCTGGCATAGACTGGGAGGCCAGTCTGTAATCTTGTTTAGATCCTTTTAAATTTAGAAACTTTATAGTGAGTTAAAAATAGATCTCATTTGTGTACTTTTCCTCCTTTCATCCCCATGGCAAAGGCTGTTCAGTCATTTTGACCTCTCCTTGATATTAGCCAGAGAAAGTCTAGCCCTTGGCTCCTGGGAGACCACTCGGCTAAAACAAAAGCCATTTTCAAATGGATTTGGGGGTGATGCTAGTCATGGGACTCAGCAGAGTCATTCATTATTCTACATAAGTTCTAGAATTAAGAGCAAGCGACCATCATGAAGATCTGTGAATAGTATACAGATAAAGTGAAAATGCAAGCCAACGAGGAGAAAAGTTCATTTATGCTATCCTGTGGGGCTTGTATCTTCACATATCAATTGAAAAAAGACCACAGTGCTTAGGTCAAAAGAAGCTGGCTAAGTCTGGAAGGTCAGGCTGCTTATCACAGCTGAATAAAGATTGTACCTGATTTTAGAAGAGCCAAAATACCCGATGTTATCATGTATGGTCCTCCCCAGGGTGAACGGGCTGCCAGCATTTTCATGCCCAGCAAAGAGAGCAAGCAGTACTATTAGGATCACCTCTTCATGGTTACTTTACCTTCATAAACATGCTGAATCCAGTTTTAAGGAGGTCAGTGAGGCCTGAAGACATGTGTTCAATGTCCACTGGATCTGGCCTCTCAGGATTAAATATTTCTTCCACAACCTGCTTCAACAATGGCTTATAGGAGGCCTGGAAAGACAAAATATTGTGCTGTAGGTTAAAGGGTTTATTTGGTTTGTCTGGAGAGAAGATAGCTTTATCTGCACCAAATGAAGCAAAACAAGTTTATTTTGACACTGAGCAATGGCTATGATTTTGCGGGTATGAAAAGACAACTATAACAGCACTGGTTTTTTTGGGTCAATTTCACCCTCACACCCTAATGCTATTTTTTTGTACTTATCCCCTTCTACCAGCAAATATCTCTTACCAGAGCTGTAATCCTAGTAGGACTACTTTTAAAATCTGGGTTTAAAGTGACAATTTTATAAATGAAGAATACTGGAAAGCAAAGTATTGTCATTTGAGACAGACATGAAGATGGTCTCCAGTCTTCCTGAACATTCTTAGAATTATACTCCCCTCTGCTAAGAACTGGCATGTTTTCATACAATGTATCATCGCGATCCAAGCCTAAATCAATCCCTTCTTCCTCTATAGAGCTCAACTCCAAGTAGGACGTGGCCAGAAAACAAAGCCATGATGCCAAACAGGAATGTGGCCAAGGTCAGGGCTTAGAAAGAGCAGGCCACGTGGTGCTGTAAGAATTCCAGTAGAATGAAGTTGATGTCGACTTGCTACAGCTCTTACAGTGTGATCAACCGTGCATCTATGCATGTCCAGATAACATTTCTGTTTTGGACCAGTGCACTTTCTGGGCATGCTCCCCACTCCTCGTGCCTTGTCTCCTTCCTAACAAGCTCTTCCTCATCCTCTGTTCTTCCCTTCCCACCAGCTGACTGCCCTCCTTTCAGGCCCTTGGCACCTGGGAGACCACTAGGCTCTGCTCTCCAGTCCCATTAAGGCACATGAGTTTGGAGCGTGAATGCTGGGAGAAGAAGGACTGTCTCCTCTCCACACACTCAGGTGATTATTACAGTCTCAGAAAAGCCAGGTTCCGACAGAGTCCTGCCCAGATGTTTTGAACACTTTGGCTTTTGGCCTTGGTCGAATCCATGACCTGCCTCTAGCAAGTTCTAGAATTAAGAGCAAGAGACCATGGATTAGGTAAAAATGTTGGATGAACTGACTTCATCTTGCTTTCCTTACAATCATTTTTTTAAATTTTTATTTTTTATTCCAACTTTCTTCCTTAAATTATTTTAGGAATAAAGCAGGGTACAAGCCATCAAAATAATAAACATTTAGGGGTGCCTGGCTGTCTCAGTCAGTAGAGCATGTGGCTCTTGATCCTGGGGTTGTAGGTTTGAGCCTCATGTTGCGTGTAGAGATCCCTTAAAAATTAAATCTTAAAAAACCACAATCATTTAGCTAGAATGTCATGTGCATTTATCTGGGATAAAATGCAGGGAGAAGTATCACCTGTCCAGCTGATGTGTATAGCCTTCATGTTTATTAGTCCAATTGACTACCACATACCCAGGGATCTCACAGGTAAATATATCTGAAAGGTAGAGCACTCAGCAGGAATACCATTAAGATAGGAAAAAAAAAAAAAGCAAACACTATGATTCAACCTTCTCTATTCTAAAGCTATATTAAGATTGATTTTAAGACACTCTTATAGAATGCTGGTGGGTGCGAAGCTGGTTGCAGTCAGCATGGAGAGCAACTGGGAGGCTCCTACCACAATTGCAAGGGCATTTGACCTGGCAATTCCCCTCTAGGGACCTATCCTATAAATATGTTAACATATGCAAATGAGACCTATAAAAGGCCCTGTATTGTCTGTAATAGCAGAAGATTGGAAACAACTCAAGTGCCCATCAGAAGGAGCAGTGTAATAAAGGAGATACGCCGCAGGAAGAAATGGCACGGAAGTGAAGAGAGAAACTCTTGTGTTGATCTGGCAAAAGGCAGAATGAAGTGTGGGTGGAAACAGCAAGGTGAGGAAGTGTGTGCACTGGGCTGGCATTTATGTGAAAAGTGTCCTCGGGGATTTGGAAGTTTGTATCTGCTGAAATGTACAGAAGATAAATTGCAATGGGATTTACAGAGACTGCCATGAGCAGTGATCCTGGAGTGGAGAGGAGGACGAGGGACAAAGGTGGGGGCAGCTGGGGAGGGGCGGCTTCTCAATATACCGCTTTTCCAAAAACAAACACCACTAAAAACAGCAAGAATGGTCTGTTTTTTTTGTTTTGTTTTGTTTATTTCTTAAAAATTAACAAATTATTTATGCATGGAAGAGACTGAAGTAAAGCACGCCAGAATGTTAATTAGGGCTCTGTCTAGGTTCTGGAAGTAGGGGACATTATTTTTTCTTTTGCTAAATGTTCTAAAGTTCACAGTTATACTTCTCGAATCTTAATCCAATAAATATTTTCAATGTTAAAAAAAAATGGGGTCATGGAACGGCCTCTGGATTTTGCACACCATCTTCTCTAAGTAAACTGTCTCAAGAGCCCTTCTGTCATCTCAGTCTTTCTGGACGTTGACTCTCACCTTAAACTTTAATCTCTTTAAACCGTTCTCCAAAAAGAAGTCCTTTGAACAATATTCTGCTACTTTATCAGCATTTCATCAATATTCACTGACTTCTTCCTTGGTCCCTGCAGCCTGAACAATGAGATGTAGGCAGGAGGGTAGGGGGACTTGCAAATGCTCCTTTTTCTAAAGGGAAGGGTCTGCTCTTTCTGTTTCTCTGTTCTTCTGCTTGGAAAATGGAAGTGGTGCCCAAATGTGGTGGCCACGATGGGAAGCGGGGCCATGCCTCAGAGATGCTGGAGCCAAGGAAGCGACCTTGGCTGGCGATGGCTGGTGGGCTGCCAGAACCCTAACTGTGGGCAGACGAGAGCCACCCACTTGGCATGACAATACAAACCCTCCTCCATTTAAGCCATTAGCTCTCAGATCTTTGTGACTTGCAACTAAATGAAATTCTGATACAAAGTGCAAAGGGAAGTTAAAAAAAACTGGCGCACTGAGTGGCTCAGTCGGTTGAGCATCCAAATCTCTATCTTAGCTCAGGTCTTGATTTCAGGGTTGTGAGTTCACACCCCATGTTGGGCTCCATGCTGGCCATGGAGCTACGTTAAATAAATAAATAAATAAATAAATTTAATTAATAAATTAATAAAGTGCCATGCCTTCCTTTCAGGAGCTTACATTATTCATTTTATTAGCCTGTACACAGTTATGTAGAATAACTTGAAGCAGAACCCCAGAGAAATACACTTAGGCTGTTGTGATTAAGAGAGGGGAGAGTGTATCTCCTAACCTACAAAAACCACAACAAGGTTGTTGCTCTCCAAAAGAAGCACTTTTTGCAAATAGGAGGAGGGGTGATGGGAGAAGGAGCTCAGACACAGGAAAAGTCTTTCATCTAGCTAAAATGCTAGACTCAGTACCTCCTCTGTCCAGGGAGCAATGGGCCGGGGAGGTGGTTCCCTCCAGTGCAGTCTGGGGGTAAAAGGGGAAAGAGGGAAGTGTGGAGGCACTGGGGATCTTGTCCTCTCCTCTGCTCCACTTTCAGCTAAGTGCTGGGCAATGAAGCACCCAGGACAAAATACCCCCACTATGCTGGGGTCCCCCATGGAGGTGAGCAGAGATTTAGAAGGGCTAGTCCCTTACTACCTTCATTCTTGGGATTTTGTGATCCTTGTATGCCACTGGGGAAGGCTGTAAATCTTTTTTATTTTTATTTTTTTAAGTATGTAGGTAACATCTAATTAGAGTGAGAAAAGAAATCACAACTTCAATACAGAAACTAACAGGTATCAAACCCATCACATAATCCAGAACAATAACATAAATGCTTTCATTAATTAACTGCCAGATCTAGCTCCATGATACTCATTTCTTAGATTTTTCTGGCTGCATTCTGATTATCTTTTCGTTTGACAGCAACATGGAAAAATAATTTTGTACAAGATGTGATCGTGATTAAGTTGTTGTCTCTCAACTCCAAAGGCTGCCTTCAGTAGTTAGCTCTGAGATGCTAGACCTGGTAGCCTGCCAACAGGGGGCACTAGAGGGAGAGTGGAAGCAGGAAGCATGAGATCATGCTCTTCCTGCTTTTATTCACTGGTCCCACCAGCATCACCCCAGCAATAGCTCCTCACCACTGGACGCCGTCCCTTCTTTCTACTTTTAAGTCATAGGATCCAATAAATTACCTTCCTGGTTTAAGCCAGTTTGAGCTTTTTTTTTAATTGTCTGTTTTCACTTGTAACCAAAAGCACACTAAACCACATTTTACTGAAGAGACATTGATAGGCTTTCCCACTTAAATATAGAGAGGAGGACCTCTAATTCTGTACTAAAACAGCTAAGCACAGAATGGTGGAGTAACATTGCCCATATAAAGAGCACAATTTGGGAAAGACTTTCTCAGGCATAAAAGCACTACTCGCCCCATGACCTCTTCGCAAACACATTTCTTAGTTTTTCCAGGTAGGGATTTTCATGATGAGAACCTTTGGCTCCTTCTTCTCAGCTACTTAGGTTGGATTGCTTTGTGTCCCAAATCATGTCACCGAAATCAGATTGGAATGCCTGGCTTCAGCAATGGCTTCTTAGATGAGAAGCCTCTGACTGTCATGGAATTTTCTATTTAGCCAGAAGCCACGCACCTTTCAGCAAAGGGCCACACAGAAGGTGGTGAAAGGGGAGACAGATGTCTTCCCCTGGTGCTGTGCTCAAAGTTCTCCTCACATGTTAGGGATGTCTGGAGGGGAGCTCAGCTGTGTGGTTTGCTCCGACATTAAGAGAGTTGGGCAGTCATTTAATTTTCCTAATCAAACATTCTCAATTCACCTTTGGGGGATGGGGAGGAGAAGAATTAAAAGCACCGACAAATTCGTTCTTTCCGTTTCTTGCTGGTCATTTATTTCTTGCTTATATCACCGCTGGGGTGTGCTGATACTACGGGGTCTCTGCCCCCACAACCATACAGGTACTCAGGTTCCTTCTGTCCAGTGGCGCCCCCATTCCCTAGGACACTGGAATCCCACACGGATGCTCTGCGTCTCATCAGCCGATGAACGAGGGCGAGCATGGAGGATTTCCAGAGAGATTTTATGGGCTTAGCCTGAAAGCAATCTGTATCACTTCTACCCATTGTTCATTGGCCAGAATTAGTTGTAAACCTATATTTACTCTCAAGGGAATCTGGAAATTGTGGTCTAACTGTGCTCAGGAAGAAAAGGAAATAGACTTCTGGGAACATTGTCTCTGCCACAGACACACTATAAAGTCTGCATTGAAACATTAATATAATTATTTCTTTAACTGGCAAGTTGTATGTTCTAGGCAAAGGATTATTAAATCCTTTCCCCCTCTTCTGCATAAGAATTTGACCTTTGGTTAACTTTCTAGCTCGGTTTCCCTGGAAACCTGATAAGAGAAGAATGTCAAACTGTAGCCAGGCAAGATGGCTTGTGATAAAAATGACCCCTGCTTAGTAAATTGCATTAAACTGGAGAGAGCTTGAAATATTGGCCAGAGAGCCTGAGCTCTGGGCTTCTCTGGGCGCGATGACTCTTGTATAACGTTCCCTTGGAGGAACACTGGGAGCTATGTCTGTGGAATTGTTCCAGAGAAATCGGCTCCTAGAGGATATGAAGTTTTTAAGCCAGGAGACTTGCTCCCTCCCTCCCTCCCTCATGAGTCTAGTTCCCTCACTTCTGAGCTGTTACCCTGGGACCAAATTGAGTCACTCCTGAGTGACAAGGACCAATCCAGGGAAGGAACACGCCCATGACTCCCTCATGGCTAGCTGTGTTCCTGTCCTAGGCAGCCTGGTGCCAAGAGGGGCTTTGACCCCATAACCAACTAATCCATTAGGCACAGAAGGCATAGTGCCCAGAGCCCAAGGAAATGTATTAGTTTAGGAGCCCATGGAAAATGTATTAGTTTAAAATCAGAAGGAAATACATGAACTTTTAGGTCAAAATAATGTTCTGATATGTAATATTGTCTCTGTACCAATGCAATTGTACAATATAATTTTTAATATTTTTTTATAGAGGAAGAGTTCCATAAAGGCAAAAGTGAGTATGACTATGAAAGTCATAATGTGGCCCCTTTATGACAGTCTCATGAGGATAGCGTGAAGGTTTAGTAGAGCCTAAAGAGATCCCTGACTGGCATTAAATGCGGAAAAGTTGAAGTTTCCAGAAAACTGATCTTGTAATGAAATTTTCTTTTTCCTTTAAATGGCCAGTATCTCTTCCAGAACAAACTAGATTTTAAAAAAAAATACTATATTTAATCAAAATATGAAGAATAAAATATTTGTGTCTATGTCTCTGATTACCCTTTTGTGGTGGATATAATGTGGGAGTAGGTCTAGAAGATTCTTGTATTGACCTGATTCTATCTCTTGAACAAAGGTATTGAGGATAGCAGCAGTTTCTGACATTATACGTAAGTCGGAGACAACTTCTAGAAACTAGTCTAAACTCCAACATCTTCCTGAATTTGGTGCACCGTTAGGATGGTCCAAGATAATCAGTTTCCAAGAAAACCTGAGTTGTCGCCACAACTATATCCCCATCAGCCAGCCCTGCTGCCCTTGGCTTTGTTGACTGGTGTTGGTGTGGCCATGGGCTCTCTCCACCCTAGATACTTCACCCTTCTTCCACAAAATCAATTCTAATACTCTTATAAAGAGAGTATTCACTTTGTCTCAATCCATGACGATACAGAAAAACATCTGTTCAAAACTGCTGATGACTTTGGCTCTTCCATGGCTCACTTATTTTTATTTTTGGTTTTACTATCACTGATTTCCCCCCCTTTCATCTTCTTTAAAGGAAATGGTTTGCTCTGCAGATTAAAACGTTGTTCATTTGCCTATCTGCTCATCCATCTATCCATCCATCTTTCCTTCTTTCAAACCAGAAGATTACTTTGTAAAATTCTGAGTGTAGTCCTTTCAACTTCAATATGAAAAAAAAAATCTAACCCCAAAGCTATTTACTAATTTGCTTGAGTTCACAAAGGCAGTTAGAAATGGGCTACAGGACAGAGCCAAGTCTCCTGGCCCCCAGTTTCATCCCGTCTTGTGTTGCTTCTTTTTAAAGGGGTACTAGCAGGACTGGAGTGAGGAGGACAGAATCAGGAGGAGGAAGAAGAAAGCTTAGCACTTGGAAAAGAAGAGCCAGGGCTGGGGATTGCAGACACACAGATGGGGCCTGGGGACTGTTCGGAGAGCCGTATTTCACCAGGCACCAGATGAATCAGGACTCCTTGGGCACTAGCTGGTTCTAAACACTCTTGCTCTGCCAGCCAGAGGCACAGAAGGCAGTAGGCATCCGTGGAGAGTTTCCCCCGCAAGCCCAGCACAGCACTCGGAGGCTTCTGCCGAGGCAAGTCGTGCGAGAGTCAGGCCATATTTTGTCTGAAAGGGCAGAGAAGCTCTTTGTCCTGAGACACAGGCCTAATAGCCTCCTGATGCTACAGCTGAGCAAGAGCGGCACATCAAACACTGCGGCGTCTGGGGAGGAGGTTAAGCCTCCCGGTAAACTAGAACATTTGCAGTAAGAAACAAAAGCAGAAGAAGACTTGCTGCACAGGCCAAAGTGGGGGCTTAGTTATTCACTCAACACAGTCCAGGAACAAACACAACCTTCTAAACCAACGGATGTCAGCAGTAAGCCCTTATTACCATACACCGCAGCTAATAGTGCAGCTGCTTGAGAATGACTCCCATTCTCCCAGCAAAGGAAAAGGTGAAATGGTATGAAAGAGGACAAAAAAGAGGCCTCTTTTGTTCTTCACTGCAACTGTTACAGCAAATGCTTACAAAGTGCTGTCTTTGTCGGCCCCTGTCCTAAGAGCTCTGCATGTATTAACTCACCTAATCATCTGAGCATCTTTTTGAGGGAGGTACTATTATTATTAGCTCCTTTGTACAGTAAAGGAACTAGGCACAGAGAGGTGAAGTCATCTGCTTAAGGTCACACAGTTTGTAGGACTCTGGACCTATGAACTCAATGCTGCTATGCTGGGCTATGAAAACATGTTGTTAACTTCTGTCTCACTGAGAATTATGAGCATAAGAAATGCCATAGTGGATCAGACTCACAGTCCAGAATCCCTCAATCCATCTGTCCTTCCTTCCTTCCTTCCTTCCTTCCTTCCTTCCTTCCTTCCTTCCATTCATCTATCCATCCCATCCCATTTTTCCTTCCTTCCTTCCTTCCTTCCTTCCTTCCTTCCTTCCTTCCTTCCTTCCATCCATCCATCCATCCATCCCATTCATCCATCTACCTACTCACCCACCCACTAGGAGACAAGCACTGAGATAGGCTCTGCAGATATGCCATGGTGAACAAACACAGACACTGCATCCAGTTTTAGTAGTCTGTTCTACAAGTCAAGAGCTTCAGTCAAGAGCTCATGATCCCACCATGCCCACTCTCCTGGCTGCAGTGGGGCTTGTTCCCTCGGAGCGCCAAGTGTGTAGGGATCTTCTAGGATCATTTCTGGAGATGCAGTCCAGATCCCTCTCCTCTAGCTCTTCCAGAGACCTTATAGACCTTATATGTACTTGATTTCTGGTATGAAATCACATTCTCCTTGAAATGAAGAGATGTCTGCTTTCTGGACTGTGGCTGATACACCTTCCCAAAGGGCTAAAGGATGGAGATTAAAGAAGAGATGCCTCGGATGCTAGCAGGTGTAACAGGAGTGGTTCTGAGGGGCAGCTTGTGCTCCAGAGGAGGAGAGATGGGTGCTAGGAAGGAGTGTGAGGCGGGTAGGGGCCCTGGGATCCAGGGGTGAGAGCCTAAATTCGTAGCACTGGTCAGAGTTGGTACAGGAATCTGGAGCTGGACCAGGTCTAGTGCTTTCCTGGCTATTCCAGCGAGCCCAGAACATCTCAACTAGATGCTGTGTAGAAACAGCATGGAGCTAGATAGAAAGCACACTCCCTGCCACTTCCTGCCGGCCCCTGCGGGAGCCTCAGGGCTGAGGACCAAATTGGAAGAGATGGACAGAAAGTTGCCCAATCAAGGCCCATCTTCAAAACTAGACACAGCTGGACTTTGAATATAGACTCGACATTTGTCTTTTTCTCATTACACATACTCTGCATGCCCCCCGCAATTCTCCAATAAATGATAAAAATATACACATTGCATTCATGATCCCCCAAACAAATATTCATTAAGCATTCACTATATGGAAAATACCACTCTAGATACTGAGGATATGGCAGTGAACAAACTAGATCAAAATTCCTGTCCTCACTGGGCCTACATCTAGGACTGAAACTTTAAATTCAAAAATTATCAAAAAACCCAAACAGGTAAAAGTCACCGATGATCCCATCAAAAACTCCTTCTCTATCTACATAAAGCAGGAAGCCAGAGTTCCTCCTTGTCCATCCAACCCTTCCCACCCCCTACAAGGCAACCATTATAAAGTTTTCCTTAATTTTTAAAGACATTAAATGTACCCATATACTTTTTATTTTTTAAACACAGAAAAATGCTTGGTGGAATGATCTACATTTTTTTCCCCACATAATAGATCATAGACCTCTGTTTTAGTCTGAGTTCTCCAAGTAGCAGAGCCTGAGACAAGGATTCATGTACAGTCCTGCTAAGCCAGCTTGGAGTTGTTTCATTCATTTTAATGGTTATACAACATTTCAGAGCATGTGTCTATATAATTATTTACTAAATCCCTTTAAGATACATACATAACTCCCCACCTTGCCCCTACTTCCCACTCATTGACATTTAGGATTTTCAGTGAAAGGGTCGATGTCATTGACTCACTGTAGGAGAGTATACACAACAAAGGAAAGTTCATTTTCCTAAGCAATGGCTACAGGACAGGGTTCTGGAGAAATGTCAGTGTTGTCAGCAGAGAGATGAAGTCTGGGAAATTTATCACTATCCTTATCATGCCCAAGATTTATAGTTAATGCATGTTTATGTGAATTTGGCTAAATTAGTCACAAAAATGATCATAAAACTGAAAAGAGCTTATTAACTTATTAACTTGGTGGCTTATTTGCACTTTGCCAATAGCAGCCACTTGCTTCTTGACACTCTTTGGTCTAAATCTCATCATAAATCACCAGTTCTCTGTCCTCTAGAATGGGTCTGTAATGCTGTATTTAAGATTAGTGATTTTTTTAATGACTAGACTATATGCAATGAATGATCCAAGTGACTTTATCTGTATTTTGTGGTGGTGGTGTTCTCAGGTCATTGAAAAAGGATGGGATTTATGTTACTAAGTTGAGAACCAGATTTCAAGGTCTTTCATATCCAGGTGGGTGATTTCAGACGTCCATCATCACCATCAACTAGTACTTCTAGAGACTCCACAAGAGCCACGGTATAGCGGGGAAGAGGTTTTGCAATGGCAGCCAAAACCTGGCATCTGGCCTGGCCACCTGTGGGTCTGTGGCAAGTCATGTGGCCTTCCTGGATCTCGGGGTAATAATGCTTCTCTGGCTTACTTTTGTGAGGATCAAAGGACAAGCCCAATGGGGGAGCACTCTTCAAGTACCAGCTACTACAAGAATATATGGGAGGAAGAGTCTGGATTTGGTTAGGCTACTATCGCAGATAACCATGCCCACCTTAAAGGGTCAGCATCCTAAATCTGAACCCCTTGCTATGGCGGAGTCCCCACTAACAGCAAATTCAGCTCCCCAAGCAGCTGTAGCAAACAGAATGGATTTTACTGAGATCTCATGGGGAGATGAAGGAGAAGATGCTCGTACACACTCCATTAACAATCTTTCCCATCAGAAACATCTGTTCTTCCTTCAAAGCTATCTCTGGCCACCAGGAACCTTAACTGTGTCTCCATCTTTGTCCAACAGAGACTGCCCAGCTTCCATGACTCTAGCTTTTTCTTTGCTCCTTAAACTTCCCTTTTGGTCTCTCTGGGGCCCCTCCCTCACTGAGCTTATAATCTTGGCTTCTCATACTATCTTCCTATTCACTATTCAAAACACCCTTCTAAAGTTCCCCCATGGCCCTTAGGAAGTGGTGGGGTAATTTTTAATAACAAAGGTTTTGCTGTCACAAACATTTTTCCTTGTCATAGTATGTTAGGTAATTTTGTTCTAATTGTTCAGAATGCTTAAGGCGTGCTTAGATCTAGAAGCTTGGGAATCGCAGAAGGCCAGCCCCTGCCCTACACCCACTAGGGCACAATGAAGTAAAGGGACTTGACTATTACAGAATAAATATGAGATAATCATAGAGCAATGGCTGGCCCCCACTCTCTGCATCAAGCCTGCAAGTGCAAATGAATCAAGAGGCTTTCATATTCAGGGGAACCCAGAACTCTGAACTGGAAGGGGACTTGGAGTTCATCTAGAATTCCCTTGTTTTAGAGAGGCTAAGATGGAAATTTCTTTTTCAGTCTCTGAATCCTAAAAGTACAAAATAGATTAGCTGGTTACTTTAAAAAATATGTACTTGCCTGGTGGGTATGATTTCCAGGAACATATACAGACTTAAACTGTTTCATAAGATTCCGAGCTCCAGCGATATCCCGAAGTGAGGCAAAAAGCTTATCCACAGCAATCTTGGATTTGTGAAATGTCAGCTTAATTGAAGAGTCACAGCCTGAAACAATCCAGAGAGATTTTTTTCTTGGGTGAACACATCTTTAAATTAATGGCAATTTGAGTTCGAGGTAACATGGTTGGATTTTCTTTTTAACCCTATTTTACCCTGGCTGTTCCCCAACTAGGTGGTTTTAATCCTCCATGAGCAATGGAACATACCAAGCGTGAATGCCTTTGACAGAAGTAGAACTCAGAATTGTCTGGGATGGCGGCCACTGGCTTCAGTTCCCATACTATAGAAGCTTCACAGAAAGAAAACTCCCCAAGGTCTACTATCCTCAGAACTTAGCTTTGGGAAAATAGGGAGAGACACAAAGAAAAGTACCAGAGAGTGCTGTGATGAACCTCTCTTACTTGAATCCCACCAACAGTTCCTGGAAAATAGAAGAGCAAGGCTGTGAGATGATAGAGCTTCTCTGGCAACAGATCTTGCTGGGATGGGCATCTGCCTGATGGGCTCACAAAGCATATGGTGCCTTTTAAAAGGCAGCCATTCAAAGCTGGTGACACACAAAGAGGGCCTAATACGAAGACTATTCTCGGCAATGATTCTATTTTTCTTTGACACTTATCATAGCCAGATTTCTTTTCTATCTTGTTAGAAGCCCATTCAGAAGAGAAACGATCATGGATAAGTCAGAAGTTTAAAAAAAAACAAAACAGAGATCCAAGATGAGTGTTTTGGGTTGTCTCAGATACTCAAACATGTTAACTCATTCATTCTCATGGCACCCTTATGAGATAGGAGCTATTACCTTCCCCATTTTAAGGACGTAGGAAGCAAGGTACAGAGTGCTTAGGTGACACTCTTGTGAGCAGACGCAGGCAATGCTCTGCCCAGATCTGCTCAGTCGCCCTGGACATCACCGTAGTTTTGGGGAACAGTTCTTGCGTACCTGCTTCCTACCTCAAGTACCTGCCTGCCTATCTATTTGCCTCCGTGTTTTCCTGTCTCTGTCTCTCTTCCTGTCTGTGAGCTTCCTCTGCTTGGCCTTTGTGTGAGGCATGCTGAAAGTCCTAGGAAGTTGGCATTCATTGGAACAACCCAGCTTTCTCATTCCCTGGTGGGACAATTCTGAACCATGGTCACCAGAACCTTTGCTCAGTCCCAGAAGGATGGAGCCCCAGTTGCCCATGACGATAACTCACTCATTAATGCCCCTTTGTTGGCTTTCCTTCCTTCCTTGGCTCACCTCCCTACTTCCTGACTATGCTTCCCAAAATATCTTTCCTAATACAGTACTTGCACCCACATCCCTGTCACTGGACCACCAGGACTTCCATGGGGGTTCAAACACATATGACCTGGATCCTTTTTTGGGAGCCTTCAATTTTTGGGGGAACAGCTTTATTGAACTATAATTCATATACCACACAAATTAAATACCATACAATTAAAATGTACAATCCAATAGCTATTAGTATATTCACATAGTTGTATGACCATCATCACCACAATCCATTTTAGAATATTTTTATCACATCAATAAGAAACTCCATACTTGCGAACTGTCCCTCCCCTTTTCCACACTCCACCTGGTCCCTGGCACCACTAATCTGCTTTCTGTCTCTACGGATTTACTATTTCTGGACATTTCATATAAATGGACCCACAGGACATATGATATCTTGGGTCTGGCTTCTTTTACTTAGCATAATGTTTTCAAAGTTGTAGTATACACCACTGCTTCATTTCTTTTTATTGCTGATTAATATTCCCTACATAAATACACCACATTTTATTGATGTGTTCATCAGTCAATGAGCATTTGGGTTATTTTCACATTTTGACTATTACAAATAAGGCTGTTAAGTTGTATACATTTTTGTATAGACATACGCTTTCATTTCCCTTGGACATATATATGGGAGTAGAATTGTTGCCATAGAGTTGGCAACTTTGTGTTTAACTTTTTGAGGAATTGCCAGGCTGTTCTCCAACGTGACCCCACCATCTGGCACTGTACCAGCAGTGAAAGAGGGTTGTGATTTTTCTGCATCCTCAGCAATGCCCGCTATTACCCTTCTGGATTTATCCTAGCGGGTGTGAAGTGAGGAGATGCTTGTTGATTTTGATAGGGAGAAATTATTTTTAGGAAGCAGAGGTAGATCCAAACAAGCTTAAACTAAAATGGAATATATCTAACATATTTAGGAACATCCAAAGGAGCCCAACTCATAGCCAGGTGTCAAGTGGGTTCTTGAACTTGTACTCTTAATTACTGTGATCATTATATATAATTACTTTTAAAGAAAGGGCAAAATTTGGAACTGCTTTACCTTTAATACATCTGACACTGAATGTGTGGGTCTTTTCCCCATATCAATCAATCGATTATCTAATTCTCTGGACACCAACTGGGTGTCTGACAATCCAGTTCATTTCTGACACTAACTACACAGCATTAGTGTAGACCTGCTGTTTAAGGGTTCAGGCCCATTTCAGATGTCAGTTGCAAGTCCCAGATGACCACCTGAACTCCTGACAGATCGGCTACCAGCTGAGGGTTCCTGTGACCTCTTCCTCAGTTTTAATAATTTGCTAGAACAGCTCACAGAACTCAGGAAACCAGCTACTTTACTACAGAACTTTACCCACTATTGCCAGTTCATTGCAAGGGATACAACCGAGGAACAGTCAAAAGGAAGTGATGCATAGTGCAATGTTAGGGGGAAGGAGCTTGGAGCTTTCATGCCCTTTCCAGGTGCTCTACCTTTCCAGCATCTTGATGTGTTCACTAACCCAGAAGCTCCTCTAAGCCTATTGTTTAAAAGTTTTGTTTTTTGTTTTTAAGATTTTATTTATTTATTTGAGAGAGAGAGTGAGGGAGAGCATGACAGTGGAGAAGGTAAGAGGGAGAAGCAGACTCCCCGCAGAGCTGGGAGCCTGATGTGGGACTCGATCCTGGGACTCGATCCTGGGACTCTGGGATCATGACCTATGCCAAAGGCAGTGGCTTAACCAACTGAGCCACCCAGGTGCCCTGTTTAAGAGTTTTTATGGAGGTTTCATTACATAGGCATGATTGATTAAATTACTGGGCATTGGTGATTAACCCAATTTCTAGCCTTTACTCTCCCTTTCCTGGAGGAGGAGGGTGGGGCCAAAAACTCCAACATGCCCTTGTTTTTCTGGCAAACGGCTCGCCCATGCTGAAGCCGTCAGGGGTCCCAACCGCTAGTTATTCCACTAGCATCCCAGACACTCACCACTCCGGAGACTTCAAGGGCTCTAACAGCTGTATGTTGGGAACTTGGGGCAAAGACCAGTATATTTATTTCTTACTGTATCATAAAAATTCTCTGACTGGTCTTTAACTCCAGGTTTCCAGAAATGTCCAACTTGTATCATTAAAAAAAAAATCAGTGTGGCCAAGCAGTGAGAGGAAGCCTCCATGTTTACTGAACTGTGGTGTGGGAGAGGGGAGGGGTGGAGGAAGGCAGGAGCTCATGTGATCTCCCCAGAATTCTATGTCAAGCTTTGTGGAAAGGAGAAAGTGTCACTTTCTGAGGAACATGTCCATAACTGTCTCCTGATCCTTACAGAGGCTCATAACCAAAAAGAGTTAAGATCCACAGGTACAGGACATGTGTTGATGTCCCACCCTACTTAACCTTGGCATTGCAGCCCTAGCTGAGACAGATGAACTTGCACTTCAGTCAATAACCAACCAACTGAAACTCTGGAAGGTTATGGCTTCTCACTCATTCATGTAGTTTCTCTCCTTAAACTCTCAGCCTGAGCCATTTAAAATATGGGAAATCGTATCTATTATATCTAAGTGTTGGACATTCTGTAGTAGCCTTTCAAGTAAAAAAAAAAGACATGAAAACACATAATGTTTCAATTCCCTTAAACCACCATTCAGCTAATAGGCTAATTTTTTTTGAGACAGAGAGAGAGAAAGAGAGAGAGCATATAAGTAGTGTGTGGGGGGTGTTGGGGCAGAGGGAGAGAGAGAATCTTTTTTTTTTTTTCTTAAAGCCTTTTTGAGATACAAGCTTGAACAGGGGGAGGGACAAGGGAGAGAAGAGAGAAAATCTCAAGCAGACTCCCCACTGAGGGTAGAGCTGGAGGTGGGGCTTGATCTCAGGACCCTGAGATCATGACCCAAGCCAAAATGAAGAGTCAGCTGCCTAACTGACGAAGCCACCCAGGTGCACCTAGTCTACATTTTTTATTTAAGGTAATTCATTTTCTATCAAGTGGAGAGATTCATCCAATCTTTCATGTGGCCTATTTCAATTTTTTGGAAAGTAACATGATGTTCATCTATTAGACTGAGTGGAATAGAATCGTCTATTAGATTATAGATTACTGAAAATTATAGATAATTCATGGAAATTGTGGATTGTACACTGAAATTAATGTGTAATTGCAGAGAGTTAGGTCAACTGTGGAGCAGATTGTTTGACAGAAACATTTACAGATTACTGATAAATTAAACTCCAAGGAACCCAACAGAAAAATAAGGCTATCACATTGTTGGAAGGAAAATAAAAAGTCCTAAATTTACAAATAAAGTAAAGCTTTCCTGAAAAATAATCAATTCTTCTCATGTTAAAATAAACTGCACATGAGCAGCTTCCGTCCAAAGCATCAACTCTTGCCAATGTGTCTGGTAAGCCGAGTGTTCCACAGTGTACATGTTTCTGGGACACCTGGTTGGTTTTTGAGCCTCACTCGTATTTATATCAATCCTCATCAAAAGCAGAATTTACATTCACTTACCCAAAACCCATAATGAAAGTTTCACTCACACACACACACACACACACACACACACACACACACACACTTTAGAAATGTGCATCAGAGAAGGTAGTGACTTGTGCAAGAACATATCACCACCCCGGGCAAGTCGGGGTTCCAAACGTCCCGCTGATCACAGACCTGAGCTCCTTCACATCCACTGCCGCCCACCGTCCAAAGTCTCTGTGCATGAAGCCCATTCCAGATTGGTGCTGCAATCAACAACTAAAGATGATGCGGGCACCAAAGCTCTGGAACGGGATGATTTTTTTCTGTGACCAGAGAAGTCGCTAAAATCACTCAATGCTCACTATGCCATCACTACCCAGGTGCTATGCGAAGAAGTCTGCACATCTTAGCTTATTCACAGAAACACAATGAGGTAGCTACTAATAGCATTCGTGCTTTGCAGACGGGGAAACTGGACCCTAGAGAAGCTAAGCAACACAGTGCCACTCCACTAATAAGTAGCAAAGCTAAGGGTCAAACCCTCCCAGTCTAACTTCAGAGATGGTTAGCCACTCCACTCTGCTGTCTTTCAGATGTGCTGAGGTCACATAGACAAAAGATCAATAAAACCCTTAATTCAGGCTTAATATGGAAGAAATGCTTTTTCTTGTGAGTAGCAAATGTCTTTCCTCTTGGGAAGACCCATGCCTGTCCCTCCGGGTGGACGGGCAGTTTGCAGTCCTCCCCCAGGCCTGTCTTTTGTTGTCACGGAAGGTGTGAGGTCGCCCGGTCTGGCTGCATAGCCTCCTTTGGATCTTCGCTTTGTAAGGCGCTGTATTCAGTTACTTCTAATAAGCCCCTGACAGCCTGTTCCATTCAGCCAGCTTATGAGATAACAGTGTTTTGTAAGGGAACTCCTAAGTGTACAATTCCAGTCCATTCCCATTTAATCCACTTAGTTAAGTAGATAATAAAGCTGATCCTAGCCTTTAGCCAAGTGCGATCTGTGCACTTTGTTGCCTATTTTTGATAAGGGAGGCCCCCCATCCCCCAAGGCACCCGTGTGTTCTTCTGAAATGGGGGATGACTCACAGCCCTGCTAGTTCTTTCTCTGGAGGGCTTGGGGAACTCTTGGGCAGGGGTCCAGTTACTCCTCAGAGCCACAAAATAGGGCTCTTGTGCCCATGCCTCCCCCCGCTCTGTTCCCCTCTCCGCCGTCTCCAATTACTGAAGTCCCTTAACTTCAGCTGAGAGAGAACAGTGGTTTCCGAGGCTCTGTGCACGGCAGGGATCCACATTTCCAGCCAGGACAAAGCAGAAAATGGAGTAAGGCTGAACAGCTAATGATCCTCCTGGGGACGCTCCCTACTCCCGTTTGCCGAGTTCCTTCCTGTTGTCTGCTCCCTTGGGGAGCAGCTGGAATCTTTCTGGTACTCGGGGAATGTTTTCAAAAGAACCTATTTTTCCATAAGTTTGGTTTTATTCCTTAGGGACTAAGGAAAAGAAAGCGTCTTGTATCAGGGAGGCTGCGGTGTTCAAGGCCTTTGTCCGGATTGGAGTCAAAGCAGCCCTCATGGGAGGCTTCTGAAACACACACACACACACACACACACACACACACACACACACACACACACACACTTATTTAAGCAGAAGCCCATCACTTGCATGGCTGGATGCATGGGAGGGTGTGGCTAGAATAGGATTTGAAATGTTTCCCCATCAATGATATTATCCTCTTCCCAGGTCAAAAGGCCCCTTTGCATCTGACTGGGAAGAGCTAGAGTTAAAAAATATTTGAGCCTTGTTAAAAGGCCCTTTTTTCATCGGGTCCCAAGCTATCCAAGGCTAGCCTCCTCATCCTTTGACTGGCCCCAAGTTTGGGAACATCAGCTGCTGCCCAGCTTGCATCCCTGCCCCCCCCTCCCCCCCCCGCCAGGCAGAGCCCCAGAGCAGGGGTCCTCACTTTGTGGGCTCCCGGGGCAATGAGAGAAAAGGTTGGCTGGGAGTGTGACTGGCCAGAAAGGGTGGAGCTCTGGGAGGTCATGACCTCCCTCATCCATCCAGCAGTCTGACATGGCCTTTTTCTCTCTTTCCAAATGATTGTTTCTAAACTAGGCTCTTTTCTCATGGCTCTCAATACATCTCTGGTGAATAAAAACCAAACCAAATCAAACAAAAAAACAAAAAAACCTTAGCAAGTGCCATCACATCTGAAATCTTTCAGGGAGGTTGGTTTACTGTATATAAACAACCCTTGAGTAGGGCAGTTCTGTACGCATGTAAGTACAACTGTAATAGAAGTTTCTTTTTCAAACATGCTGGGGGATACATAGGTGAGTGTGAGTCCTTCAAGGAGGGGGATCGTGAAAAAGCAATCTCTCTCACACACATAATTTACATTATAGTTATATATTCATATATATGTATATATAATTTTGTTTAAAATTAAATCATTAATGCGTTTTATTCACTTATCTTGCAGGAAAGGTCGAGGTCTTCTCTGTGAGCATTGTCTGCTCTTCTGAATAGAGTTTTATCTTTTAAAAAAACCCATGATGTACCATATACAATTTCTAATTTGAGTCCATTTCAAATAGAACGAGAAGTTAAAGACATCTGTCGCACAATCTGAAAGCAGAATTCTTCTAGATTTTAACTGTTTTCCTTCAATCTTCTACAACCTTCTACAGTAAACTTGTTTGAAATGGTTTTCTTTTTGAATTCATATTTCACCAGAATGTGGGAACACTTAATTAAAGTGTGCAACTTGATAACACGCACCACTGGTGTTAGCAGGCTGATGACTCTTGGGAATCACACAGGCAGCCAGGAAGAGCAGATGTGCCCGGCACGTGGAGATCGCCCTAGAACCACGAGGAGTGAGGGCGTTGGCATTAGTCTTTGTCATTCTGGTGGATGGGTCATGTGGTCATGAATATGTGAATTATACATGTATTATTTATATCATCTATAAATCAAAAATATATGTATATATATACTTCTGAGGTCCCATGTTTATACACAATCACTGTATCTATGTCAACAATCTCATGCTTAATGACCTTGTGGGACTTTTAAGTTCTTTTACTATAAAAAAATCATAAGTTGGGTTGTCCAACTCCAGCATCTATAGGGCTGATTTCCTCTTTCACTGTAGAGTCCTGGATCTATACCCCATGGCAGGGCCTCCTCGGCCAGGGTGGAGCTAATGGCATAACTATGCTTGGAAGAGTGTGTTGGGGAGACTGGCCTACCAAAGACATGTGGAGTCAGAAATATCCAGGTGAGGCCCCAGAGGGCCCAGGACAGGGTCCATGGAGGCGGACCACTTTCTGGAAGTCCTTCCAGAAGTCTCTACTTGGGCTCCCAGCCCCAAGCTGATCCCGTGTCCTCTCTGTTCACTGAACCCTGCTCAAGGGCCTGGAATCTTCTAGCCTATGACCCAAGTTATGGCTCATATGGCACAGGAGGAAAGGAGAGGAGGCTGGGGGCACGGGCTCTGCCTGGTCTACTGCTGAGGTCTAGCACAGTGCCTGGCTCGGAGAAGGCCCCCATGACATAGTTCTTAAAGGAGTGGGGGCAATAGAGAGGTGACAGGGGAAAAGGGCACTGAATCAGGCCCAACATGCCATAAAGCAACAGCACCAATTCCTGAGGAGCTAATAAATGAGCTCTGGAGGAAATTTCAAACAAAGAGCTCCCTGATGGTCTTGAGCAATTGCAGGCTACACGTGTAAGTGGCTCAAGTCCCAGAAAGGCTACTTCAGAAGAGTCACCTCAGTTGGTCACATAAATTCTGGATGTTGAAAAAGCAAGGCTATACTTAAATGGTTTACAGATACACGCAGAGGAGAGAAAACTGTTTTAAAAAGACCAAGAATGATAACTATAAACTTCAGAGAAGGGGTGACCTTGGGGAGGTGGGTAGGGAGTGCGGGTAGGTGAGTAAACAGTGGGGGTAGGTTCATGGGGGTTATTATACATTTACGCTTTATACCGTCTATCATGTAATCTTTTAAAGGGATCTGCCATCATTCTAAAAACTCTAACAAAACAAAAACCAGTGGTACCACTTTTTCAGCCTCCGGCAAACTGGGTTTTTTAAAACCACTGACAGAAGGAAGAAGTGACAGCTGCGATCTTTGATCCTCAGTCAGGTTTGGGCTGCGTCGCCGGCTGGGAAAGACTGGTACTGTCACGAGAGGATGTGACTGCCCAGGATTCCAGCCTGAGCGCTGAGGCTCTCTCGGGAGAAAGCACGCGGTGCGGATGCCTGCCGGAAGAACTGTCCAGAATACGCTTTGGAACTTGTGTTTTTAATGGCAGAGTGCAAGGCCAAGTTGACCGTGAGGCCCAGAGAGCAGGATGCAGGCCGTGGGACGAGGAGCCCTCGATGCGGAGTGGAAAGGCTGCTGCAGGAAGGGCCAAGGAGGGGGCAAGCAGATGATGCTGGTTCATGGCTGAAACGAGGAGTCGGCCCCCGCTACTTCGAAACATTCCCTCTGAGATGTCTCTGAAAAGGCTCTCCAAGGCAGCCTTTCTGACTGCTCTCACTCTAATCAGTTTCTTCATCTTAAGATTATGTGGTTCTGAACAGGAGGCATGAAGGACTTTTGCAAAAACTATGGTGGTATTGCATCATATTAAAGAATGCAATTTCAGACACTGGGAATATGGATCCTATTTAATCGAGCCCCATCACTTTGGACAAAGAGACCCTGAAGCTCAGCATTTAGAGTAACAAAAATACTTCATGCGTGAGGCTATTTCTCTAAAAAGGCAGGCATCGAATTTTTGATCGGTTATATCATCTCCTGTGATCGGGTCTATCAGTGCCGGAAAATCAGTTCTCTCTCATAGCATTTCGACTTTGGGCTCCTTTTCCAGGAATGAAACCTGTCACAAGAACCGGAAGTGCCCACAGAGCCACTTACACCAGAGTTCATGTTCACAAATCCTCATGTTCCCAGGGAGGGCAGCACACGGGCTCCTAAGTGATCACAGACAAGTTCTCAAATGGTGTGTATCTCACTGCAAGCATCTCCCAACAGGCGCATTGTTTTTATTCTGCTGAATCTGCTCTACTAAATGATAAACTTGCCATTTCTACTCTAAGTCCCCTTTCAATGTGCTGAAATTGATGGTGATTTGGAATGGCTCAGGATGGCTCGCTGGACTCCGAAACTTGATGAGAGATATCTGCATCTGGTCATTTTCAGAAGCTGTCAGGTGGCAGAGAGCACCTGGGAGCCATGCTGTACCTTATAGGACATTGTGACAAAGGCCTACAGTTGACCTCATTTTCTGAACCAGGAAGAAAACGCGGCTATGTTATATGTATGCAAAAGCGGCATCAAAGCATACCCATGAATTGAGCACAGTTGGCAGTTCTGACATTAATATTTGCTTGCCTCTTGTTTGTTTTCTTTGGGTGCTACGAAGATGAAGCAGCAACAAAGGTAAGAAAACAGAGGATATAAACTTACAGTGGGGACAATTTGATCTGCTTTGCTTATTTTTCTTTGCATTGGGAAAAGACTGATTTTAATTTTGTAGGGAAGTGCCTAGTTTCAGAACCAATGGGCCAATCTGACACTTCAGAAAGAGAGGGAAAGAGAAGCCCAGAGTCTCCTTCTGTGGATGGTTTCTCCAAGCCTACAGGCTGAGCCCATCTGTCCTCCAAGAAGCATGGCCCAGATGGGCCACCACCTGTGGCCAGCCTTGTCCCTTGTTACCCTCCACACTCTGTCCCTCCCTATGCTTCAGTGCAGAGATGTGTGTGGGGGGAGGAGCTTCTCTGCTCTACCTAATGCAGAGGGAGCTGATGACCAGGAAGGCTTCCTGGAGGTGGAAGCCAGGAAGGAAGTGCTGATAGACCCTGCTGCCCTACACTATTTTCTCTCCTTTCTGAATCTAGGTCCAGTCTTATTGCTGGTTTTAAAAGTAGTACCCAAGGTCCATTGCCCATGAAGAATTTTTAAGAGATAAGGTTGGACTTTATTTTAGGAATGCTAATAAAATTGAGAATGTGGAAATAATGTGGTATCATTTCTGGCTATAACATGTCACTGGGAAATGCTCTCTTATCCACGTTACGAGGAATAAATCACTCAGGGTCTGGCTTGCCTGCTTATTACACACACCTGTGCTACAGCTAATTGTCCATTTGTAGCAGAGGATGAAATCAAAAGTTGAAATCATGGCACATTTCAAGGCTATTCAAATAACTGTCTGACCCGCCTTGCCTCTTGTTCTCATCATCATTCAGAAGGGTTATTTTAAAAACCTGTCTTTTCTTTTCCATTATGTTTCTTGAGCTCCAGCCTTGCTGAACTTGTTATCATGAGATTTGTAAGTATGGAGGAACAGTGGTGTTCTTTTAATTTATATTTCAAGGGAAGGCTAGGTGGCTAATACTACGGGATCATTTTCTGATCTATTTAAGAAAAAGGGAAGAATAAAAGGGAAGCTTATTGGCCTAAAGTTTCTTTCATCCCTTTTGTTTCTTTAAAGAATAACAGAGCAAATGGAGTTTATTTTTCTTCCAGTAGCAGACAGATCAAATGCACCTCCCATCTCTCCCCTCCCCCAACACACAAAATCCCTCTCTGCCTCAGTCTCAGCTTCCCCTGCACCTGCTGTTGTAAATCCCCATTGAACCGAGCCAGCATCCCCACGCCTGAAATTTAAGCTCCCTGTAAATGAGGCCTCTGATCTATCACTTCTCTGTACTTTCTTTTTGAGGCGGTATGGATTAGAGTGTGGGTTAGCCATGCCTGATTCAGAGATGGGACAAAGTCCAGAGAGGGCTGCCAGTAGGCCTGTGAGGTGGAGGAGAAGGGGAGATTTCCCTCCTCTCTCTTGGAGACAAGAAAAAACCTTGAGGGTGGACCCCAGGAACACATGCAAACCGACAGGAAGATGCCCGCCTCTTGAAACTCAGGGTTCAGGTTTGAGAGAGCCTGGAAGTTTGAGAGAGCCTGGAAGAAGCAGCAGAGAAGACAGCTTCTCTCCCTGCCTCCTTGACCCAGAGGATGGGGCCAGGCCTCCTGCACGGTGGAATGGGCCACTGTCTGCAGCCTTCTGGGAGCCAAATCCAGAGGTAGGCTCCCAAAGTGTCTCTCCACCACCCCCTCTAGCCTCTGATGGAGAGAGCACAGCTAGACTGCAAGTCTGTAGGACGGCAAAAATGAATGAGCAAAGTCTTACTTAGGCTTCTGGGCTTTTCCTTGCATCTGGACAGGGACATTCTTGAATCTGCAGCTGTTTTCACAGTGACTCTCTGTCCACTACATGTCATGGAGGGTGAGTGAGGGGGACTGGGGCTCAGAGTAGGTGCTCTTTCCCCTGAAGGCTGGGGATGGGGAGGAGTTGAAGAGCCAGTGAACTATGACCAGCTCTGTCATCTGAAGGCAGAGTGTGTCAGCATCCCTAGCCTTGAAATGGCAGGGGAGTTGGGAGCTAGTTTAGAAATAAAAACCCCAAAATGGTTAGAGTTTCCTTGGGCTTCCACTGGGAAAACACAAAGCAACCAATCCAGACTGTCCAGGTTGGTAACATCTGAAGACTCTCCTGCATACCACCTCACAACTGCCTTCATTTCTACACCAATTCGTGCCTCTCTCCGGGTTAAAAAACAAACACCACAAAACTGTGTGGATAGCGCAGAAGCAGGTGTAAAGAATAGCCACATCGTCACAAAGGTTTCATTGTGAGCTCATAAAATGGGATGGTGCTCCTAACTCAAAGGCCTGGCACCTACTGCAGAGCCAGGGAGGCAAGAGGTGGTCAGTAAATGCAACATGTGGCTGGTCCAAAATGTGTCATTCTTTTGAAGAGAACCATGAAACCAAAGCTCTATGGAGAACTGTGGGCTGTGGCTTCAGGGCATTGCGTTTCCAGAGGCAAGCAACATCAGGCAGTCCAGGCTGTTGTCTGTGAAAAGCCCAGGGCCTGATCCCAGGGGGAAGAGCAGCTCCTTATAAATGGCCACTCCAGGGCCTTCTGCAAAGCCTGGCATGGTCACACCTGCCCAGAGCTCTCATGGGGAGCTCTGAGGGTCACGGGCATTGTCTCAGCCCGTCCTGCAGAATTTGTGCTAAGAAATGTACACAGATGTAAGTTCCAAGGGTGGTCACAGTTACATTGTTTATAGTAGTGAAAAATTGAAATTGAACATCTATCGACATGAGGATAGAAACTGATGTGTTTGATCTGTTATTTATTGATAAAGGAAGCTGCCCATAGTAGATTAGTAAGTGAGAAGAGTAGGTTTTGGAACAGTGGGTATAGAATGTATGCTATTAATAAATATACTGCCATAGGGGTGCCTGGGTGGTCCAGTCGGTTAAGTGGTCTGACTTGGTTTTGACTCAGGTCGTGATCTCAGGGTTGCGAGATCAAGACTCATGTCAGGTTCCACGTTCAGCAGGGAGTCTGCTTGAGATTCTCTCTCCCTCTTCCTCTGCCCGTCCTGCTTGTGCTCTCTCTCCAAAATAAATAAATCTTTAATATGTATCTATACATCTTATATATATTTATATAATAAATATTTAACATATATAAAATAAATAAATCTTATATTTATTTAAATCATATACCTAAATATGTATGTGTATATATGTGCACACACACACTCACACAAGTATGTTCGTATAATATATATCCACACAGGCATACATATTATATACACACAAGTATATGATATACACATACACATACATACATATATACATATAAATATGCATATAAATATACATGCAAATAAACATAAGTGTGTGTGCACATGTATAAATACACATATGTACACACACATCTATACATTTGTGTATACAAGTCCAAAATAATATATTATAAACTGTTAACAGTCATTAGTCTTCTCGGTTATCATTGCCCAATACAACTTTCTACAAGGATGGAACTGTTCTACATCCGTGTTGTTCAATAACGTGGCCATTAGCTACATAGGGCTTTGAGCCCTTGAAATGTGGCTGGTCTGGCTGGGGTACCTTATGGTCTAAGTGATATTTACTGGTAATTAATGTAATTGCTACATGTGGTGAATGGCTACCGTAGCAGACAGCACAGCTCCGGAATGTAAGTCCAACAAGGACAAAGAGTATGTGAACCTCCTAAAACAGTGTTTGCGCTGCTATGTGGTAGGTGCTCAGTAAACAGCGGTTGAATGAGAAAATTCCCTGTTACGAGTTATTACCTATCAGAGACTCCAACTTTCCACTATATGTACTTCTGTATCATTTTGATTTTTCAAAGATGCATATAACTTGAGTTTCAAATTAGCAAAACAATAAAGATATTCCAATTTTAAAGAGCACCATGCATCAATTTCGTCCTTTTCCTTTTCTTGGCTGCCTGGACTACCACTCCCTTTGGCTGGTGAGGAGGAAGGCTGGCTCCCAAGCAGTGGTGTCATTTATTCCTGGCTACCTCAACTGACCTCCTCTGAAAGAACATTCCTGGGTGCCATAGCTCTGGCCTGCCTAACCCCACCCCCCTGTCCCTGATTCCTGACAGAAATCATATGTTGCATTTCACTTTTCACCCTTCAGTGCAGTCTTTAAGGTTTCCCGAACTCTGATGAGGTCAAAAGCAGGGTCCGTATTTCTAGTGGGGAAGGAAACCTGCCAGACAAGACCGTCTCTGCCAATAAATGTGGGCTCCAGGACATGATTTTTTATTTACAGGCTCAGCCACAGCCCTGATTAAGACCACCTTTCTATCAACAGACATCTTAGAAAAAGACCCTGAGACACCTCTTTTCTTCCCCTGGGCACAGTCAGGTCTGTCTGCCTTTCTGGGTCCTGCCAAGACCTGCACAGTTCTCTCCACAAGCCATAGTGAATGCTGCCGCCTGGCTTCCCTGTCACATGGGCCCCTCCAGCCCATGCTCTGTGGGTTCCTCTGCAAAGTCAGACTCCACAAAGTGACTCAACACCTCTCCACTCCTCTGCCTCTGACTGCACAGGCTCCGGCCTCTGCTCGATCCATGTTTCTTGACTATCGGCTGGTCCTTGCTCACCTTCAATTCTGCCGCTGCTGTGTGCTCCATTTTGTCAGTCACTGCCTTGCCTTGTCAGTTCTTTTTATGTTATTTTTAAAAAGATTTATCCATCGATTTTAGACAGAGAGTGTGAGAATGTGAGCAGGGGAGAGGCAGAGGGAGAGGGGGAGAGAGAGAATCCTTAACCAGATGCCCTGCTGAGCCCAGAGCCCCATGTGGGGCTCCATCTGGACCCCGAGATCATGACCTGAGCCAAAATCAAGAGTTGGTCACTTAACTTACTGAACCAGATAGGTGCCCCGCTTTTGAGTTAACTTTATATCAACTTATTTATTTATCAGTTCTATGTAAGCTGATCTTATGTGCAGATAAATATTTACTTGTTTTAACATGCATCAGAAAATACAGAACTACAAAAAAAATTGTTTATCTGCATCCCTCTGAATTCCTCTTGCAGACCACCAGTGGGGCGCATGTGCCCTTTGGATACAGTTTCCTGGACTGATGGCCCTCGCGGGCATGCTGTGGACATTCTTCTCCTGGGGTCAGGAGCACACGTCCTTCCCTAAGATGCTCCTGTGCAACTCAGAGACATGGTCCTCTCTTCTTGCTGCTCCCCACCACAGCACCTGTACTGAGCACTGCATGTGGAACATTTAGGGTCCCCCAGGGTCAATGAGGCCATTTCCAGGTGCTGGGGACTGTGCTGACGACAACCAGATTAGGTGTCATCATGTTCATTGTTCAGATGACAACAGAAGCTGTGATGGCTTGAGGAAGCCTTGTTTAGTCAATAGCCCACACAGCGGCGCCGGGAAATAACCTCATGGTCTCAGTAGTCCATGGAGGCAGGTGCCTTCCTTGCAGTCTGGTTCTGCTTTCCTGAGTCTTCTTCATGACCACCCGGCCCCTGAAATGTGCCTTTATTCAAACCTGCTTTGCTCCAGACAAGCCTCATTAGAGCCGTCACCTTGTTATGTAACTGTGATCAGGCCCATGCCTCCCAGCCCACTTGTCCATGGGGTTCCAGCTATGCTGGTCTTCTCGTGCTCCAGCAGCCCTCAAGCTCAGGGTCCCTGCACATTCTCTTATATCCACTGTTCTAGTCTTTACCCTATATTAGGTCTCAGCTTTAAATAGTATCTCCTCAAAGAAGGCTTTCCTGATATCCCCATCTATATTAGGTTTACTTTTGGCCGCTCTTAAAGCACTTTATCAACGTTTATTAATACTTATAAATTTATTCCCCTTTGTCTGTTTTTCTCCCTCTTTCCCTCCCTTCCTCTTCCCTTCCCTTCTGTTCCCTTCTCTTTCCTCTCTTCCTTCCTTCCAGTCAATAGATACTTACTAAGTGCTAATTCTTGCTAGGTACTTGCAAAGGGGGAGGGGGAGAGAAAGAGTGTCTTTTCCCATAGAGCCTATATTTCAGTGGGGGAAACAGATGATATATAAGTAAATGCACAAGTAAACAAATCCTAACATGTCATTAGAGATAAGCACTCAGAAAGAAAATGGAGAGAGACGCTACTGATTCAGGATTGGCTTCACCGCCACATGCATTTGAGTGACTTGGCAAGTGAAGGGGAAATTCAAACTTTCAGTCAGCAAGCTCAGGGCCTGGTTTGGTCAAGAGAGTCTCAAGAGAAGGGAGTTCTGTTATTATCCAAGAAAGGAATCAAGGATTAGGCTGGCTTTTCAATTTCATGAGAGTAGAGCCAACTTATTCATTCACCAGTAAATATTTACTGAGTGTCTGATATGTGACTGTTCTAAGTATGGGCTAATGCAACAGCAAACAAAACATAGAAAGTTCTGGATTCATCAAACTCCCTTTGCATTTCTCCATTGTGCCTAAAAATGATGATAGTTTAACATTTATGAAGTACTTACTTATAGCAAATGCTATTCTAAGTATTATATGTATTCATTGATTTAATCCTCAGAATTATCCTATGAGGTACATGCTATCATCATCCCCATTTCACAGATGAGAAAAATGAGGCACAGAGCATTGAGTCACTTGCCCAAGGCCATGAGCTAATGGCAGAAACCTAATTTGAAGTCACGCAGTTTGGACCTAGAGCCTAGACTCTTTAATGTTGCACTTTTACCATAGAAAGCAATCAATAAACAATTGAATGATTATGATAAAAAGTATGATATAAACATAGTAAAATAGCACAAAGTTAAAAAATCCTATGAGAAAATTCAGTTTAAATTATGACAAACTTAGACTCCAGGTTATTTGGAAAGAAATGTATTTTTATTACCTACAAGTGCATAGTGACATTAGGGCTAATTGGCAATCTTCTAAAAAGCAGAGAGCTCCCTTCCTGCTGTGATGAATATTTAAGACTGGATTGCAACTCAGTGCCCTTCCTCATAATGAACACTTAATATCCTGAGAGTAGTGTGTTCTCTCAAGAAGGCCTTACTATCATCATGACAATCTTATTGATTTTTACTCATTTGCTCAAAAGTTCTTACTCTCAACCTAGGTCAAAGTAACTTAAGATTTCATTGTCCTTTGAAGCCGACTCAGCTTAGATATTTTTGGGGTCGTCATGGGTGTTCAACGACATACTGGTTCTCCTCTGTCTGGCATGTGGTGGGATTACGTGCTCTCCTCAGTGAGATGGGAGCATGGGCTTCACTTTGGGCAGGAGAATATGAGTGGCAGTAACATCTGTCATTTCCACACAGAAGCCTTCAAAAGCCACTCTGTAATTTATCACTTCCCCTTCCTCAGTGACCCGGCAGGGCTGTGTCAAGAGGAGGTCTTTGGCTATTGGGCAGAGCTCCCACACACCTCAGTGGACACAAAGCCCAGAGAAGAATCTAACCATTGTTGTTTGAAGCCACAGAGATTTCTGGGGTGTTTTGCTTTTAGCTCAACCTGGTTCAAATACCAACCCTCCAAATTTTGGGTGGAAAAGAATAAAATGAATAAATAGTCTATTATATAGCCAATTAGAAAGAAAATGAAATAAAATGCTGACCATTACTATAGTTTCAATATTTACATGTTACCACGACAAACCTCTTGGCCACACTGAGAAGTAGGTGTTGCAAAATGATTTTGCAGGCATGGAAATGGAAGGTCAGAGAGGGAAGGGACAAGCCAAGGCTATATGGCTAGAAAGTGACAGAGGTGAGTTTCAAATTCAAGTCTGTCTGAATGGTGTGATTATGTTATGTTGTCTACAAAAAAGCATATGCAACTATATCACTCTAAGATTGGCTAAAATTAAAAAACCCCACAAGAAGTAACAAGTGTTGGTGAGGATGTCGAGAAAAAGGAATCCTCGTGAACTGTTTTTGGGAATGCAAGTTGGTACAGCCACTCTAACAGTATGGAGGTTCCCCAAAAAGTTAAAATAATTTTATAGTTTATGTAATTATAATTTATAATTATATAGTTATATATTAAGTATGATAATATTGTATAATTATTATATATTATATATAATTATCATTAAATGATAAATTTAAAATAATTTTTATTCTAATAAATAGAGTATGGTAAATTTATTTACCATAGATAGATTACCATATGAATTTACCATATGATACAGTAATTTCATTACTTTGTATTTACCCAAAAAGACAAAATATTTATTTAAAAAGATATACATGTGCTTATCTTTACCATCACACTACTTACAACCGCCAAGATATGGAAGCAGCCCAAATGTCCATCCACGGATGAGTATATAAAGAAGAGGTGATACGCACACCACACACCACACACAGAAATCACACAAACACATACACACGCACACACACACACCCTGGAATAGTACTCAGCCATAAAAAAGAATGAAATCTTGCCATTTGCAATATGGATGGACTTAAAGAGTATTATGCTAAGTGAAATAAGTCAGTCAGGGAAAGAGAAATAACCTATGATTTCACTCATATGTGGAATTTAAGAAATAAAACAAATGAACAAAGAAAAAAGAGACAAACAAAAAGCTCAGACTCATAAATATAGAGAACAAACTGGTGGTTGCCAGAGCGGAGATGGGTGGAGGATGAGTGAAATAGGTAAGAGGGATTGGGATTAAGAGTACATTTATTTATTTATCTCCCCCTTTCTCTTTTTTTTAGATGGGGGAGGGGCACAGGAAGCGGGAGAGAGAGCATCTGAAGCAGGCTGCATGCCCAGTGTGGAGGGGGGGCTCCATCTCACCACCCTGAGATCATGACCTGAGCTGAATCAAGAGTCAGACACTCAGCCGACTATGCCACCCAGGTGCCCCAAGAGTACATCTTGATGGGCACAGAATAATGTACAGAATTGCCAAATCATTATATTGCACACCTGAAACTAAAACACTATATGTTAATTACACTTCAGTTAAAAAAAATATAAGCCACACATAGGAACACTAGGTGGGCAAGGCATTCAGTCACTCACCAAATATGCATAGCATGTGTACCTACTATGTGCCAGGCACTGGAGCTCCTGCTCCTCAGAATGAATAACCTCGCTCTGGCCTCTGCCACTCAGATGCTCCCAGTGTAGTGTGGGCTACAGTGGCGGGTTCAAGCCGAGTCACAAGAGCCATGGGGCTAAGGTAAAGACGGGAGAGGCTTGGGGGAACACTGAAGCCATGGAAGGAAAAAGAAATCAGGGGAGGGAAACAGCAGAGAAGGAAAAGTAAATGAGGAATAATGGCCAAATGGAGGAGTGTCATTAACGTAATTCTAGTCCTGCTTGGATTGGCACACCCTTGGTAAGAACACGCCACATGCCTTGCGTCGGCACATGCACCTACGGTGGCGCACCGTCGCTGGCTCATGCCAGCAAAGCGTCTTGGAGAGCCAAGAGAGGCAGCTCCACCTTGCCGGTACCTGCAGCCCCCACCCAGCTGCCTCAGGAATTCAAACCCAAAGGGGCAACACACATTCTCCGGGCAGCTGGCAGCCCAGCTCTGGTGGACTGAGGGCAGTTAGCTCGTCCAGGCCACGCGCTCATGGTCATCAGACCGGGGAACGTGCCTGGGAGGCAATGGTCGCTCCACCAATGTTGATCGGGCACCTGACAGAATGAACAGAAACAGGGAGGTGAAAACAGCTTTAAGGAAACTGAGAGGCCTCTGAGCACCAATGGGTCAGAGGCACTTGACAACTGGGAAGGAACCTGTGAACAGCTCAGGCTCCTCCTCACCATCTCAGCAACGCAGGTCTGAATTAGGAGCTTCGGAAGGCAGTCTCTCCTATTTGGAAATGAAGACATCAATGGCTCTCCTGGGTGGATGTGTGTTGGGGTGGAGACTGCAAGACCACAATCCAGGCCCATGGGACCTAGGGAGAGAAGTGAATCCTCCCGTGGAAATTACCAGTATGGTCTCTGTCTTCGGGAAATTAAAAAATCCAGCTCTAGAAGGGTTCATGCATCGAACAGGAAACTGTAGAGAATCTGGGAGGAATCTTACAATGTGGAGATTCTAGCTGTCCTTAAAAGGAGGCATGGAGCTAAAGAAGAGAAAACATGGTGCTCTGCTCCTGGAAGTTTAAATTTCAGCAGGGCACCTTAGTGTCCCCAAGCCTCATGATTTCCGAGGCTCAGACCAGGGTGGGGGGCAGTCTGTCCCGAGGCAATTGGCAAGAGGCTTCTCGTTGTAGGACAGAAGACTAAGGAGAAGAAAACATAAACTGATAGGAAATTCAGAAGGAAAGGGCATTTTACAGGGTAGAAAGAGTACATGGGTAAGCATGAGTACATTCTAGTGGAGCTTCAGGCAACCCCTTCCAGTTAGAAATGCTGCACCTGTTAACTCTTGTTTTCTTTGATGTCCTGGCTCTGATGTCACTTTGCCCATGCAATCTCCCTTGTTTCCCCCCCAGTCTCTAGACTACAGTTTTACAGCCTGGGTGCTGAGAACCTCTCTCCAAGCCCAGAAAGGACATTGCTACATCCTGGCTCTTTCTTCCCCTGCAGAAGTGGGAGGTAGCCTCACACTCCTTCTGAGCACAGTTCCAGAAAGCCACCTGCCAGTGATCAAAATTAAATGTGTATTTATCAAGTACTTATTATGTACTGGCACAACACTCCTGCTTCATGGAGTGCTCTTACATTATGGTTAAGGAGACAGACAATAAACAAATAGACCCATAACAAATGTTCGAATAGAATGCGTGCTATGAATGCAACAAAGCAGCACATGGCAGAACTGCTGTGGGAGAGCCTCTAAATTACTGAGAAAGAAGCCTGAGAAGCCTGAGAAGGGGAACCTTTAGTTTTCCAGCATCTACTATATAGAAAAACCCAGCAAAGGAAGTTGGAAGAGGTGTCAGTAAAGCAATCCACTCTGTAGCTCAAAGCTCCCAGAAATGCTATATCAGAACGTTTTTCCATGGTGCTGAACCCAACCGCTTCCATCTTTGGATGCTGAGCTTCTGGAAGTCAGGCACTCCCGTTGATTTATTTATCTGGCACATAGAAGGCATATACCCTCTCAGCTAGATTTGCTGAATTAGGAGAGGTGGGTTGGGTGGCTGGCGGGAGCATGTGCTCTAGAGCTAGGGAGGCTGCTGTGATTCTTGGTCCTGCTCGGCACTAGCAGTGTGGGCCTGGACAGATGACCTAACTTCTCTGGGCTTCGTTACTCAAACGTGGGCAATCATAGCACCTCCTTCAGAGGGTTGTTGATGGGAGTGAATGATGGAATACACTGAAGGTCTTGAAACAGTGCCTGAAGCTGAAAGGTGGCTGGCTGTTGGTAATGTCTTCAGGTGGTCCTCCAGTGAGCAATGCCTCAGAGTGAGTGGTATGGAAGGGAGAGGGCTGAGGTGCAGGGAGAAAGCACTTAACTCTGTTCCCTACTGCTCAAAACAAGTGGGCCAGTGGTCTGGGCCTGGAGATATTGTAGCTGCCCTGAGCATTTTGATATGAGAATGTTCCTCACTGAAATGAGATGTGCCTACATAAGATAGCTTCTGGACAGCTGAAGATATGACCTATATAAATCTACCATGGAAGGGAAAAGCCAAAAAAGAAAAGCAGGACGCAGAGGGGAATTTGGCATTATTTGAATTTGAGAGTACCCTGCTGCTACTAAAGAAAATCTTCAAAAAGAGTAAAAAATAATTAAAACAAAACAAAAGTGTGGGAGTGTGCCTGATGGAATGTGCTGAATTCTAAACAACTGATACGAAAGAAACCATGGTAGTCATTCACAGTTTTCATTTTAAGAAATCCCTGTGGAAGGTGGGCTTTGGGTTCATCCACTAGCCTGAACCTAGCATGATGGGGCCGGGCGTAGAGGGACGTGGTCTCACAACACAATGGCTCCGTCTGACCCGCCTCATCTTCTTTGATTTTGCCAGCCCTTCCTTATGCCTTAAATAGAACCACAAGGGAAGCGCGAGTTCAGACACATGGTACACCTTTATTTTTAGCCTACCGAGGATATTTTATTTACTAAACAATGTAATGAAATGAGAGCTTAAACATAAAAGTTCTGGGTTGTCAAGATGTCCATGGTGCAGACAATTTTTCAGCAGATAAAGACAATGCACACTAAAAATATTCTGAAAGAACATTATTGAGGGACAGATAACACTTGCCATTTTAAACACACTCTGTCTCTTTTCATTGCATCTGGATTAATATAATTAAACATAAGACCTCTCAGTGCTTATTTTATGTCACTGGAGATCAAGACTGAGAATTCTTTTACTACTTGTTCATACAAATGATATACTACAATTTATCTCATTTTAAAAAGATTTCTATGCTGCAACAATATTAATAGAACTCAACACCCCGAAAGCCATGGGGGAGAGCACTGAAAAAGATCCTGCTTTATAAAAACCAAGTCTTTAAAATGCTAAGCTTCCTCTCATGCCACACAGATCTGGAATTTAAGAGCAGAACCTTGACCAGTAAGGTTAAACTCTGAAGGAAGAGATAATAAAACAAAAAGAGTAACATCAACTTGCATTCTTCCTAGCTTTCAGAGTCCATAACCAGAGAACCCTACAACCCTGGAAAGAAACAGATGCTATGACTCTTCGGTAAAACAAAGTCCAATTGCCTAGATCTGTTGTTCTAATGACACATTTCTCATCTAAATTTTGCTTTCAGTGATATAATTTGCTGGCCTCACTTCTCATGCATTGTAACTGACATCATACAGGAGCTATTTTGGCTCTTTCAAGATACCCTTTAGATGATTAGCTGGCTGTTGTCATTTAGTGCTTGATCACATGCATCCCTCTGAGCAGAGCTATAGGAAGGTGAGGGAAACTCCAGGTCCCATGGTGACAGGTAAAGATGTCCTCCTGCTGATGTCCCTCTTTGCAGTTACTCAGCATCTTTGAGAGACCCAAAGGTCATCAAACCTTGCATCTACCTGAGCCGTGCATACTGTTGATGGCCTCCTCCCTCCTGAATCCCACTCCCTCAAGGCTCTGCTTATTCCCAGCAACTGGCTAACCTCAGAGAAGAATCATAGAGCTTTAGAGATGAAAGGGACCATGGACACCATCCAGTGCTCTCACATTATAAACCAACTCCTTTCTGTTTTCCAAAGGGTCAGTGCTAAACGGACCTGTTTTCCTAAAGAAATTTCCAGGCATCAGTTTATATCAGCAGGAACGTTATTTTCTAGGGGCCACCATTTCCTCCCCTTTCATCGTGGAGTGGTCACCTCTTATTCCAAGCATCTAGCATGAAGCTGGTTTCCATAGCAGGTACTCATTTTGTCTTCAAATTGGACTCTGGGGTCAGTACTGACTTCAGGTTCTAACAAGGCATATTTACAGTGAAGCTCAACATGAGCATATGGGCAGACAATGAGTTCCTCTGGGTGTGTATGTAAATTTATTAATGTGACAGCACTTGCCAAGCATTAAATACTAAATCTCATTAAGTCAAAATACAATATAGTTTTTTTCCTTCACCAAGAATCCCAAACACTTTAAAGCTTGATAAAATCAAGCACTGATGGCAATGGACAGGGTTGGTGCAAATGAAGATTAGTGAAGTCATTTTGGAGGATGATATGGGGGCACCCGTGAAAATTACAAATATGCAGGCCCCTTGACCCACTAACTACTTTTAGGAAGCTACCCTAGAAACAATCTAATTTGGGTACAAAGAAGCAGATAGAAGGGTGGTCATTATGTATGAGACTATAATTGAGAATAATTAGAAATAATTATTTAACATGCACATCTGTGAATTAAGAGTAAATTAATAACATGGAATATCATACAGCCATTAAAAATAGAATGAGGCAGCTGTATATGTGGTGGCCTGGAAAGACCTCTAAGACATGTTAAGTGGAAAGAGAAAGTTGTAGAACAGTATGTATATAATACATATATAGTCTGTATACAACTGTAATATTGTATGTACTTTAAAAGCCTATATATGTCTAGGTATACCACTGTACATATACTTGTATGTGAATACTTAGAAAAGGGTGTAGAAGAGAGTATCCAGACTGATATCAAGGGCTACTGATGGAAAGATGAGTGGAATTAGAAAAAGAGTCATCAAGAAGAACTTGTACTTTTATCTATATTGTTTAACTTTTGTTCAATGAGTCTGATTGATAGATTATAGTGTTATGAATGTTATTTAATTATATTTAGTTTATCTTTCCTTAGAGAACTAAAGGCCTAGCCCAAGAAAATCTAATTGCCTCCTTATTTCTATAGCCTGAGACCCCACTTAAGATTTTCTCCCTTAAATCCTCTTCCCACTCTACCCCCTGCAACACATACATTTGGAACTTAGCAAAATCATCCTGGATCCTTGTCATGGAAATAAATATTAGTATGTAATGCTGAGCTTTTTGTAAATGTTTCTTTTTTCGTTGGTTCTTAGTGTTAATCCACGAGAAAATGAGTTGTGTTTCTGCTAAAGTCAAGGGCAAAAATCTCAAATCCAAATACATCATCACCAATAAACAAAACCAAGCAGACAGAATTCTTTATCAACAGAAAGTCACAGCTCCCACTAGAACATGGCCTTTCAGGCTTTAGTAGCCAAATATTCCTGGGCATACTTTCCAAGAAATATATGACTATACAGGTTTCAAATGGAATGATTCCTTTACTGACTTTAAATTTAACTCTCTTTCTTTTTTTTTCTTCCAATCTTCCACTTCAGAAAGACTCATGAGAATTGTAATAATCTTTTCTCTCTTTTCAAAAAAGAAGAATGACTTTGGGATTTATGCATCAATGATTTTTTTTCCTTATTCTTCTCTTACTGATGAATTAACTGGATTTCAAAAGCAAATAAAAGCCTGTGGCTTGGAATGATTAATTATAGAGGAAAAATGGAATATGTTACTTGTAGGAAGTTGAGAGAATAGAGGCTTGCTTCAAAAGCATAGAAAATTGTCATAGATGCCTGCAGAATCTCTTGGAGAGGGACTTGGGGAGCTTCACTTTAAGAGTCTCAGTGGGTTCTGATGGTCAGCTCGGTATGTTTTCTCTCTTGGTATGAAACACATCTTCCAAAGCAGTCATGATCACTCACGGATACCACAGGTTATATCAGAAGGATTCAAAAAAAGTACCCTCATAAGCTCATAGCAAATTATTTAAAATTTTTCCATTAAAAAATAAATACATTCTGGGCCCTTGGGTGGCTCAGTTGGTTTGGGAGCCAGCTCTTGATTTCAACTCAGGCCATGATCTTAGGGTCCTGCGATTGAGTCCCACATCGGGCTCTGTCCTCAGTGGGGAGTCTGATATTCTCTCTCTCTCTTTAAAATGAATAAAATCTTGAAAAATAAATATATTCTATTGAGGACTTTCAGAAGGATAGGGAATTCCATTTCTCAAATTAACAAAGGCTGCAGTATCCCTACTCTGAAATTGTTGGGATATCTGGCTCCCCTTGCTTCTCCTAAAAAACGTTTGATGCCCAAACCTCCAATTTGTTATTCCTTCTTGAACAAAGAGAAGGCAGTATTACAATTTTCATGGTATTTGGAACTACAAATGATTTACCGTGACAGGGACTAGGATGAAAATCATGAGCAATCAGTTTTTATCCCCCCCTTAGAAATATTACATGTGCTCTGTAGTTTCACATAATACAGCTACTTATTTGATTGTTGTGAATGTCTTAAGATAAAAAGAAAGAGGCTCTCATCCTGTAAAAGTCCCCATGTGACAGTATGAGAGCCTTCCAGAATAGAGGCTCAGCATTCCTCCTCTTCAGATTCAGAGACTGTTTTTCTTTCCGTCTTAGGTATTTATGGCAAGAAGGCTGGGAGGAACAGGACAGTACTCATCAGAGGAAAGATGGTAATAATCTTTGGAAGGAAATTGGCTGGGACATGTGAAACTCAGAAGGCTTGAAGATGCTGTTCTTGCTTCCCAGCTTTCTATTCTGAATTCCTGCCTCCCTGGCAGAATTTGCAGTCCTCAAATTTGCAGCCAGAATTTGAGGCCCATTTGTTGTACTCTGCAAACCACCACGGGATCCAGCGATCACATGGCCCCCTGCACTGTTCTTCTGTTCTCCCTTCTCCCTAATCACGTGTACTTGATCACTCGGCTAGAAAAAAGTCTTGGCAAATTGCACAGTTTAATCATTTCCCACCTAAGCTCACCATGGAGAAAAATATCTGTTGTAATGCACCCAAAACTGAGGCAAGGATGACCATGTGGAAGGGACCCTTCGTTTACAGGGAAACTGCCAGGCAGAAACCAGGCATCATTTCATTATTCAGAACAAGCTCTGGCCATCATGGACCTGTTGGCAGGTCAAATTCAAGTTCGAAGAGGGATTTAGACTGTAAAAAGATCTAATGATGTACATGTGGTGACTAACATATCATAATAAAAAAATAAAATAAAAAAGCAAACCTTGAAAAAACATGAAAGACTGTAAAAGGATCACTTCTCTCCAAATTAATTTATGAATTCAGTACACTTTCAATGAGAATCCTAAAAGTGAGTGTGTGTGTGTATGTGTGTGTGTGAAATTTAATAGTTTGATTCTAAAACTATTATGGGAGAACAAAGGGTTAAGAGAACCAAGACAAGTTTGAGGACTAATGAGGTTCAATATGCACATATAGTGATGATTTAGACAGTGTGGGTCTGGCACAGGGAGAGACAGAGGGATGAAACTGAACAGAGAGACATTAACAATCCCACACGGGTGTGGGTGCTCGATACATGGCCAGCGTGGTGCTGAAATCTGGTGGGGGAAGAATGAACTACTCAAAGTGGTGTTTTGAAGTAATCAGTATAAAATTTGATTGCTAGCATAAATTGTATGGGGGGAAAAACCCAAGGCATTAAAGGCCTAAATGTGAAAAAGCAAAATTTTTAAATTTTTAGAAAAATGGAAAGATACTATAAAAACAAGGTGAAAAGACAAACCTTAAGCTAGTATAAGATATTTGTAACATAGAAAACCAACAAAGGATTACAGAGACAAATGAAGAAATCGATAAGAAAATCAACAGGAAAAAGGCAAACAACCAACTAGAAAAATAGGCACAGAATCCAGATAGGCATATCACGGAAGGAACTTGTGTGAACCGTGACCAATATGCCCGTATATGCAACTTTCTGCAGAGTCAAGGCAAGAAGAACAAGAGACTGAAAAGCCTGGTGCGGCCCAGGTCCATCCCGGAAGCCACCATGCGGTGCTGTCTGCATGATGGAAAGATCAGAGGGTATCAGCGTCCGGAAGGCAGCAAGTGCTCTGGACAGGTGCTCTCTCCCTGCTCGCAGCTCCGGCCTCCCTGGCACCCTCATGTGGCATGATCACCCCTAAAAGACCGAAGCCACAACAGAGGCAGCTGCAGGGCTACCAAGGAAATGAGGGGCTTTGACTCAGAGGACCTGTACTCACTGTGGACCTTTGTATGGCTTCTTTAACTCTGCTTCTGTTTCTTCTACAGCAGAGAGATTTAACTATAGTGATCTTGATGTGACCTTGACGATGCCAATGAGCTGGTAGCTTCCATTAACTTCCATGACACATGCAAAGGTGAGTCAGCATGGATGCCCCACTGCTGGGGGCATGGGCCAGGTCTCCTCATCACAACCAAGGCCTCCAGCAGGGAAATAGCATCAGCCCTTCCAATTCCTGCTTACATGCAGGAAGTGAAGACCCCAGAAGGAAGTTAGGACCCCACCAGCCCAAGCAACCAACAGGAGACAATGGGAGCTCCGTTCTTTCTCCTGCCAGTGTGAAGGTTCCTGGGGGTGGACAGGCTGGATTTCAAACAATGGGCGGGTTGATTCCTTCTACGTGCCTATTTCCAGAGTTGTAATGTATATTCTCTTTCTCCCACATCCTGTCTTCTATTTTCTTCTCACAGCAAGGCATCTTTAATACCAATTTATTAAAAACAGGTATTTTAAGATTCGGCTTAAAAAGATTCTCTTGCATCATCAGGCTTAGTTAAAATTCTGAGCATAAAGGCTTCTGGAGGAGAAATACAGGACAAGCAGCCAAAAAGGACTGGACTTTGCTCGATGTTGCTGAGCCAACAACTCCCTGTGGGACCTGAGGCAAAGCCACATGACCTTGGGGCTCTACATTCTCAGGAAGAGTTCTTACAGGACACTGAAATACCCTCAGAACACTGGCTCACTATACACACACACACACGCACACATGTTGATATTTAACACTTGCATTTTTGTGTTGATATTTTAACAGTGGGATTTTTTCCAATATGTGTATTATGAAACTCTGGTTCAGGCTCGAGAGCCGGGGAACGCAGACGTGCACAGGGCTGCTCTTTACGAGTGCACTGTCTCTGTCTCTAACCACCACCTGCATCGTCAGCTGCTTCCCAAATCAGCCACTTTCCCTTTTGATGCCTGAGACCTATGACTTTCCTTTTTGACTTAACCAACAGGTGATCTCAGACTCTTTTCATGATGGGCTGTCTTCCCTCAGGGTTCCAGGCAGATGGAATTTTTCCTAAAAGAGGACTGTGAAGCATAGAGGAATATATCTCCCCTGATCCATAGTCAGAACTGCAGTCTGTTGGGACCCGCTCTGACATCTTCACATTTCCTACTTCTTAGAAGATGCAGGGATACATGGGCAAACCATAAGGGCCAGACCTCTGTGTCTCATGGAAGCAATGAAAGTACAAATCTTTCATCCTTTGATTTAGTGTCTAAGTATGCCAGGTCTGTGCCAAAATGTAAGAATGGGCAGAGATGTCTTTGAGCCATGGTGCCGGCTCCGGGACAGCAGAGGGAAGTCTAGCTTGTGTGCAGCAGGGGAGAGTTTCCCCCTGGGCAGGTGAAGCCCTGCATTGCAGTGCGCATTTCAAATGTGCTCTGGGCAGGGGTGGGGTCTGAGGGTCTCAACAGACATACCTGTATACCCAACAGGCCAGCAGGCACCAGTGGACAGGGTATGTGACAAGCCTGAAGACTCCTAGATTACATATGGGGACAAGAGAAGTTATTACCCAAGAGTGACATTAGCATGGCAAGATAATATTTCAAAAGATTAATGGATTTCATATTCTTGCACAAAATCACAGTTCTTTTGACCCTACAGCTCATCTCCTGTCAGTCAGCTGGGTGTTGAGTTTTCAAAGTTAGGCCAGAGGATACTCAGGGAATTGAAAAAGGCAGAGGTAGGCTTCTAGCTCCCAAGACCAGAGAAAAGTTCCAGGGTCAGGGATATCCTGGGAAAGAGTGAGAGAACGCTTGGGCACGTTTGTAGGTTTAGAGAACAAAGGGCATGTGTGTTTCACCTCTGGAATGGAGCCTGAGAAAGTAGATCCAGAACAGAGATGGCCATGGCATAGGGCACTTGAGGTCACAGAGTGTTCTGTGGCCCAGCCTGCATGTGACCCAGAGTAGCATAGCTATTGATGAATCCTCCAACAGACTCTCAGAGTTCCTCGGGCCCTCACTCAAGAACAGCAGAAAGCTTCCAAGTGGCCACCTGCCAGGGCGTTGTGGACTGACCGTGGAGATGCAGTGGGATGCCTTCAGGGACACAGTATATGTCCAACAAGCACCAGCTCCTCATTGCCTTGGTCCCCAGAACTTGACCTTGGGGAAGACAGGCTGGAATTGCTGGACATAAGTTTTGGCCATCAGGGGCATGGGAGCACAGTATACATATTAAAAGTTAGAGAAAAAATTTTGAAGTTGCATGTATTATATAACGAAACATTTATCCCAAGATTGGTGCCCACTACATTGGTAAAAATCAACCTGGAAGAGATGAGTCTAGTTTATGACTAAGCCATCCTGGAGGTGACTTCATTTCCTTCCTTCCTCCCTTCCTTCCTTCCTTCCTCCCTCCCTTCCTTCCTTCTTCCCTCCCTCCCGCCCTCTCTTCCTTCCTTCCTTCCTTCCTTCCTTCCTTCCTTCCTTCCTTCCTTCCTCCCTCCCTCCCTCCCTTCCTCCCTCCCTCCCTCTCTCCCTCCCTTTCTCTCTCCCTCCCTTCCTCTTTCTCCTTCTCTCCCTGACCCACCATATAACCAGGTACTTGGCTGAATACTAACAATGTGTTTTTGTTTTTTTGTTTTTTTTCCCCCTCCTTTAAACCCCAAACACTGTCTTCTACTGTCAAGATTTGGTAATTTAGCTAGGAGTGGGTGGAGAGGGGAGGGCCAGAGATGGAGACACTGACAACTAAATCTAAGGCATGTGCCAAGGACTGGAAAGGAAGGGCATACTAAGTGGTTTAGGAGCACCGAGGAGAGCTTGCTAATCTGAGATGGGGATGTCTTTCCAACCTGACAGCTCCTATCTAGCCAACTAGTCCCTGTAGGAAAACTAAATTGTGATCAGAAAGCTCTAATCGATTCAGCTGTCTGGAAAATTTGGGAGGATGCACTGTGGCAGAGACATCATCTGCATATAGAATAGCCACCTCACTCTCCAGGCCCCTTGCTGTTAGGAGGGGCCATGTGACCAGTTTTTGGCACTAGGCTGTAAGAAGGGATACTCCAAGGGCTTATGTGACTCTCCAGCTCAGTTGTTTTCTCTCCTCGCCATCATGTCTACTGGGCTTCTTCCTCCAGGTGGAATAGCTTCAAGATCTCTGAGCCTTCATCACTCTGGGTCTTTGAGAAGGTGTGTGGAACAGAGACCCCACCAAGCCACAGTGAGCATGTGACATGAGCAAGAAATAAGTTCCCAACTGAATTCACTCTCTGAACTTTGGGGTTATGTTGTTCCTACAGCAAAACGGAATCTCCTGTCTTGGTGCTAATGAGAATGGATGAAGGGGGGTGCCGGGTTATTAAAATGCATTCTGATGCTGTTGGGAAAACAAGGTGCTTGCTCTCAGGGGACTGATATTTTAAGAACAACCTCCTGAAGGAGATGGTGGGGTGACAGGCAGCTGTGTGATATCTGTACTTAGAGAGGACATGGACATGTGTTCAGGGGTCACGTTGGTAAAAAGAAGCCTGAGCCAGGGACAGAAAACCAGAGGAAGGTGGGGAAGCCACTTTCTCTGTCTCCCTGTCCCAGCAAAGGCCAGAAGCTATTCCCTACCCTCCCTGCCCCCCTCCCACCCGCACTCCAGGCAGTCCCCTGTGGGGCTCACGCAGTAACACAGCACCGTCAGGGATCTCTCTGGGGGGCAAGTTAAAGAGAGTTGCTGTCCTGCCCACAGGACGGAGTCCACTCCAAAGGAAAGCCTAGCTTCAGAGTTGGGGCCTTTGAAGGGGAAAAACCCGGCGAGAGAAACAGAGCAAATCAGCAAAACAAGGCCAGTTTAATTTTACTCTGGAATGAAGTTTATCTTCTCCCCTCCCTCCCGAACAGGACACATAAATTTGAAAATACTTCCATCATTACTGCAACTGTTCATTTGAAACTATCATGTGAAGTGAGTCGTCCGCACATCCGGGTGCCGTCTTGGTGAGCCGAGCGTCAGGGAGCTGCCAGGCACATGGCTCACGGAAGCCTCCTCTCCTGACGTGTAACCATGACGGAGTGTGGCGCGGGAAGGTGTGTGACTTTACAAGCTGTTAGTGATAAGGGGACACATATGGAAACAGGTCCATTGGAAAAAATGATAATCCTTTTATTCCCTAGAATGTTACTTATGTTCTCCCTGCTTTTTCCCAGATAAGAATAGAAATCTTCATGGGACTTAACTGTTCCCTGGGAAAGTCATCAAATGGCCAGGAACCCATGAGACAATGACAACTGGTATCTTGAAGTCTAGTTAAAGTGTCTGTGCAGGAGCCACAGAAGGGCAGAAAAGTGCTTCCAACTTCATAGTGTCCCCCAGGACTGCAGGGCACCAGGCTGACTCAACAGGTCTGCTGGAAAATGACCACCGCCACAGATCACAGCAACGGTGACAGCGGCTACGTCCGCTGAGAGCCTGGTAAGTGCCAGACCCTGAGCTCCACACCTGCCATCTTCTTCAATCCTCACAAGGAACCCTGAAGGAGTAATTATTATTAAACTTGTCCCTTCTGGCAAATGAAAAGCTCTAAGAAGAGTCATTTCATAATAATAGCTTACCAGGTTAGAGTAGAAGACAATGTGCATCTGGGTTGGTCTGTTTGACCCCTATAGACCTCGTGTCAGTTTATAGAGTGTGTCTTCAGTATCAGGGCGGCCAGACTAGAGCACATAGGAAGGAAACTTCTAGAATGTCGACTACATAAAGACGTTCCTGACAGTGTTGGATGCTGATCCTGCCAGGTACAAATACCTCCGATCTTTCTAAAAATAAACAAATAGAAGCTCAGGGAGGGTGGATAGTCTCATCAAACCCACATAGTCCTAAGCAGTGAATGGGGGGGGGGTCCCCACATGTCTTCAACAATACCAAGTGAGTTCTGGGAAGAGCCTCACAGGGAATCATGGCCAATGCCTGTCTGCAGAGGGGAGTCATGTGTGTGACCTGGAGAGGTCCTCTCCACTGTCTGGGCATCAGTTGCCTCCTCTGGCAGCTGGGGGTGTGAGGGGGTGAATGAGAGGGCGAATATGGAAAAGCTCTGTGAAGTCTCAGGTGCTGCATAGGTGAGGATATGAAACGCAATGTGGGAGGATGGTGGTAAAATACCAGATAAAAATAAAATCTGCAAGTAGGTAATTATTAATGGATATATATTAACATTTATGCAGAAAAAGGACTTTAAGCCAACAATACCAGGATATCCCAAAAATGAAAAGACTGGGCAGGAAAATTTGATGTCATAACAGTAGCAGTCTATAGAAACAGCCAGATGAGCATTGCTATCTACTGACTGGCCAAATGTTCAGTAGTGCAGCGGTTAAGACCAGTGACTCCCAGCCAGGAATTCTGGGTTTGAATCCCCGTTCTGCTGCCTACTGGCTGTGTCACTGTGGGCAAGCCCCCTTCTCCGTGCCTCTGCCTCCCAGTTGTAGATGGGGATGTTCCAAGTACCCACGCCTTGGGGTTGATGGGAGGATTTTGAGCATGAACACATGAAGGTCACTGTCCATGGGAGCTGGTCTCACGGTCAGTCTTTGACAGTTAACCAGCTTTCTGTCACATCTGGCTACACTTCAGTGAAGGTACTCAGTGTAAGGGGCTCTGATCTCACTCCTCGGGAAACTTACTTAGAACCTACACTTGAAAGAATTCAGTTGGAACACACGAAACTGCTGCTCTGTAGGCCAAATATGGGGGAGGGGGTCAGCAGTTTTATCCACTTCAACCTAATACATATGGGCAAACAAACCCAAAGCTCAGAAAAGCAGCAAAAGATAAAGCAGAAAGAAAGAAAAAGGAACAGGCAGTCCAGCAAAAATCATAAAGGGAGAGTCTGAAGAAATGTCAATAAAATAACCACAGCTTACACAGCTGCATGGCATCAAAGAAACGCATAAATTAAGTCCAGGATCTAATCATGTCCTTTAAGCCCAAACATTAGCTCGAGAGGCCGTTCAGTTTGCAGATGCACATATCTGACTAAGGAGTGGGAAGAGGAGTGATTTTTTTTTTTTTTTAGGACCATAAAAGAGACACGGAAGGGACTCTCTCCTCCCCTGTAGCTACATGGTCACACACTCCTTTCTCATCTGCTGCTTTTCTTCCCAGCTCCTTTTGGTCCACAAAAGAGACTCTCAACCCACCCTCTTCACCCACCCCTCCTGTTCCTGACGTCAAGCCTTCTCCCACACTGTATATCCTCTTCTGGAGACTCCTCGCTCCATCTGCCGACTACTTTCCTCCCGCCCCTGAGGTTCACCTCCCATCCCCTCTCTCACGCAAAGGCAGCCCTGTTGAGGAAGAAGCAGCGAGCAGATACATGACCAACCTTTCCACCACTGGCAGCTGGCATTCAGGATTTTCCCTTTGTACTTATACCAGACAGGAGGGCTTAGGGTGGTGGGTTTCAACACAAGCAAGGGATCATGACAGCATCTTTCTCTTCCCACAGCCCACTGGGCTTCTTTCTGCCAATTTTGCCACGTCCATTTCCAGAAGCAAAATATGTGGTCGTCATAGAGGAAACCAGTTCCCACAGGCTCCATGTGAAACAAGTATTATTATATTACTATTACTGCTACTATTTTTGAATGATTACTATGTGAAGGAACTTTTGCTAAGCCCTTTAACATTAGAATGTTTGCTCTTCAGCATGGTTCTATAAAACAGATGCTATTATTATCTTCATTTCTCATATGTGGGAACTAAGCCACAGAAGGGTGAAGTGATTTGCTCATGGGGCCATTGGTAGGTAACAGAGCCGGGAGCCCATCGAGGGAGTTGGACTCCAGAGTCCCTGCTCTTGGCCTTACTCTAAAAACCATTTAAGGATCAGTCTTGTTTTGCCATACCTTGTAGGATTTTCATGAAAAGAATCAGAATCAGAAAGCATCAGAATATACCCCAAGATTTGGAATAGAAAACATACATACTTATATGCACAAAAGCAGAAAACCATATGCTTTTTCTATGATAGTACTTTGGGACAAAGGCAGTGGTCAACAATAATGATTTGGAGCTGAGAAAAATATCCCTTATATTGTCTGAAATAGGATGCTGAATTCAAGGAAAGGCAGCTATGTGCCTGTGAGAACACTTTCTGAGGATGGAAGACAAATGAGTAGATCAGCCTGGTGTCCCACAATAGGTTGGTACCCATGCTGTGGTCAGCCATGCTGTGAGGACAGTAGATTTGTTGGGGACGCGAAGGTTGTAGGGGGTCCGGATCTCCTTCCTGGCCTTGGGGTCTGTGAGACAGCATAGGAGGGGTCTTGAAGTCTACTTCTCCATAACTGGAGCTCTAAGTTTAAAAGAAGCCCAAGACTACCTTTAGGAGCTCAAAGAACTGTCATCTCTGGAAATAGTGGCTGTTTCCCCAATAGCACATCAGAATTATCTGTCACGCCTAGAACGAAAACCTCCTTCCCTTGTAAATTAGAAGGGAAAATGCTGCTGAGGAGCCAGGGGACGGTGGAGTGATGTTATAACAGAGATCAAGGGGCCAAGAGTAATTAGGGCTGTTGGTTGCAAGTGACAGAAATCCAGCATAAGTATATTATGGCAAAGAGGGGAATGTATTGGCTCAGGGAACCAAGCCAAAGGAAGGTGGCCAGCTGGGTCCTGGAACAGTGAGACCAGGACCTGGAGCCCCCATGCCCTTTCTGTCTCTTGTCTCTTCTCTCTGATGATCAGCTGTATTGCCCTACACACCGGAATCATCTGTGAAACATGAAAATGTGGCTGCCAGCAAGCAACATAGGACAAGGAAGATCAGTTCTTCATGCAGGGTTCCCAGGAGGACAGAAGCGGGGTGATCACTCATGTCCACCCATGGATCTTGCAGCCCTGGGCCCTCAGGCCTCTGCAGTACAGTGGGGAGCTGCTCCAGGGTGCCAAGCCAGAGGGGCAGCCAAAGGAGAGGCCACAAAGGGGATGGAGTTGCGGAAATCCTAGCAAAACAGAAGGGACGACTGGCTGACTCAGTCAGTAGAGCATATGATTCTTGATCTCAGGGTCCTGAGTTTGAGCCCTGCATCGCAGGTAGGATTTACTTAAAAGAAAAAAAATAAGTGTGTGTCTGTGTGGGGTGGGGTGGGGCTGGCTGGGTGGTTGAATTAAGCAGCTGCCTTTAGCTCAGGTAATGATCCCAGGGTCCTGGGATGGAGTCTTGCTCAGCAGGGAGCCCGCATCTCCCTCAGCCTCTGCAGCTCCCCCTGCTTGTGCTCTCTCTCTGACAAATAAATAAATAAATAAAATCTTTAAAAAATAGAAGAAAAAAATTGGATCAGGGGTCAGAATGAAACACTTCTTCATAAGTCAGATCTTCCATGTTCTGGGGAGCTCACACAGCCTGGGAGACTAAAGTCAGATACGGGAGAAGGGAAAGAGGGTCAGAGATACCCCACAATTTCAGAAACCATTCTGGGACTCAAGGACAAATGTCACCTTTCAGCAAGCATCATCGGGCAGGAGCATGGAAAAACGTGGGGACCCTGTCTAGGTTCAGCACCCACCCCCAATCCTGCATAGCACTGAGCCCAACCTGACGGTCACCAGCCCTGGCAGCGGGCCACCCGGGTCTGCGCACTCTGGCTACACAATTCCACTGACAGAAACAATAGGGGCACCCCGTACAAACATCAGATGAACATGAAAGCTGCAACATCTGGAGAACCATCACCATCTGCCACTCTGAGACCAACACAGAAAGGATCAGCAGGGGAGCAGCAGTATGGGGCCTGGCTTTAAAAAAAACCCGGCGTGGGCAGCTGCTGCTGGCTCCGGGCTGCTGAGTACAGCAGCGGGTTTTCCTGACGGGGCAGTTTATGAGCTCTCACAAATCCCAGCTGGCCTGTCACAAAGGCCGAGGCACCCCGTACCAAGAGGCACCAATGGTCCCCGCTGCCTGAGCACATTCATGAGGCTTTGCTGCATCCCTCCTGCAACCTCACGATGCATGCGGAGCGAAAGAGAGAAGGCCATGGGTGGAGAGTGCAGCCAAGGTCTCTTCTTTGACCCAATCCTCATTTGATTGTGTCCCCAGAGAGGAGACTTCCAGGCTGAGTGCCAGGAGGAGATGAACACCCAGCCCTCGTAAGAGGTACGTGTTTACATCAGACCACGCTTAGACTGGCGTGCTCACTTGTGAATATCAATCGAAGGTAGCCAGCCCAAGTGGGACTCAGCGCGGGCTGCTTTTTATGAACAGGCTGGTCCTTGCTGGTTTTAAGAGAGCACCATTAAACCTGACAGATGGCCTCCTTGTGCCGTTGAACAGTAAACGTGATTGTTAGGATTCCAATCGCCATCTCCAGGCACTCCTTGAAACACAAGTTCTTTGTACCAGTGAAATAAAGTCAGACACAAAGGCGAAAAAAAGGCCCATTTTCTTCTAGTGCATCAAAATTGACCCTTGAGACTAAAAGGGGCTATTTTTGCTCCCCAAGGTGGGGAAGCAAAGCAATGACACCCTGAGAGCAATTAGAAAATACACCCATGCACGGACATCTCACCCTGGTCTTTATTACCAGGTCATGAACTTGGGCTTACATAGTAAACTCCGGTGGGGCTGTGAGGCCCTTTTGTTAAGATTATAAGGCAGGTACTCTGTGTGTGTTTCTTTCTGGTCAGGAAAGGAAACAACTGGGCTCTTATCCCAGCTCTGCCTCAAACCAGGTACTTTTCTCACTTACTAATGGAGGAGGGAAGGGAGCTGGGCAAGATGTTTGCAGAGGTCCGTTTCAGGACTAACATTCTATAATGCCGTGACTTTTTTCATGGGCTTCAGAAGCTCTCATTACTGACCTTTCTTTCATGGATGTTTCACCTGCGTTCCCAGCTACAGACTTCTGCCTGCTCACCACCTGATCCAAAATCTCTGCGTCTACAACAGACCCCCTCCCTCACAGCTGCCACAGGACAAAGGAAAAGCCCGCCAGTGGGTGGCCTTAACTTGGAGACAGTCAAGTCCTGTGTCAGTCACCCAGTGTCAGAACTGCGGGATGACACGGGGCTAGAGCTGACAGGTGTCTCTGTGCGGCTCTGGAGATCCTCTTGTGTTCCCCACAGACGCCTTGGTAGTCCATCCCAAATGGCCCTTGTGGCTTATAGCAAGCTCGACCGCTAAATGCAGTTGAAACAGGGAAATAATTTACCATAAATAACAACAACAAGCTGATCATCATACTTAAGCATTAACCTTAACTCTATGGATTAGGCATTATACCAAGTATATGCAATATGTATTATCATATGCAATCCTCCCAGTAACCCTTGGAATTAGACACTCCTTGTCCTCCTGCTTTCCTGAGTAAGGAACAGAGACTGACAGAGGACAAGGCTGAAGGGAGTGGACACCCAGAAGGTCACTTCATAACTACTGGCTGAAGTCTGTTCATGCCTAAAAGCAGGAGTTTGGCCTAGGTCAGTATTTCCCAAAGTGTGGTGTATGGTCCGCTGTGGGCAATCACCTGGGCAGCTTGCTCAAATGCAGACCCCTGGTTCCACCCCAGATCTATAAAATCAGAATTCCTGGGGGTAAAGTCCTGGAATCTACCTGCTGAACAGGAACTCCAGGTGATTCCTAAGCATATGAAAGCCTGAGAACCCCAGGTATAGGATTCTAGCTCTATTAAATGGCCCATGCTTTCCCTTTGTTAGAGACTCTTTAAGAATGCAAGATTTCTCTTTTCTTGGACCCAAAGTTAACCCCCAAATATCCTGAACATCTTCTTTAGATCAGCTTTACACAACACAAGATCTTATTTCATATATGACATGAACAAATTTTCCATTGTCTGAAATGTTTAAACCATACCAAACAAATTTCTCCCATTTAGAAGGAATGTAAGAACAAGATGACATGACCTTAGTTAATTAAGTTATTTTACAAATAGAAGTCATTAAACATATGGAACTAGTTACTGAGGAAAGGGTCACTGGATCAGAGAACACTGACAGTAAATGAGAGAGAGGGGAGGAAGAGAGAAAGACATTGCTAAATTGAAATACAGACACACTCAGATCATACACACAGAAGAAAACAGGTAAAACTGGGCTGGAAGCAGAGACTGTAAGACCAAATAGGTCTTATTTTCAGAGAACAAAGAGGTCTTGTCACCTTTGGCCATGGTCTTGACTTTTCCTCCTAATTTATGTCCTCGTTTCCCCTAAAAATGCCTCTCTTACCCCTTTGTCCTCATTCTTTCCTCTAATTTGCCTTCTGGTCTATTTATTTTTGTCCTTCATTGCTGAAACTGAGGTCACAGTGACAACACAGCCTGCATTCAGCTCACCTTGTCATTTCATCCTCTGACTGCACAGACGCAAGTCCCCTCAGTGGAGGTCCCAACCCGGGCTTCAGGATCGCCAAATACCCACGTAACCATGTGGCCGCCAGGCCCAGGGGCTGCCTGCTGAGACGTTTCCATGGAGATGCACATCTGTTTTTCCCATGCACCTCGGCCCACTTTCACACACACACACACACACACACACACACCATTAGCCAAAGTCACCAGCACAACAAAAATCTATTATGCACCAATTTTACAAAGCACAGTCCTAAGTGCAGTGAACAAAATTATGATGTAAAGATGTGTAAGATAGAGTCTCAGCCTTCCAGGACCATAGCACCCTGTAGAGACTTAGAATGCTCCAGAAAGCAAGCATGGTAGGAGTTTAGGAGTCATAGCATGGAGGCTGGTTACAAAGTGTCCCCTGGGCTGGGACATGGAGGAGAGCGCACACAGTGTTTTGGGTAATAGGAAAAACTGCAGTCTCTATTCCTACTTTTTTGGATAATAACATGCTGATTTTCTTTAAATTTACCATTAGCTCTTGTGATTCGAGTGAGACTGAACTTGAACTTGCTAATTAAAGCACCCTAGGCACGTGGCCACTCTGAGAGTTCAGAATGGGTACATGATCCAGGTCAGTCGAGCGAGACTTGATCTGGAGACTTTTGTGGGACTCGTGGGTAAAGAGAAGCTCTCCTTTCCCCATGGTTGTTTGCTCAGAGGATATAATCCTGGAGCTGCTGGAAGTCATTTTACTACTAGCAGGATGGGGTGACCTGGGAGTGAAACCAACATGGAGGAAAGCAGAACCAAGACAGAGCCAGACTCCTGACGACAAAGATTGAGGTAACCAGCTCTGTCTCTGGACTATATACAAAAGGTAAGCTCATTTTGTTTTGTGTTTTAAAGCAGTTATGGTTGGTTAGCTCTCATTAGTAACTTGGAGGCAGAAGTGTGTAAGGAGGTTCATGGAAGAGTGAGAAGAGCAGCTTCGTTGGCTAATGCTGGTGAAAGCCTAGCTGGAAGGCAGAATTGCAGGCAGACTTGTTAGGGGATGGGAACGGAGGCATGAACACAAAGTGAAAGCATAAGACCTTGATGTCCTATAGGCAAGATAAGACACTGACGGCGTCTGAGGAAGGGAAGGCTGAGGAAAGAGGGAATGTTTCAGTGACAGATCATGCACGGTAAGGGTGTTAGAACAAGACGGATTCTCTGGTTTCTTCCAGATTTGAGATTGTTGTGGATGGTAGTAGCTGGGGATAGTCTGTTGCATGGCTCCGAGGGGGTGGGACTGGAATCGGGGATGTTCCCAAGGCAGTTATTGACAGGCTGGAGGGGATAGGCAGTGGTGTTGGCAGGAATGAGGGAAGGAGGCTGGAATGACACCAAAGTGACTAGCTGTGGATGGCAAAGGAGAGAGGAGGCAAATGGTCTATACCTCCAAGTTGGGAGGATGGTGTTCTGTTGATGGAAAGCAGGGGTGGAGTTGGTTTGAACGGGGGATGAATTCTTCCCATAAGACTGAAGGGGGGCAGCATTCAAAGGGGTGGAGCTAGAGCTCAAGGGGGGGCCATGGTACTCCCTCAACCTCTCTGTATGGGCTTGGATAAAGTAGCCTCTAAAGTCATGGACAATTCTACAGCTCCCTGATTCCAGGAGGGAGGTCAGGACCACAAGTGCAGGTGTGGCAGTGGGGGAAACTCACAGTTCTCAGTGACCTCAGAGGGTCCTTAGCATATGCTCTGACCCAAAGCAGGAAATTCTGACAGCTGGCCATTTACCGTGAATGTTTTTTACTCCTGGCACCTTATAACATCTTAAGGCCATCAGCTCTGTTGCCAGGTGGCTTTAACATTAAATGATTCCTTTTAGTGAGCTGAAAAGGACTTGCCCGTAGATTTAATCAACAGGTTGTAGTGTTTCTGCCTGAAGGTGACGCAGCTCAGAACACACTGGCCGTGAGTAGCATGGTGTAGATCATTTTCCTTGGCCACCCTCCCAAAAAGTGGCCACCATCCTGCCTATTTCTTCTTTTTTAAGTGATATGTTAAAATGACAGCTGTGTTAGAACTGATGAAAACAGTTTAGTGGAACCAGCATGACCATGAGACAGAGTAAGAAAGAAATCAAAAGTTGTATATTCTTGCCTCCTCTTTTCTTTCCTTTAATCAGGGGTGGGAGACTGCCCCTTCCCCAGTGACGGACCTGGGCCATTTCTGAAGTGAAGCCTAATCCCGTTAACCCAGAATGGACTATCCAGTATTTTACTGTCATGGTCACTGTGAACCTTACATTTCCAAATTAATTATCTCTGTGAATGACATAGCTCCTGAAGTCCCAAGCTTAGATGAGATCCCAAATGGAGACAGAATAAAAAGCAGGGCCCAGGACTTAAATGTGATTTTGTTTATACACAGGCTCATTGATTTCCTTCTTCCTCCTCCTCCAGAACTGCGCGCGTGTGCGCGCGCGCACACACACACACACACACACACACACACACACTGCTTTTGTTTAAACCAAAAAATTATAAACAAACACGGGTTTGAACAAGTTTAAATCTCTGAAAGCATGCTGAAGCATTTTAGTTACCCTCCCTTAAAAAGAACAAATGTATTTACCTCACTTTGCATCTTATTATCAGAAATGCCTTGGTCATTAATCAATAAAAAAAATTACAAGAGAGATTACTACTGAGATCATATGAGTTCATCTGCTTTCTGGATTGAAAAAAGAAAATGTTTCTCTCTATCAGCATTATTTTTGCTATTGTTGTTTCCTCCTGATGCAACAACATAAGGTCAGAGGAGCAGGAATATTTGGGGTCACTCACCCGACTGCTTTAAAAATATTTATATCCACTTAATTCTTTTGCATTAAGAATTTGCTAGAAGGTCCTTGAAATGCCTTCTCCTCATTTCTTGGAGCCAGGTTCTAAAAGGCACTCTATCTTTCTAAGAGTATCGTGATCTTGACTTGACATTTCATTTTTGTGATTCCATCCTGTCCCCCATCCCAAAGTTCCTTATCCTAAATTGAGCTACTTCAGATACAAGCATCTAAGATACATTTACAAACTCCACTGTGTTCAAAAGTCTGTCCATCAAATGAACTCAAATCCTCTCTCTTCTGGCCATGACTGTCTATTTGATTTTCTTAGGGAGAGGGGAAAGGGTCTTCCCTGAGACAGGTGTCACTTCTGTAAACTCAATGAGCAGCTGCCTGATTCTCTCTCAGGCTTAATTCGCCCTCCACCAGATACACTTTTTTTTTTTTTTTTAAAGATTTTATTTATTTGACAGAGAGAAACACAGCCAGAGAGGGAACACAAGCAGGGGGAGTGAGAGAGGGAGAAGCAGGCTTCCCATCTAGCAGGGAGCCCGATGTGGGACTCGATCCCGGGTCTCCGGGATCATGACCTGAGCCGAAGGCAGTTGCTTAACCAACTGAGCCACCCAGGTGCCCCCACCAGATACACTTTTGATAAGAGCAGAGGTGGTGGTCAGGAGAAGATGTTGCTTTCTGATTTCGTATGTTGGACAAGAGAAGAAGCAATAACTATGAACTTTGAAGTCCCGTGTCATGTAGCTATCTGATTGGTTAATCTAATACATGGAAATAAAAAGCAGCATAAGAAAAATTAGACATTGGAGTGAAGGATTAGTCATACATGTGTTTTCCCCAAATTACATTATTCTCTTGGATTAATTGGGAGAAAGAATAATACAAAGATTTTATTGAATTATTTCCATTGAAAAGCTCAACGATGGGTTAATTAAAACTAACACATCTTTCCCTAAAGCGAACCACTTAGCAATGTTCTCAGTACCAAATTTAGAAATGGAAAGTTTCCAAGCTGTTGGGTTCCAAGACTTTTCAGTTAATTAGTGCAGAGAAATTATTTTTATCTATGCATCATGTAAAGATTCAAAAACTAGGTCAGAATTTTTTTTTTTTTGCCTTTTGTTATTTAAGTTCAGGACTGGTTGAAAGCACAAGAAGTTAGCAGAAGGATGAAGATGTATGTACCATAGGGTTGGATTTGATTAGCATTAAGTCATTAGGAGTCACTCCTGAATGCTTTAGTAAAGAGGTCCAACATTTCCAAAATATTAAGAAAGACATTTTACTATACTAAGAGGATCCTTACACTTTCCTAAAACCAAAGGCTTTTCCAGAGGTCCCTGAAGTACCTTGCTTATCTCCATCCATGTTCCTAGGCACATTCTAGAAGAGTTGCAACCACGTTGCTTGAGGTTTCATGTCATCAAATGAATGGTTCAGGCTAAACAATACCAGTTTGTAATGTGAAGATGAGGTACTCAAGTACTACATATTGCAAAGAGAACACTGACCTTGGAAGACGTGGGGGTCACAGAAAAATGAGCTCAGGGTCAGGAGGGGCCCTTGAATCTTTCAATCCCAACTCCCATCCAATGTACAATCATTCCCTTTATCCATGGGAGATCTGTTCCAAGACCCCCAGTGGATGCCTGAAACCACAAACAGTGTCAAACCCTATATGTACTATGTTTTTCCTATATACATACATACCTGTGATAAAGTTTAATTTATAAATTAGGCACAGTAAGAGATTAAAACAAAAACTAATAATAGAACGACCGTAACAACATACTGTAAAAAAAAAAAAACAAAACATGAGCATGGTCTCTCTCTCTCTCTCTCTCTCAAAATATCTTATTGTACTCACCCTTCTTCCTCTTGTGATGATGGGAGGTGATAACATGCCTATGTGATGAGACAAAGTGAGGAGAAGAATGTATGTAATGGGATACAGTGTTAGGCTATTACTGCCCTTCTGACAATACATAGAGAAAGAGGATCATCTGTTTCTGAACCTTGGTTCCCTGTGCGTAACTAGAACTGTGGAAGGCAAAACTGCAGATAAGAGAGGACTCCTGCAGTTGGTCAGCCAGCCTTCACTCTAATGATGGGCCAGCAGGAAATAGGACCGTCTGGGATAAGCTTTTTAACTAGAATAATACCAGGTGAATTTAGTGTCTAATTTAGAACATTGTATCAGTTTAGATTCCATTCCTCAATGGAAAAAGCCTCACAGAAGCTGTTGATACTTACAGAGATGACATTAATGACATGATTCTTGACCTCAAAGGCAGAATACTTTGTGGTAAATAGATACATTTAAATAAAATCCCACCTAGTAACCAAAGACACACACACACACACACACACACAGAGAGACACACCCTAAATATTAATGCCATTTATTCTACCTTGCAACCGTTCAAAAGCACTTAGTGGCCCCTCCTACGTGCCCTCACCATCATGAGTGCTGGAGGCCAAGCTGGAGAAGACTAGGTTTCATGCTAACCTTTCCACACTATTTTTGCCTCCTGCTGCATGTCTTCCCTTTTCTGGGGGTAACATTGAAAGTATTCCAGTCAATGACATGGACTATGGAAGGTCAAAAATAAGAGGGATCTAATGTTGATATTTTCACAGCATATCACTGACTTTGAAAGACTTCCTCATTTATAGCATAGACATTATTTCCTGGTTTGGTTCAGCCCCAGGCCCTTGGGTCTTTCTGGCAGCCCTGCCCCAGGCTCATTTTCCTCCTGCTGCTGAGTGCGCGTGACCTTCATTCTGTTCCCATCACACTAGGCTCCCATCATTTCCCCATCCTCTGCCCACACATGACACACATCCCGGCACCCTCTACAGCTTCCTCACCCCCTTCCCATGTTGACGGGTCAGAATCAGTACATGCCCAGTTATTCAAGTTGATGTCAGTGCTGCTGACATTCCGGTCCTTGGGGCTGGTTGGGGTGGAACAGGCACGTAGTTTGTGAAAAGGGCTGTTCTGGGCCCACTTCTCTTTAGTGTCGCCTCCCACCCCTCCTCCTGTCACCAGGACATTAGGTTGGATCGGGCCTCTAGGCAAGCATCTCACCACCATATGTGGTTTGATTTCATTTGTTTTGACCATGTTACAGAAGGAGCTTGGAAACTCACAATTCATTTGTTCATAGTCACGGTGGGAAGATCTTGGTTTGATTCCTTCTTTCATCACTTATTATTGAAATTTGATTCTAGTTTTGTTCATATAATACTCTGGTAGTAATGCTACTAGTTATGAAAATTAAAACAAACACGGGTAAACATGCCAAATACAGAACTTCATGGGTGCTAAAAATATGCTGAATTTGGACCTGATTCATAAAGACTTTTTAGGAACTCCTAAAGATAAGAACTTAAGGCAGTCAATTTTATTTTTTAAATGACATCTAATTCCTATTACCAACACTTGATGGTTCAATCCTGACATGCCTACATACTTAGGTTTATTTAGACCCATCTGACCACCTAGACTCTGGGGCCAATGCCTCCTGCCTTGCTCCATGCCATTCTGTGCATTCCTAATTGTCCACTTGTTGTTTTCCTTTATGGAAATGTCCAAGAATACAGGTTTAGGGACCTTCCTTATTTGGAGTTTGAAACCTGCTCAACTGATTAGCTGTGTCTCCATATGGCTTTCCCCTACATATGTGCAAAGGGGACTCCATGTGAGCACAAGTCCATTTCATGACCTGAATCCCTTCCAGTCATTATCATGGTCATCTGTCCAGCAGACACCGTGAATAATCTTCTCATCTTTGGTCCTTTTCCTCCTTACCACAGTGCCTTAAAAACTACACTTACAATCTGTTTTTAGACTCATAATGATCATTCCAGTAATCTCGGTTATCTCTTACTCTAGCAAAGCAGCTCTTTATCTAGTTCTTCCTATTTTTATAGCTATTTTGTTGAAAACAAATATGATTTTATAGAACAGTTTTAGATTTACCAAAAAATTATGAAGATAGTACAGAGATTTCTCATATACCCCTGAACCCAGTTTCCCCTCATACTGACATCTTACGTTAGTATGATAGAGTTGTTGCTATTCATGAACCCAAACTGACACGTTATCATTACTGAAGTCCATATTTTATGCAGACTTCCTTAGTTTTTAAAAAATTGTGGTAAAAAACACATAATGTATAATTTACCATCTTGTCCATTTTTAAAGTGCACAGTTGAGTGGCATTGAATACATCCCATTCACATTGTGTGATTATCACCTCCATCCATCTCCAGAACTCTTTCCATCTTGTGAAACCGAAACTCTGTGCCCATTAAACCATAGCTCTCCATTCTTCTCTCCTCCTCCCCCTTGACAATTACCATTCGACTTTCTATCTCTATGAATTTGACTGTGCTTGATATGCCATATAAGGGCTATCAACCTGTATTTGTACTTTTGTGACTGGTTTATCTCACTTAGCATAATGTCTTTAAGGCTCATCTATGTTGCCCATCATCTCCATCTTCAACCAACTTCAGAAGGATGTTCCTGCACATTCTACGTATTTCTATGTTGGCTTATCTACCTCCTGATTCTTGAGTGTGGAGTTGGCCCTCTTCTACAAGGAACCCCAGCTTATCTCTATTTCTGGGACTTTGTCCTAAAAATCTATTTACTATTTGGGGCCCAAGAACCCCTGTGAGAACTAACATTTTTAAGGTACTTACTATGCTTCAGCTCTTGGACATAATAATTCAGTTCTCTTCAGTGAGAACTAAATTATTTATTTATTTGTTTGTTTGTCTAAAATATTTTATTTCTTTCTTTGACAAAGAGAGTGAGTGAGATCACAGAGGGAGAGGAAGAGGGAGAAGAGGGAGAAGCAGACTCCCTGCTGGGCTGGGAGCCCAAAGTGGGGCTTGAGCTCAGGACCCTGAGATTATGACCTGAGCCTAATGCAGATGCTTAACCAATTGAGTCACCCAGGTGCCCCCAAAACTAACATTTTTAAAGCACTTACTATGCTTCAGCTTTTATTCTAAGCAATATATACAATATATACCATATAATATGTATACTATTACATATGTATAACATACATAAATAATAAGATACACATCCTCTTTTGTCAAATCTTCATAATATCTCCATGAGGTAGGTATTATTATTAATCCTTTTCTATAGATTAGGAAACAAGCATAGGGAGGTTAAGTAACTTGCCAAAGGGATACAGTTAACAAATGACAGTACCAGAACAGAAGTTAGGGATACCCAAACATCCTCTACTGTTTCTTACTTCCTGCCAATCCTGGCCTCCCTTCCATCGGGGAAGTGGTCCAATTTTTTGTACCCCTACTATGCCCACAGATGGACACATGTCCTCATCACACTACAGCCCCTGCTGACTTTTTTTCTTGGACTCTCTCTCTGTTATCCTCTTGGTCAGTTTGACCACTGTTTCCCTGAGTTTGATCTGAGCTGCTGAGGCCCTCTGTCCCCTCATGCTCTGTGCCCTTCTGTCCCTTCCCCTTCCCTATGGATGTTGAGTTGCTTCCAATTCCGACAGAGCCTCAGCCAGTTCCTCTCAGTTACTAATGTTTTAATGACATATAAGTATTCAACTACAGGGCAGGTGGCTCTAGTGTTCTCCTGACATCTTACTTCATCATCTGAAAGAAGGCACTACACAGTAATTCAACTCAAAGGCCGCAGTGGTCCTATGATGGGAGTCATGGACGACACTTCATCACTGGGGAACGGTTGCACCACCTTCAAGAGGCAGCACAAGCTTCCCTGTGCCCTCATTTCACATCTCAGGTCCTCTCTGTTCTCCCCTGGACATGACTACTGCGTATCCCGCACTGTGCTAGGGCCGAGGGTGTGGCCTGCTCTCATTCAGCTGCACAGGACATTTGAAACGTTAGATCCATTCTTGGGAAAAGGCACAGAGTGTAAGGCTGCAGCAGGGAGGGGACAAGGTACTTATGACAACAACCTGAGTGTCAGTGGGAACAAATCAGAACACGCAGGCACATTTGGGTGTATTGCTGAGCTAAGCGTTGTGAGTGTCTCATCTTCCAACTCGTGGCCTCAGGACAAACAGGTGATGGGTGTGTGTGTGTGTGTGTGTGTGTGTGTGTGTGTGTGTGTGTTTAGTATTTGTGCAGCTGGCTGGCATGGAAATAGATACTGTTATATTCCTTACTGCCAAGGAAGAAGCCTGCACAGAGGTGGTCAAGAACCCAGCAGCAGGAAAGAGCGTATGACGGGACCTCAGATTTATATTTCTCTTGCTGCAAACAAGACTGGACAGTGGTGGGGAGGGTGTTGCTGGTGGTGGGGTTGGCAGCCTACTATGTGGGTGTCTGGGTGCCTGTGGATGTGGGGTGAGTGTGCACACGTACAAGGGATCTCACATGGGGCAGCCAGATGTTACTTGGGGTGGTATCATGGAACACATTCAAATGCATATTCTAAAATCATATAAATTCGTTGCTTCTGGCCTAAATATTTAACCGTAGAAAAGTGGCTCAGTAAATGACAGTTCACGGTAGACTATGATACAGTTATGGAGTTCATGAGGGCTGTTCTCTAATATTGCATCCCCTGTTCTTCCAGGCACGAAGACTATGTAAAAGCCCATCCTCCCGGAGGCTGTGCTGGCTATGGACGCCGCTGGCTGGTGGGAAGGAGAAGAGGCAATGGGCGCTTCTTCCATGGGGAGTGTTAAGGGCCTGTCTGCCCTCTGCTGCTTCTCCTTCCCAGTCTCAGCGCAGGTGGAAGTGTGTGTCTTTATCCCGTTGCTGGGTGCTTGGGGGACTGTGATAAGCAGAGCCCTCTGCTGACCTGAGCTAAGAGATGCAGAGTGAGTGAGACGTGACTCTGGGTCCTGTTACGCCTCTGATTTTCAGAGATTGTGTTCCTGGAGTTATTCTACCACTGTGAGCTGCAAAGACATTATGGAAACACATAAATAATCTGAGCCTGGAATGGAGGACAACATGCAAAAATGAAAATCCTTGTTTGTTTTTCTAAAAGGGACCATCTTCTTTACTACAGTTTCTTTTTTTTTCCACTTATAAAAAGGATAGAAAGAAAAAAAAAAAAAAAAAAAAAAAAGGATAGAAAGTTCAAGAAATATGAAAGAAACAATCACTTGTTTCTAATTATTCTGTTCTCATACATATTTGAATTTATAGCAGAAGACTTTGTGAAAGAAAGCACTGAGAATAAATTTCAGCTCTCCTGCTGAAAGGTACTATTGTATTTAAATTAAGTAACACCTAGCAGCCTCAATAAAGAGAATTTGTTAGGGGAGGCACTTCCCTTGTCTTCCAGAGTCAGGTAAAAAATTATTTCCTCCTTTTAAGTCATAGGAAATTGTTGTTTCCTTCCCCCCAGCCTTCTCTTGAATCTGAATTATTGTCTCCAAACCTAGATCTTCCTCCCAGGGCTTAACCTCTTTGTGAAAGGTGGAGAAGTCTGGTGGAGGGGAAGGGGACTGCCACACAATGGAAATACAAAGCTTGATGAACTGGAGGGGACCTATGCCCCTGGCCCAGAAGGAGCTCACCTTCCTAGGGACGCAAACACCCAATCCAGTGCAACAGTCTGTTCTTTGGTGGAGTCAGGGATTTGAATGCCATGTACCAATGGCAGGTACTGGGAGCTCCACTCACAGTGACGGGCGGGACCAACAGCTTATCCCAGCTTTATTCTTTGTTCATGTCCGCAAAGATGACAGCCTGGAGATTTTGGCATTGACTCTGGGGACTGGAAGCCTGGATCGGTATCCTTGTTTACTACTTACAAGCTGGGGAATCTTGGGCCAGTTATTCAACATTTCTGTGCTTTAGTTTTCTCTTCTGAGAAATGGGGGAAATAATTGCATCTGGCTCACAAGTTGTTTTAGGATCGAGACTTGTGTCTGTAAGGCTCTGAGCATGGAGCTACACATAGTGAGCACCGAGTCTGTGCTTAGCATTGTCCTGCCGTCATTACTCTGCCTGCAGTTGGTGAAACTCCCTTGGGGAGGCCTCCCTTACTTGGGGAAACTGCCCCGCGGGAGTTAACTCCCTGTATGGCTGCTAGAGGTAGAGGGAAGCACGAGTTGTATGCATCTGACAGTTCTTAGAAGAAATTCAAATATTTTGCTACAATATTTGGAGCATCATTAAGGTTTTGAGGAGGCCCCTTCCACTTCACTGCACTTGATGGGAGAAATTATGTGCTATTATAGCATCGTTTTTGAACCTGAACACCAGCTAAGGGCTTTGGATTAGTTCCTAAGAATATTAAGAGTTTACCATATTCCACCCTAAGGTGGAGAGGCATTCACACCCATTCTCCTCCAAAGGCTGAGAGGAGGTGAGAACTTTGCAGGGAGAGTGCCAATCCAGTATCATCAGGGGTAACAGTAATAGGGGGTGCCTGGGGGTCTACCAAGCTCAAGGGGCCAGACCCTAGGCCAGAAGAAAGATGTATGCATCTGGCAAGGAAGGACTAAAAAGGAGTACATTAGGTTTCCTTCTAGCTTATTCCACTCAGTTAAAGATGGAGAGATCTGAAGTAGACACTTAATTCAGGAATAAAGATGGTATGACTGGTTAGTTTCTCTAATAGCTGCTGGGAGGCTGAACATACAATGAAGAGGAATTTGATCCGGAAGAATTAGACCAACACAGCCTTGCTCACTGTTCAGGCTTGTGAGTAAGGCACACTAAGGACAGGGTTAGCCTGTCAGTGAATTCTGACCGTCTACGAAGGAGAAGCATATTGCCTACTGCAGATGAGAAAAAGGCCCTGAAGGGTTTTTGGTGTGTGGTGGGTCAGAAGCCTGCAGTCATGTAGGAGATGAAACGGGTTTGATTTTAAAGTCAGATTCAGGGGATTTCTTATTTCTTTGCTTGTTTATTTTCTGTCCCCAATAGAGTCAAGCCACACAGAATAGAGCACCATACAAAACCGTGGGTTCTGCTCACTGCGGTCCGTCTAGTCCTTTGATTAATGCCTGGCACATAGAAAGTGCTAGTGGGGACCCATGGAGAGGACCTGAAGGCACGGAAGGAGCACTGCAGAGAGGGCGGCAGGGTCAAGCACGCGGTCCCCGTACCTGAGGAAGAACAAACCACCAGCCTCAAGGCCAACGGGACCCACACTGTGGTCCGTTCCAGAAGCCATCGAGGATCAGGCCGAGGCGACACGGAGTGGGGGAGTGTACTCATGGGCCACCGGATGGCCGGCCACTGCACTCCTTGGTGTTTTCTCGACTTTCAGACCTATCACTCCATTCAGTGTCTGGGAGTCAGGCAATTTGAAAGAGCCCAGCCTCCTCAAGTGTGCCCCAGAAGGAAGGCGTCTTCCATGGTGGTTGTGAGGGTTAAACACAGCAGTGCATACAGTGTGCACAGCATGGCATTTGTATATAATTAGGACTCAACAAATGGTAGCTATTATTATTATTATTGTTATAGTTGTTGAAGTATCAAATTGTATAGGTGGTTTATTTCTTTAAGGTTTGTTTTTAGATTTTTTGTCCTAATTATTGGATGTTTATTATGAGTAATTGTTTTTGAAAAATACAAGGGAATATTTTGCTTTAAAACAAGCAAAAATATTTTGCTCCTTCCTAAAAAAGGAAGGAGCAGCGGATAAAGGGTAAGCAGTGTGACATGGTCTCAGCTCAAATTGTGCTTTAGAGAGGGGACCCTGGAAGATGATCAAGGCGACGATAGCCCTCTGGTTCTGGCCTCCCTAGGAGCGAAGAAACTACACATAAACTGTGGTGCATCTGAGAGGTATCGCACTTGGGTCAAGCAGGGTCAAAAATAAAATCCCCTCTAAAAATGCGTTTCAGCTAGATGCGAGCTATTATAAACTACCTCTGTTTTTCTTTGAAAGTAGTTAATAGCCAGGTAAAGTAGGAAAGATATTTTGGGACCCAATAGGGGGCACAGGAAAGCCCCCTGCAGCCCTCCACCTGCCTGCTCTGGGAGCTGGAGCCTCCCCCAACTGGGTGCAGGCTTGGGGGCGGGTGGGAGGAGAATGCTCTCTTCTCTCTCATTTTCAGGATGTTCTGAGGTTGCCAATACAAAAATAGAGATTTTTCTTCCTCTGTGTCATTAAAACTCCACACTCCGACACCCTGTAATGAGGTACATCTAAACACACATTAGCAAAATGAAGAACTTTCCCGCAACTGCTGAAAGGCTTCTGCAGTATATACCTCATTTCACCGAAAATTAGGTGCCTTGGGTGACTGAAATCATTAATTCAGAAATGGCACAGTCAGTCTTGCTAGAGAGAAGACTGCTATAGCAGCAAATCCCAAGAAGAGCCCGGTGTGGGTCCTGGCACGGCGCCTCCCTGATATGATATTGAGCACACGGTCAATCCCAGTTCTTTATACTCCTAAAACGGAGAGCCACACTTAATAGGAAAAATGTGGCTAGTCTAAAACCAGGTTTATTTTGTCTTTGGGAAGAAGCTGGAGACACAGATTCAGAAACAGGCACTGATGTGAGATGATCCCTGCAGCCTGTGTCTACCCGCGACATTGATCAAGACCACTGGCACTTCCTCACTGCTCCTACCTGTTCCATCACCGGTCACTACCTCCCACCGCCCGCTCTCCTGGCTACACCCCCCCACCCCCCCACCCCCCGCACTGCAGCTTTCTTCATCTCTGGATTACTTCCTGTCTTGTTCTTCTCAGAGCCACTGGCTGGCCCTGAGGTCCCAGGGGCATGCATTGACTGCAAGGGGAAAGGTGGGTGTCCCCTGGAGCTGGCGATATGGCAGCCCATCCTGCCTGCCTCGACAGACAACTTTCACATGTAAACATGGTTAGGTTGTTCCATTTCTTAATCTGATCTTAAAAAATGGATTACGATGATGCGGTTGAAGATGATCATGACAGCAGGTGGGCCCCACAGGCTACACACAGTGCTCACTAAACCCAATGCATTTCTTTACTTGGTTAGCTCTCGCAACAACCCCATTATCCCCATTTTACAGATGATGTGGTGGAGTTCAAGGGGGTGAGGGATTTGCACAGGGTCACGCTGTTTTAAGTCTCCTTTGCTCGACATAGTGGCACCCGAAGAGATGGACCCCCTCTCAGCTACAAAGTATTACGCAAGTTATTTCAGGTAAAGCGGCATTTTGTGAGCTCTCCATATGCTACCTAATGCGGTTATTATTAGTAGCATGCCAGGATGTGGTTCAGACTTTACCGAGAGCATGTGGGTCATACTAGCCCCTTCACAACATGGTGCCTCTCTTTCCAGCTGCGTCTCTAGCAACAGACCCTCTTGAGCCCTGGCCGTTCCCTCAAAGGCCGCTATCGCTGCAGTCCTGTTTGCTGCCTCCCTGACTCCCTTACCTGGAACACTGTTTTCTTCTTTGACAAGTAAAGTATGATTAGTCCATCACACTTTGCCCGATCCTTCCACACTGAGAAGAGCACTTTGTTGTCCCAGGGACTACAGCCTCTCCTCTGTTCTTTCACCAGCCCTCTGACACGATCTGCCTGCTGGACTGTGAGTCCTGTGAGGGCTGGGCCCCAGATCTCCTTATTGCAGCCTGGAGCTTGGCAGGTGCCTGGCATCTAATAGGAACTCAAAGTTTGCAGAACTGGACTGACCTGAGGTGGTGTTGGCTCAGTTTATAGGAAATTTGGCCCCGAATTATGGTTTGAGTGCCAGACAATAGGAAATTGGATACCTGACAATACTGTCTTACTGATGAGAATAATATAAACCTTGAGAATCTTGAAAATGTGCTCTTAATAAAAGATGGTTAGAATGCCAGTTTAGATGTGTACCCACATGTCATGGGTGCATTCAGACAAAACCTAACTTAAGACAGCAGTGAGTTTACTTTCTAAGGATTAAGTCTCCTATTCTACTGTAATTTAAGCTTTTAATTAAAAATGTTGCTGGTTAACATATACATCTCAATTTCAAAGAATTTTATATTGTGTACCATACGTGGAAAATATTTTCCAATGGGCTAACTTCTCATATGATTTCAGGATCAGTGCTTGGTGGAATTTCTTAAAAGATAAATCAAAGAGAACTTTTGTCTTTTTCAAGGAAACAGGGAGGTCACTGTTGGAAAAAGACCAAGCTCCCTCTTCTACGGAGGAGTAAAACCAAGGCCCAGAGGGTTAGTTGACTTCTGCAAATCACAGGCAGAGGCAACATCTTGCGGGAAGGGCCTGAGTCAGAGATCTTTGAGTGGGTGTGGTGTGAGGCGGGGTGGGGCGGGATGGTCAGTGCAGGTGGGCCATCGGAAGGGGTTTGGATTGCATTCCAAGTTCAATGGGCAGCAGTTGAAGGGTTTCATGCGGGGCATTCTCTGATCCGATCCCTGTTTCCTAATATAAAGACGAAACTTCTGCTGGGAGGGTAAAGAGCAGCTGGAGGCTTTTGCTTTGGTGCGAGTGTGCGATGATAGGGCCCAGGTGAAGGTGTGTCAGTGGAGCTGGGAAGCTGGCAATGGGCGTGAGGTATATTTTACGATGGGAATAAAGAGGACTTGCTGTGGGAGGTAAGGAAGAAGGAGGGATCAAGGGCGACCGTTACGTTCTTGGCTTGGGTGGATGGGGTTCTATTTAGGAGATGAGCACCAGGAATTCAGTTTTGGATGTGTAGTAAAGTCAGGTTTGAAATGGAAACAGTGTAACAGATGTGAATTGCAGGGTGTGGGGCACAGAGGAAGCCTGGAGACAGTGATATTGATCACAGGCATTTTGACTACCATACCAGTGAAGGAAAAAAGACATCTGTACCGTAAATGATGATGCAGCTTGTGCACAGGCTTGTTGACCACATTGTGGGAGACAGACCCATTTATTGGTAAACTGACGCAAGTGTCGTGAATGATCAGTATAAACTGGCATTCATAGGAATGACACTGAGTTTGGTGATTCACCTCGATGCCTACTCTGAGACCCGCTCTATGTTTATAGTTATTAGTGATGATCTGAAGCTTCTACAGAACGTGTTACTGAATTTTCCCACTCTCCCAAAGTAAAAAGCTTTAACTTGTAATAGACAGCTTATCAGTATAGGTATCGGTATTCCTCCCTGTCAGTAGAGGCTGCACATTGTTTTAAGAGAACATGCCTTTAGTCTGTTTTCCAGTTATCTTGGTTTTTGCCCAGTTGTGTGCTCTGACACTCCTCTACTGCTCTCTACTGTTCAAAATTATTCAGCAACAAGCTAACTATGTGTCTAGCCGTCACTGGGGCAGAAGTAACAACCTTTATTCTCTATCTATACTTCATCCCAGTTTATTTTAGGGAGGCTTACATGACAGAAATAGTCAAAATAATGATCTATGTGGGGCAACAAATGTTTTTTAGACAATCCATTTTCGAGAATTTCCACTGGGCACTATTTAGGATCATTGTTCCCTGTTCCCTCTTAAAGAAGGTATTTTTATTGAGTTCCAGCATGAACTCCTTGATCCCTTGCTTTATTATAAAAGCTTTTGAGAATGGTTCAACCTCTACAAGGTATTGTTTCAATGCCTTTAACATTGGTCCTGGATGCTTGCCAGATAAGAGTCTACAAAAGTTCACAAGAAACCAAAGAGCATGATAACTCTGGCTAGCCACTTATGGGCATCATATCCTATAAAACTAAATTCAGATGTTCAATATATGCACTTGTCATCTTCCTATAGAATTAGTTTCAAAGGTAGAGAGAACTAAAATCACAGTGCAACAGAGATTTGCAATAAGTCACATTTATGACCCTTCTTTTGGGTTACATACCCTAAATGGGAGAAAAGCCTTATTTTAAAGCACTGAAAATAATTTTAAAATCATGGTTTTATGTGTGTGTGTGCACAAATGCTCAAAAGGGATGTATTCAGCTTAATAGAGACTTATCTCAAATATCAAGATCTATATTAAACTGCTTGAATGACCTACATTTTCTGAATGATTGCTATTTTTCTTTCTCTATAGAACAAAGTGGCTTCTAGAGGGTCTGTTCTCAGTTCCAGAAACCAAGGGCTCCTTTCAATAATTTGTTGATTGTAATTTATAGAACTAACTTGCATAACACCTGGAAACCCATCTACACTGTGAAAGTGGTGACCCCTGCTGGGAAAATTCAAGAGGAACTGGTGTCCCAAACCCTCTCCTTTTCTCCGGTTTGGTTGCAGTGTTTGGAACATGGAAAAACAACAATATTCCTATTTGCTTCAGGAGTGAACCTAATACGCTACCCTGCTGCTAAATCGGCCCCCGTTAAGACTGATAGTCCATCTGATCTCATCTCTCCTGGAGAATTTAGGCTTCTTTGTTGGACATCTGCTTTCCTAAGAGAAAGTCTCTCCCCAGATATAGACAGCCACCTAGCCCTGAGACTGCATAAATAGAGTAATTAGTTTACCACTGCTTTGCAAAGCACTGGAGGGCTTTGTGGTGCATGAAGGGGGGCGATCAGGGACCCTTCCAAAGCATGTTTTCAGCCTACTCATTGTTGCCTCACCAGGGTCCCAAACAGGAAGCCAGTGAAATACATTGTAACCATGACCCTGGTTGGTGAGTTACTTCAAAGGCACTTTTGTAAAACTCTTACTTTGGGAGAGGCAGAGGTTGTATAGGATATATTCATTTTGAAACAAAAGGAAGGGACATGTATAGAATTAAAATCACAGACAGGGCCAGTTGAAGAATGTGAGTGTTGGCTTGCTCCTAAGAGCACCTTTTTGGGTTGCTTTACAAAATGATGACGTCAGCAGCATGCCACCAAGCCACTATTGTCAAGGGTATCCTGCAAACACTGTCAAGAGAATCCCAAAGGCTTTTCTTTCTTTATCAGAGAAACAAAGGGGCCACAAGTTGATTGTCACTGGAATCCAATCTTTCCAATGGAATAGCCTCGTAAAAAAGCTTGCAAAGACTTAAGCTGCTCTGAAATCAGGGTCCTTTGGGAGCACATATGAACTAAAAGTGACCATCATGTGATAGATGAATGGGAAATTGCTTACAATTACTGAACAGGTCTAAGTAGTTCTTGCTGTGGAATCATCAGTGATAAATCCTTAGGTCGGTGGAAGCTTACATGGGCTAGCATCTGCTACCGAGAACCATGTACAGTGGGTAATCTTGGGTTCCAAGAGCTGACTTTTGAGTCCTCTTTTCCTCACCCACTGTCTTGGACTTTCCAAAATCGCTTTAATGAAATGCAGCTAGATTTTGTACTCTTCCCAACCCTGCAGAAGATGGGAAAAATGGTTTTGCTTACTTGCCTCTATTGTTTATTAGCCAATGTGTGAATGAACTATCAAAACCTTCTGAAACTTATTAAGGTGAATTCTGTCGCCAGGAACACATTTTATAGCTTTTTAAAAAAGCTATGGGGAATTTTCAGCGGGACATGGGTACTTAAAAACACAACTCGCTCAGTTAATTGGGAGCCATACAGCTAAGCCTCAGACAATTTAAGTTTTAAAATTTCTCTTGGGGTTTTAAGGGTATTGATCATAACATGCTTATTTAATATTGTTCGACTGTGTGACTGCTCCGTCAAATTAGGGATAATCCTTTTCCTGCTCCTACCCAGCTCTGGAGAGCTACACATAATATTCAGCATGTGTTTGTGAAAACATAGGAACATATTCAGCATTCCTCCAAGTATGGCTTTAGGACTCTCTCTACTGCAGCAAAGTTGTTTTAGTTATTTCCAATAAATATTTATTTCATTTGGCATGATACTTAGCTCCATATTTTATTAATTAAGCCTTCTGCTTCATCCAAAATACGAAAATAGAAGCTTTTCAAGTTACTGAGGATCCCAAATGCATTTATAATGAAATGCTAATATGGTCTTTGTGACTTAGAGGATTTTGGTGTTGATAAATTTGAGGGTGTTTTGGAGTGACATCTACTGCCTTACAGAAGCATTTTATAAAATTGGCGGTTTAGTCTATTAAGAAATCACACCCCCACAGGTGTCTGAAAAACTTCCTATAGAAGATTTTAAAATGCCAGATGCAAATAGCTTTGCACCAAAACAATAAGAACACAAACATCAAGTGAGTTTTGACTTTTTTTTTTTTAGAAGACATTAAGACATTAGAAGACCCAAATATCTGATTGAAATTCTAGGTAAGAGTTACCAGGTTAACATCAAGTTAGGTTTTAAAAAAAGTGTCTCCAAATGCAACAGATGACACTGTGCAATTCCAGCTATGTTCACCCATTCTAGAACAAAGCCCTAAACACACTTGGGAATTTCCAATCAGCTAAGAAAAACAATAGAGAGAGCGGGCTGGGCTGGGATTTTTTAAAATGCCAAAACAACTGCCAAGAAATAATTTCTTCTTAGACACTGAGTAGGCAGAAGTGGCGTATGATTCCTCCCAACATTCTGCTTCTGTTCTTGTCCCTGTCTGACATCAGGGGAGGAGCACAGGGAGGCTAGCTTGTTCTCCCTGCCTCCTTGGATTGAGTAGGTATCTGAGGCTGGAGGCTGAACCCAATCTCATCCCTCCAGAGCGGACCCTCTTTGCATCCTGGAGGACATAACACCCTTTCCTTTCCTTCCACCCTTCCCTGGACAGTTTAGAGGGGAAAAAAAATTACAAAGTTTTCTCAAAGTTGCAGATCACATACATGTAAGGTTTTTAAACTTCTTGTACCTTCCATTTTGTGTATCAAGGGAATGACCGGAATCTAATTTTGCCGTTTGGTGGCTAGTAACTTGATGGCTCAAGTCCAAGCATGACTGAGTTTGTGATATGATTTAAGGCATATTCTCTCAGCAGCTGCTGTGTGCTGGGTACGGCAGGGGATGCAAACATAAGTCAGTCTCCATTCCTCGCGGCAAGAAGCTTACAATCTGGTTGTGGGATTAGAGATGTACCTTCTAAGTTTTATAATTTCTAAACTACAAGGTGGAATTCAGTATTGGTGATGAGAGGTTAAGAAAAGTCTGAACCAGGGGCGCCTGGGGTGGTTCAGTCATTGAGCGTCTGCCTTCGGCTCAGGTCATGATCCCAGAGTCCCGGGATCAAGCCCCACATCAGGGTCCCTGCACAGCAAGAACCCTGCTTCTCCCTCTCTCACTCCCCCTGCTTGTGTTCCCTCTCTAGCTGCATTTCTCTCTGTCAAATACATAAATAAAATCTTTAAAAAAAAGAAAAAAAAGAAAAGAAAAGTATGAACCAGGGGCACCTGGGGGGCTTAGTCATTAAGCATCTGCCTTCAGCTCAGGTCATGATCCCAGAGTCCTGGGATGGAGCCCTGCATCAGGGTCCCTGGACAGCAGGAAGCCTGCTTCTCCCTCTCTCACTCCCCCCTGCTTGTGTTCCCTCTCTAGCTGTTTCTCTCTGTCAAATAAATTTTTAAAAAAATCTTTAAAAAAAAAAGAAAAGTCTGAACCAGATGAAATTGTCAACATCTGAACATCTAAAAAATTTATAAGATCACAATTTTCGATGGCTCAACCTAGTACTTGGGTGAGAATTTAGAGCTTGATACATAAGCTTTATCTATCTATCTATCTATCTATCTATCTATCTATCTATCTATCTATCTATTTATTTAAGAGAGAGAGAAGCACCGCATGAGCATGGGTAGAGGGGAGAAGACAGAGGGAGAAGCAGACTCCCAGCTGAGCAGGGAGCCCCATGCAGGACTCGATCCCAGGACCCTGGGATCATGGCCTGAGCTGAAGGCAGATGCTTAACGGATCAAGCCACCAAGGTGCCCGATATATAATGCTTTATAATTTAGATGCAAATTCACAATAGTTTGAAGTGATTTTAAAATGAATGAGTGCCTCACTCCCTTTCTCCCTTCATTATATTATGATGTGTTTTCCTAAAATACAGATGAGCAAAATCACCTTTAATGGCCATCCCTTTCTTCATAAACGTTCTCCTCTCCAAGACAACCCTTTTCAAGATCTTCCTTTCCTTTTCCTTGAGATCCCCAGAGCATAGGTTTCTGTCAGATTTCTCTTTGTTTTTATTTATTTTTAAATTGAAGTAAAGTTGACACACAACTTGACATTGGTTTCAGGTGTGATAGTGATTCACTGTGAGGCCATACTTACCACAAGCCTAGCCGCCATCTGTCACCACACAATGCTATTACAATACCATAGACTATATTTCCTATGCTGTTCTATAGGTTTTCTCTTTAAAGACAACTCATGGAGCAGTGGGCCATCCCATATGAGAGGGGGGAACCTCTCCCATTGGGGACTGGCAATGCACCAATATCATCAGAGCCTCCTGTAAATTGGAATAAGTGATAAGTTCTTCACTGAACTAACTCTAAGCCATAGTATTTTTGCTCGGATTTCCTTACCTCCATCTTTTCATTTACCTGAATTATCCTTCATGGCTTCTACATTGGGAACTGAGGACGGGAGGGC